>VZRL01005702.1:610953-679194 GCA_013397895.1 Origma solitaria
TGCTCCAAGCCCTGTCCAGCCTGGCCTTGGACACTGCCAGGGATCCAGGGGCAGCCACAACTTCTCTGGGCACCTGTGCCATCAGATGTGATGGTTTAATTTTATTATTAGTGGTCGATAACACACTTTTGTCCAGTTAGGATAGTGCAAATAATGTAGTTTATTAGTTTAAGGGTATCACTGAAAACTGTGGGAGAAACAAAAACCTTCTAACATGTTTAGCATTAGAGAACCAAGGCATTGTGTTATTCTGGCCAGGATGTGCCACAAAAATCATTTCATCAGCACAAAGCCCGGATGTGCAGAGAAAATCATTCCATGGCGCATAAATTTTACAAGATTTCCCCCAAACTTCATACCATCAAAACCCACAGAAATTCATTGGTTCAATGTTCATTGGTTCCAAGTTGAGTACCTCACCTGATGGAAAAATGCCCTGGAAGGAAACTTAAAATTCCTTTTTCTGGGGCAAAGTTGAACAAAAGCCCTGACTAAAGTTATATAAAAAATTTTTTAAATGTTGTACTTTCCAACAAGGAGACAATAACCTGATTTTCTGGTCAACTTCTAGACCAGCTAGAAGTAGGTCCTGAACAAGCTCTCTGTGTTCAACTGACCGCAAGCATAATTTTGGATGATTTTGATATTTTTGTGGGGAAAAACCCCATCCCTAAAGGATGATTCATCCCCGTGGAAGACAAGGAGATCTCAGAGAGGTGAGAACTCTACCATTACAAGGTGGGAGAGCTCTCCCAACCTGCCCAGATTTTCACCCAACCCAAACATTCCCATCAGGTTTTAGGAACGTGTTCCCCCAAAGGCCCCATTTGCAGAAGCCCATGGCAGTTCCACAGGCAGGTTTTGAACAATTATTGGAATAGAAATCAGTGCCTGCAGCCTGGAGCTGGCTTGGAGGATGGAAAAGCTCTTCCTGGCTGTCCTGGCTGAAGGATGCCCGGGAACGGTGCCCACTGCACTCTCCCACACTCTGGCAGTGCCTGTGTTTCCTGCCACGGACTCTCTTGTCTAGTCTTCTGCTCTAATCCTCCCTTTCATGTTTGAATGATTCCCAGGCGGTGTAATTGGGGAATATCCTCTGCTCAAGGGCTATCAGCTGTACTCCTCGGCCTTGGAATGTTGCTCCAGCAGCACGGAAGAACCTGTGGCATGCAACTGGTGAGTGCATTTCTCACATCTCCTTCAGAAGTGCAGCATTCCGAAAAGGAAATTTTTTGTGGATTTTTTTTTTAATTTTAAACCAAGCACTGGGCTCCAGCTCCCAAAATATCCCAGGGCTTGTGCTTCAAGAGGGTTTTGGAAATGAATGGAGCACCGATCACAATTAGTACAAAGCAATTTAAAATTATTTGAAGGGCTTTCATAACGTGAAGTGTTCCAATAATTTGTAATTACCGAACATTTCACCTGCTCCGAATCCCATTTACTTCCCAAATCAAGCCCTTGAAGGGCTCTGAAGTGGCACATCTCAAACTGAACAGGGCAACCTGGAGGAGCTGCTAATTCTGGAAGCACTTCTGGCGCTCCTGCATAACAACGAGGCTTTTTTGGGATGCGGTCACTGAAAGGATTATCCCCCCAGGCCTGTGGGAAAGGTGTGGAATGGAAGGGGAGGGGTGTCCCATCCCACGGGAGCAGCAGCAAGGCTGGGAAGCTCCACAGACCAAGGCCAGGGGAGGTGACATGAATAGAAAAGTGGTGGGAAAGCCACCAAAAAGGGCCAGAGAGGTCCAGGCAGGGAGCGGTCAGAGCCCACCCAGAGTGGGAAAAGGTCTCCAGGCTCCAACCCACCCCCACCGACAGCAGGAGCTGCAGGATTGATGGGAAAACCTCTGCTCATCTCTTCAGTCAGGGCAGCTCCAGGAGGTCACGGCTGAAAACAGATTCCATGGAGTGACCTCAGACACCTTTGGGAATGTCCTTGCTGCCTCCTGCTCCCCTTCCTGCCTGTCCCCAGGAGCAGCACAGTGGGATTCACATGGAGAGACTCTTCTGGAGGGTTTTCGCTCATTTTGAGCCTAATCGAGGCTCAGAGCTGATGCTGTCAGTTGTTCCCCGGAGATGCTTTAGAGACCAAGATCATCCTGGTGAGGCACAGCATGGGCCCTCCTTGCTACAAGACCCCGAGAACATCCAAATTTAACCTTTCCCTTCAGGAAGACCTGGATCCAGCAGGAAAACTTGGCTGGCGTCAGGAGCAAACCTTAAATCTCAGGATATGGAGGACAACCAAACCGTCATCCACGGAGGGGATGAATGATCGTATTTTCATGGTGCTGGCCATGAAACCTCTCTGTGAAACCCTTTCTTTGGGATGTTTGGATTGGGAATGGAGGATTTTATATCAGATTGGAGCTCAGCCTTCATGGAAGATGCTGCTTCCGAAGGGTCTCTGCCGAGATTTTTTTGCCAACAAGTCTGACAGAGCCAGGCGGGGACTTTCCTCCCCCAGGATCAGTTCCTGGGAGGATGAAAGTTGAAGGTGACCCCTCTGCCCAAGTAGCCGCTGGCTGGGAGGGGATGCCTGGCCAGCAAACATCTGCAGCCAAAGGGCCACAGCTGGTGGCCAGGAAGATACTCTGCATTTCCTCCCCTGCTAATCAAGGCAGAATTAGCTTTGATGGATATCCGCACTCCTAAAATGGTTCTTTTTGCCTGGAAGGCAAAGAGAACCTTTGAACAAAGAGGGAGGAGGGTGGAGAAAAGGTCCTGCACGGGCCTGTGGTGCAGGAGCTGGATGCCAGCTCCGAGGGGTCAATGATGGGGCTCGTTAGCCTCCCTGAGCTGCCATAAAAATGGAGAGCTGGAATGTGGGGATAGTGCTGGGATGCTGGGAAAGGAGCAGAGGGCTCTGAGAATGATTTCAGCTTATGGAAAAAACCTTTGTCCAAGCTGAGGAGGTGTCCAGGACCTGCCTCTTTTGGAGGGGCAGTGCCTCTCCTGTCCATGGCGTGAGCAGGGGGCAGAGAAAATCAATTGTTCCTGCAGAGCCACCACACACCTCCCCAGGAATGTGTGCAGTGTTGGCAGGGAACAGCAATAAATAATCCCTGTGGCAGCAGGGCTCCTCAAATCCTTGGAAAAGAGAGGGAAGATGAGGCAGGAGGGATGGCAGGACTCTGCTGTGATTGAGGGGCGCGGGGGGGTGCTCCTCGCCAGTGTCAGGAAAAATTAATCCACAAACACCAGAGGTTTGTGTCCAAAAAGGAGACAGAGCAGTCCTGTAACTTTATTCATGAATAAAGGGAGAGCTCATGGGCATTTCCCATGGGGTCTCTCAGATTGCTAGAGGACGCAGCCTCTTTTTATCCTAATTTCCCAGCCACAGTTCCCTCTCTCTTTCCCCATTGGCTGAGGTACTCGAGAGCTACAGACTGTCCGAACGCCTAATGCACACACAGTAATATACATTTCTCCTAATGCAGACACCCTTAACGCAAATCCCCCCTTTCTTCTTTTTCTTGTGTCTCTGTTCCTGTAGTTTATTACCACAGCCTTGGGTGAGTCAATCAGTGGAATTTCTATGGAAATCCTTCCCATTGTTTCTTCTATCAGTATGGTTTCATCTTCCCAGCATTTTGTCTGTAAAGACACTCCCTTATTCCTTTCACCAGGGAAAGAAGGTGGGATTTGGGGTTGGTGGGATGTGGGTATGGACAGCAGGGATGTGAGGCTGCAGAGGAGGTTTGGGTGGAATTCTGGGGAAAGCCAAATGGCGGCTGAGTGGCACACCGGCAGCTCCAGGCTCCTGATGCTGCTGGAGAGAGGAAAAGCATCAGATGTGTCCTGGGAGGAGGGCAGGAGGCACCGGTGTCTCTTCCAGTGGCATCTGATTCACCCCAATCGGGCCCAGGGACACTTCAGAGAGAGACACAGTCAGCAGTGAGGATTTGCTTTATTCGGCGTGCCAGGTGTGGGGATTCACTCCTCCAAACACACACACCCTGGCACTGCCAACTCACAATATTATGGGTAACATTCATGAATATTCATCACATTCCCCGGGATAGGAGTGGCTATACAAATCATTTCTGGGCAATCATTAATATCATTAGCTGTGTGCCACGCATGCGCTGTGTGTCCTGGTGGTCTTTGGGGGTCTGCTCGTGATGAAGATCTGTAGTCTTCATCACAGTGCACTTTTCACCTTTCTCTCTGGAGCATGGGCAGTCCTTGGTGGGTGATTCAGGGTTTCTGTGCTGGCCTCAAACAGATTCTTGTCCCTCTGATCTTGACAAGATAAAGGGAATCCTGTTTTTCTAGATCATAGAATTCACATATTCTGTCTCTCCATAGTTAACTTGAGTTACCTATTGAGCGCTCCTTTCTCACATCCAACCCTCCAAAAGAGCTTTTCCCTCTTCCCTGGGTGCTTCTGCACCTCCCCTCCCTGTTTAACAGCGCTGCTATCACCAAATGAACTATCCAAGATGTTTCCAGCCGTGTTTCTGCAGGAAACACCAACTTGCCCTGTGGGTTTGGGCAGAGGCACCGCAGGAATCAGGGAATGGGAGGTGCTGTGCAACAGCTCCTGTTGGGAAGTGGTTTGGCAGAGAGGGATGAGAAGAAGCTGTGAAAGGAGCAGCTCATTTATGCTGAAAACTTGACTGGGATGTACAAATGATCCAGCTCGGTCTGGAGCTCTGTTTTTGCTGAGGTTAAACAAAGCTTTTTGGCTTCAAAAGCTCTTTTGGGCAGAGCTTCTGTATTGCAAATTATTCTGAACAAAACCTCACATCAGAGAAGGGAATCTGTGCTTGCAGAAGGGAAAAATAGCCCTATTTTTTTTTCCCAGATAAATTTCAGAGTTAGAGAAGAATTAATTAATGTTTTCTGGTGAGCTCTGACATCTCACATTCCTCAGGCTGGTTTGGACTCAGCGTTCCGACAGCAGCTCAGAGGGGTCAGAAAGTTCCTTGTATCCTGCATTGCTTCAGAGCTTTGCTGGGGAAAATGGATTTCTGCCTTTCCCAAGTGGGACTGGTCCTTTCAAACATCTAGGTTTAGCAAGGATCCTTTCGGGAATGCTCTGCTGTGGATCACTTGCAGTCACTGGACTGAGTTAGTGGCCCAGGAGGGAAAATTAGCTGGGAATTCATCTGGGTGTGAGAATCAGCCCACTGGGGTTGGGCTGGAGGGTGGCTGGGCAAAGATGTCACACCAGGGCCGTGTCCCTGCTCTGATCCCTTGAGTGGATCCTGCTGGCATGGAGCCTCCATCAGGATTTTGGGAAGGGGGATGGGACGTTTGACTTACTCCTGCTGACCCCATCAACGATTTTGTGGTTCCTCAGTGAACAAACTGGGATGTGAAGTGGGGAGGGAAAAGCAGAAAGTGTTTAGAGGCAAGGAAGTGTCCAAGGCCAGGCTGGACAGGGCTTGGAGCAGCCTGGGACAGTGGGAGGTGTCCCTGCCCATGGCAGGGGTGGAATGGGATGAACTTTAAGGTCTCTTCCAACTAAAACCATTCCATTATGTGATTCCATGATATTCCCCTCTCTCCTCATTCAGCAGACAAATAAAAATGCTTTATCCTGAATTTAATTTCATAGTTGCAAAATGATTTGGGCTGGAAGGGACCTCAAAGCTTATTTCATTCCAAAATAAAAATAAGGCATCCCTGTCCATGGGCAGGGACACCTTCCACTATCCCAGGTTGCTCCAAGCCCTGGCGTTGAACAAATCCTGTTTGATTAATCCCAGATTTTGACACTGTTTCCCCCGGGAGAGCCTCCAAGAGGCTCCTGAGTGTCGAAACTCAGTTTGGTTGGAAGCCCAGGAGCTGCCAGCCCTGCCAGTCCATGTGTGCTCCCAGCTCACACCCACCTCGGTATGAGGAACCTTCCGTGTGGATTCCTCAGCACACAAACCCAAATCGATTGAATAAACAAGGAAATGGGTCCCTGAGTGGGGCTCCGGGGCCCCAAATGTGCCGAGCAGCTCAGCAAACACGGCCTGACCCCAGGGCTGGGCAGGCAGAGCCACATCCCAGCAAAACCCCTGCAGCTCTAATCCCGGGGATTTAATGAGTGCGACGAGAGAGGGCAAATATTTACACTGAGGAGCTCAAGTGGGCAAATAAAGCAGGCTTTTAACAAGGGGAGCAAACACAGCACGGGCTGCGATTCAAAGGCAAGTTTGTGGCTGGGTCTGGGTCTCCAAAGCTGCATTTTTCCTTTGACAAACTGTTCCTTGTCAAGGCATCGGAGACAGGAACATTGAATTTAACCTGTGTGAACACACGTGGTGCTGGGATGGAGAAAAAACCGGGTTCTCCTTAGGTCTGCAGGCACTTTAGTTAATTTTTGCCTCTTTGGCAGACAGGGATCAGCTTCCCTCTCCTCACGCTGCCGAAGCTGCAATTCCAGCGCGCAGGAACCACCTCCCCAGGAGCCCTTTGTGACAAATATCCAGGGCTGGAAGGCTGAAATCCCTGCAAAGCCCGCAGTAATCACACCACTGACCTGTTCGTGGGCTCACCTGGAGAAAAGCAGGCTTGTGGTGCCGGAGCCGAGGCTGCTGCAGCTGCAGAGATGGATCCGTGCTGCTCCTGGGGGTGCAGAGCAGCTCTGGAGCACCAGCAGCAGCAGCAGCAGCTTCCCTGTCTGGAGAAAACATTCCCAAGAGTGGCCCGGAAGGGTTTGGGGCCATACCCAGCCATGGGGACTGGGAGGGGGTGCCAGGTTTGCACTTGTGCAGAGGTTTGAGGGTCTCAAATCCCATCCCTAAAAGCCATAGGGTGTTGCTTTGGGCTGTCCTCAGGACAGTAAGGAATCTCTGCTGCCCTGCAGAAGCGGAGTGGAGGGGAAGGTGGAGAAGTGCAGAGTGGCCAGGCAGCGATTTGGGGTCAGATTTTGGGGTCAAGCCCCAGCTAAGAAGCGATTTAACCAAGAACCTGGTTTTGGAGTCTCCTGCTTTCCCTGGTTCCCCCAATCCCGGCACATCCCGGCAGCCAGGAGTGGGAACTATCGATTCCCAGGCATCATTTAAACAGATGGGCTTTTAGCAGGGAATTAGGGGAAGTGTGCAGCGAGAAAAGCATGAGCGATGTCTCTGATTCCTCGGGCTAATCCCGGCAATAATGCATATTTACTGACAGGGCTCTCTGCACGTAAGGAGCAGCTCCCATTTATCCCATTTATCCGCTTCTCTGGGAAGCAGATATCAGGGTAAATGACTCCCAGGCAAGTCCACGGCCATAAATCAGCATTTTTTTCCGAAGAGCAAATAGAAGGACAGACCTCGGCACAGCAGCTTTGCACCTCGAGGAGAAATGACTCAATTCAGAGCTGGGAGGACACAGCAGGACCTTGCGCTGGGTTTTAGACCAGTTTCTTCTTCCTCTGCCATTCCAGCACCAGGCTCTGAGTTAAAAATGTTAACTTTGCTGTGCTCTGCCAGAGGACTCTGCTTCTTTCCCATTGCTTATAGGAAATAACTGTAAATTCCTCTTACTCCTCATGATCCCTCACAATCAAATCACTTCTCATTCTCCTCTCTGAGCTAAACGACTTCAGTGCTTGTGGAGTCTCTCTTGTTCGGATTAATTATTTCTTTTCTCTCTTCCAAAAACGAATATGAAGGCAGCAAGCAAGAGAAAACAGAAAAATAATTTAAAAGCTCACAAAAATTTGTCATAATTGAAAAATATTTACTTTCTTTGCAAGAAAGGTGATTGTAAATTTCCAAGTTCAGCAGGAAAAAGTGATTTCTGCTTGTAATTAAATTCTTAGATTGAGCCTGTGCCCAAGTTTGTGTTCCATGAACAGGAAGGCAATTAATGAAATTAATGATTGGCATCAGTGCTCGAGTTGTGACTTGGGGATTTTCAGGGTTCCTTCCAACCCAAAGCTTTCCATGATCCATGTTCTTTGTCTCCTTCTCCTTGCAAGTCCAGCTGGGAGAAGCACAGGGTGTTCCGAGGAGGAGGAACCTGTTTGGGTCAAAGGGATGCCTTTTTAGGAATATTAATTTGCAGTCCCAGGCTGCTGCTGATCCATATCTGCAGTTCCCATCCTATGTTGGAAGATTCATTAAGAAGAGATGGGAAAGGCAGGACCAGGCTGGGGGATGCATTAAAAAGCCTCTTTGTTATTTCGGCGAGGTGAGAAACACCTCGATGGATTGGCTTCCATTAGAACGAGAGACAAGAATCTTTCAAACGAATCCTTCTGAGAGCTGGCAACCTCTCCTCACCCATTCTGGTACAAACTCCCTCTGGAGGAGTCTGATTTTTGCTGGAAAAGTGGACACAGGGTGAGGTCAGAGCTGTTCCCCCCACAGCTGTCCCTCGGGTGCTCTTTCCTCAAAAACTCATGGACAAATCACTCCCCATTGTTCACAGCCCCATTTCTCCTCCTCTCCCGAGTTTTTCCTACCTCTGGCATCGCACTGCTGCCTGGGGATGGAGAGCCCAGGTTCGCTGGGTGTTCTCTGGCACTGTCTGAGCTCTTAAACCCAACTCAGGAGAGCATTTGGGAGGCTACATTTCACTCTAAACCGTGATCCCGGCTCGTGTTCACACATTAGGGTCTCCTTGATGTTCCCAAAGTGCCAGACTTGCCAGATGTGTAATGGGAATGCTTCTGCTGATGCTCCAGCCTCCCTCCAGGAGCTGCTCGGGCTCCTGGAGTGGGATGTGCCAGCCCATGTGGCAGCTCTGGGGACATGTGCCACCAAAAGGCTTGGAAGATGTGCAGATCCAGGTCCTGGAGCACAGGAAAAGCAGCACAGGTGTTGGAAAATACACCAGTTTAAAAATTGTGTATTACTTTAGTCAAAGGATTTGTTGTCTGTACGCTGGGAAAAGGAATTTTAAGTTTCTTTCCAGGGCATTGTTGTGCCAGGTGAGGTCTGATGAACTCAACACACCAACAGAGTGGAGCAGCCCAAAGATCCCCAGAGAGATAAAAACCATCCACGGAACATGAACAGAACATCGGTGGCCATCTCCAAACATCCACCCCAGAGCACCTCGGACACAGCTGGAAACATCTCACCTGGAAAGGACTGATAAGAAAATTGAAAAATGAAGATCTAATTTACATTGGAGGTGAGGGGATTCGGATCCAATGGGAAACTGAACACTGAGGGTTGCTCAACTCTGGACCAATGAACTTTGAAACAATGCATCTCCATGGGTTTTGACTGTATAAATTTGAGGGAAAATCCTGTAAAACTGTGTGTGATGGAATGATTCTCTCTACACACCCGGGCTTTGTGTGGATGAGATGATTTCTGTGGCACACCCTGGCCAGAACGACATCCTGGGCAGATAATAAAGTAATGCCTTGACTCTCTAACATTAAAAATGTTGTTGGAGGGTTTTTGTTTTCCCACAGCTTTGGTGACCCAGGGGTGAGAAAAGGCCCTTCCTCAGCTGCAGAGAGTGGATTAGGGCTGCTTTGTGGGGCACACGGGATCAGGGGAGATCACTGCACCTTCCCATCGATCTCCCAGCACGACCTCCCTGCCAGGATCTGCTTCAGGATCAGGAGCCAAAAGGATTTTGGGGGTGGAAATCACCGATGTAGGAAGCAAGCTCCTGGAATGGGCAGTGTGAGTCTCCTTGGGAAAGCTTCTCACACCAAAGGAGGCTGGATATGGCATAGAGTATGTGTTACACAGGTGATGTATTTGATGTATTATTTATATATTATTATAGCCGTACGGCAATGGTTGAGGGAGGTGATTCTGGTCTGGTGAGGGCTCCTCCTGGGATCCAACAGCAGAAGGACATGGAGCAGCTGGAGCAAATCCAAAGCAGCCACGGAGATGCTCCAAGGGCTGGAGCTCCTCTGCTCTGGAGCCAGGCTGGGAGAGCTGGGAGTGCTCACCTGGAGAGGAGAAGGCTCCAGGGTGAGCTCAGAGATCCTGCCAGGGCCTAAAGAGGCTCCCGGGGAGCTGGAGAGGGACTGGGGACAAGGGATGGAGGGACAGGACACAGGGAATGGCTTTAAACTGGAAGAGAGGAAATTTAGATGGGATATTGGGAAGGAATTGTTCGCTGTGAGGGTGGGACAGGTTGCCCAGAGCAGCTGTGGCTGCCCCTGGAGGTGTCCAAGGTCAGGCTGGATGTGTCTCTGAACCTCATCCCATCCCCTCCTCTGCATCCTTTCCAGCCCTCATCCCTCTGCCCCCTCTCCCTCCTTTCCCATTCCTTCCCTGCTCTTCTCCCTCGGTCAGAGCTCAGGTTCGGAGCTCTCAGCTCTCAGTCACCGACAGAGAGCCACAGGGGTGGTGCAGCCTGGCTTTTCCAGGAGCTGCTGGCTCGGGCTAAGTTTGGATGTGTTTCGAAGAGGCCACCACTGCCCTCAGCTGCTCTGCCAAACAACACGAGATTTTTTTTATTCCCGGGAGCACAGAAATCCCTCGAAGTTGTAAAATTGCTTAAATGTGAAAGGGGAAAAATCAGAGCTTGGAAAAAGAAGAGTTCGGAAAAAGAGGAGTTCAGAAAAAGAAAAGTTTGCTTCCTTCACGTTTTAAGGAAAGCTGAACTGCTGTTAGACATCAGCCAAAGATGTTTCAGCCACAAGAATTAAAATCTAGAAAATGATAAGCGGAGTTGTGTTTTTATTTAAGGAGATCCTGTCAGGAAACTGTAAATTGAAGCTGATTCTTGCTCTGTCTAATAGAGAACAGCAATAATTGTGTGCCATAAATGTGCTCTCACCTGCTCCTTCTCCCTCAGAAATAGCATTTAAAATCATTTCTTATGAAGAAACATTCTGAAAGGAAGAATGCTGAATTTATTATTATTATATATTATTCATATAATGACAACACCCAAACTTTTCTCAGCACTGTGCAGAAAGAGAGAAGAGAAAGCCTCTGGCCCAAAGAGACTTCGAAATAAATGGAAATAAGGTTTGGATCTGCCTCCCTGTGTGTGTGTGTGTGTGTGTGTGTGCGCACAGAAAGTTTTTAAGTATTACTGAAGAAAGTGTGGGGGGAAAATTGAATTATACATCAGCTTCTCCACCACCAGGAAAAAAAAAAAATGGGCAAGTCTGCACGCTCTTGATAACATTTTAATAATTTACAACCTCAAATTTCACCCTAGGAGTGACTTTCAGGAGGAGGAAGGAATCCTGTGATTGTAAACACAGCTGGAAGGGAATGGAAAATCACGGTGGATGTTCTGCCCAGGGAAGGGGGTGGCAGGAGGAGAGGGGGATGGCTTGTGTTGGGTGGGGAGATGGGTATCTTCTCTGGGGACCTTGGAGGGGACAGTGAGGGTGGGACAGAGCTTTTACAGCCCCGGCCCCTGCATCCCTTGGCAGGTCCCTCATTCCAATCCTCATGCTCTCCAAATGAGCTTGGAGCAGCCTGGCCTCGTGGAAGGAGTCGCTGTGGTGGAGCGAGATGGTCTTAAGGTCCCTTCCAACCCAAACCATCCTGGGATTCTGTGAGAACAGGCAAATTCCTCCCTACCTTCCCCTGGGGAGTTTTTCCCTGTGGCAAAGCACCAGGATTTCTTGTTCTCTGGGGAGCTCCACTGTCCTCAGCACAGCAGGAGCAAAACCACCACGGGAATGCTGCCAGGGGTGTCTGTCCAAGCAGGATTTCATGCCGCCACAAGGTCTGGATGTCCCAAAACTGCTGGTGGAAGGCACAGCTGGCGGGGGTCAGTGGCAGGAATCCATCTGTTCATCCCATGGCTGGTGCCTGCTCTCCCAGCAGGAGGAGGAGCCATGATCCAGGACTCCTGGGGTGTCCACGAGGGGTTATGGATGGACACCATGGGCACAGGGAAGTGTTACATATCACACATGGAGGGCTGTGCTCCACCTCACCCCATCCCAGAGCCGCCTCACCTCCACCAGCTCCGTGCTGGCCCTGTGGGACCAGAGTTTGGGGTCTGGGAGTTCCAGAGCTTGGGGTCTGGGAATTCCAGAGCTTGGGGACTGGCAATTCCAGAGCTTGGGGTCTGGGAATTCCAGAGCTTGGGGACTGGGAGTTCCAGAGCTTGGGATCTGGGAGTTCCAGAGCTTGGGGTCTGGGGATTCCAGAGCTTGGGGTCTGGGGATTCCAGAGCTTGGGGTCTGGGGATTCCAGAGCTTGGGGTCTGGGGATTCCTGCCCAGCCAGGGGAATGGGATCAGTGCCAAACAGTGCTGAGAGACCAACAGCTGGAAGGGCCTGGAAATGTGGGAATAGTGACTTCCCACACTGCTGGGAAATCTGGTGGCAGCAGGGAAAATCGTTGCCAAAAGTGTGCCTGGTATCCTCGAGCTTCCCCTGGTCTGTTCCAGCTGTGCCAGCACTGGGGACAAGGACAGCAGCCCTCGGGAATCTCTCTGGGATGATTCTCTCTGTATTCCCTGCCTTTTGCTGCTCCCCAAACTGCTCTGGTGTGAATTCCTTCACTCCATGGGCATGGCAGGACCTGCATTTCTATTTGCCTGGGAATGTTGCTGTGACCATTGGAAGTGGTGCAGTAAAACCTCTCCCTATGTCCCTTCGCTGCCTCTGCTCTTTGGGTGTTTCTCCTTGGGATATTTTATTGCTCAGGGGAAACTGGGGAGGATTTCCAGCAGGATCAGGGAACCCAGGCAGGTCTGAGGGATGTGGCACCAGGGTTTGGACACCCAGCTGAGGGCAGGGACACCAGAAGCTGAGTGAACATTGTCTGGCCTGATGAGCTGCAGGAGGGCAGCCACATCTCCCACATCTCCCAAAATCATTCCCTTGGAGAGCAGGCATGGGGTGTTCCTGCTCGGGGAAGGCTTTGTTGTATAACCCCTCCTCCAAAAGCCACCTCGGCAGGAGGGGTGGGAAGCTGAGGAAACCATTCTCCATTAAAATGGAATTTTAAGCAGTAATATGGGAAGAGGTCACGCTGAAAACTCCCCATCCTTGGCACCTCCTCCTGCTCCTGGAGCATCCCTGGAGTGTTTGCAGCACACGGGAGCCTGCAGAGGTCTTTGCCTGGTGAAACCTCTTGTCCCAGCCTTTGTTTTCCCAAGGAGGCCATGGAAAAGCCTCCCTTGGGCAAGCTGAGCTTTGGGGCCACCAAAACCCAACAGCCTGGTGACAAAACAGCAGGGTCCAAACTGTTCATTAACAACATAATTGACTTCATTAATAGCGTCCTTCGGAGCAGTGCTGGCGGTCCCCTCCTGGTTCTGCCCTGCGGGAAGGCTCTTGGCTGCATCCCTGGGAGGTGGCCTTGGGGACAGTGCCTCCTGCTCCTCCCTGCTCCTCCCGGCTCGGGATGTCCAGGCCTGGGGCTCTGGAAGCCACTAGATGTCAGGGTTACTCCGTGCAGCTGTGACACCAGCCAGATGTGGCACAGCTGGCTTGACCTGCAGGTCCCCAGCGTGTCCCCCAGGGCAGGCCAGGGCCAGGCACAGCCTGGGTGGCACCAGGAGTCAGGGAAAAGCCAGGAGGAATGGGATGAAGGCTTTGTCCCTGCAGACTGGGCACTGTGTCCCTCTGGAATGACAGCCAGGGGTTGGTTTGGCCAGGGAATTTCTGACTCTTTGCAGGAAGATCCTGTCCCCAGAGTCATGGCTCTCTTAAAAACTGGCTGCTGCTGCTGGTCACCCAGCCAGGAACGTGCATGGACAGCCAGAATGGGTTTGGATTTCCTGCTGGACATCACCTGAATCCCCCCCACCTGCACTGACCATGAGTGTGACCAACAGTGGCCCCTCAGCCCCCCTGTCCTGGCTGGAAACACATTTTGATCCAATATAATTTAGCCTTTACAATCACCCTCTTCTTTAAAACCCTCAGCACCCAAACTTGTAGATTTGGTGGGCAAAAAAAGTGGGAAATGGTTCTGATTTTTACAAAAAGTGTGAAAAAGTTCACATTTTACAAAGACCCCAAGGTTTTCTTTGGATTAAAAATATTCAGCTGAAACTGCCCAATTTTCTGGAGCATGCCAGCTGTTTATTGCATTTATTCTAATATTGAATGCTGAGTTCACATCATAGATAAGGATTATGAACAACTAATTTTAATATATAAGGAATTAAAATAAGTTTTTTCATTAGAAACAGGGGAATGTGGCAGCTTAAACTATTAAGAAGGGGGAATGGCTTCCCACTGCCACAGGGCAGGGTTAGATTGGATATTGGGAAGGAATTCTTGGCTGTGGCTGCCCCTGGATCCCTGGCAGTGCCCAAGGCCAGGCTGGACAGGGCTTGGAGCAGCCTGGGATAGTGGAAGGTGTCCCTGCCCATGGCAGGGGTGGCGCTGGATGGGCTTTAAGGCCCTTCCAACCCATCCTGGCACTCTGTGAAAGGACAGAACTGGGGTTCTCTGAGCTTTGTCAGGTCAGATGCTCAGCAGGTTGCTGTCCTTGTTTCTCAGCGAAGTGGTACAAGACTTTCCATGTTTCCTGCCCACCTTAAGACATCCTGATTTTGGAAAAATGTAGGAAACCTGGGATATGCAGCTCTGTATCCCAACCATTTTCAGTCAGAGCTCTAATTGTGTCCTTCTGACTTTCCATTTAATCCCTGAGTTGTTCCATCTTGCCCATGAACAACTTTCCATGCTGAGAAGTCCCATGAACTAATTATGCCCTCCATGAAAATTTATTTTCCTTTATCAGTGTGAATTTTCTGCCTCTATGGGAAAGCGGGTTATTTATTAGGAGAAAAAAAATTAACTCAATGGCTTTTTGTAGTTAGAGCTTCTCAAATCCCCTCCTCAGCGAAGGCATCAACAATTAAAGCTGGCTCTGGGTTCCATCACTACTTAGGCATGATGGATCTGCAATTCCATAGTTTTCATTAGAGCAAATAGGCACCCAAGTCCATCAATAAAGCATATGATGTGCAGGGATACTGATAACAGCAGCCTATTAGATTCATTAGCGCTAATCAGGAGGGACGCATCGATGGCAGCTCATTGATAATGCTCCCTTAAAGAACTGCTTTTTAGGGGGAGTGATTTCTGTGATGTGGCAGCGCTGGAAAGCTTCTGGAAGCAAATGTCAAACCTGCCTCATTCGCTGGAAAAGAAGAGAAAAAACTCTCAGATGAGATAATAAAATGAACATTTTATCAATTATCAGGGCACACAGTGGCAGCAGGTGAGGAATAGAGGAGAGGGAAAGGTGTGGGGAGGACTCCCAGTGGGAATATGGGTTTGAACCACAGAAGTTGGGAGTGTTGGGAGTGCAGCCAGAGGTGGAGGGCAGCCCAGGATCTCCAGGCACACAGGAAAGGGGCGGTCAGGAAAACAATCGCACTATGGATGGGATGAGGTTTGTTTGGATGGGGTCCAATCCAACAAATTCATTGTCACCTTAGAACCCTAAAACTTGGTGAACTCGTTACTGAGGTGGTCACAGGAAATAACTGGTGACAAACCATTAGAAAATCATGTGGAAGCAGAGGGGAAGGAAGTAAATGTGGATCTCTCTCAAATCACAAGGGAGAATCCAGGGAATTTGTTAGAAATGTGCTGAGAAGCTTGGGGGCCAGAAATTTAAGTTGGCTGCTAAATAATAGGGAAAATATGTTGCAAAAAATTCCAGCTATGGCAGCTGGATGATTAAACATGTATTAGCAGCAGGATGAGAACATTCCTGAAATGAAAAAGGAGCAAAAAGAATGGAAAAAAAGATTATTATTAAAAAAAAAAAGATGTGACAGAACAGTTGGGAAACATGGGGAGAGAATGAAAATTGAGAAATTCCGACTTCACTGGAACTGGCAAAATATATGAAAACCTCCAACAAAAAGCTGTCCCTGGAGCCTCTGCTCTTCCTTGTTCCTCCCTTGTGTAGCTAAAGACTGCAGCTAATCCAGGAGGGCCCAGGCTGAAAATGAATGTGTTCCCAGGGATTCTGGTGGAAGCAGAGCGGAGCTGTGGGAACAGGATGGAGCTGGATGCAGGGTGAACATGTTGGGGTGAGGGTGGGAGAGGGGAGTCAGGCAGCGGGAATCATCTCCATCTCACCCCTGAGATCCTGCCCGTGGCTTTGCAGGTCTCCTGGCAAGGCCTGGATGGATATCATCCAATGGAGGAGCAAGGATAGGGTCTGAAGGTGTGGAAAAGCAGGGACTGCAGCACGTGAGATATTCTGAGTCTGCTCCTGGGGAGACTGCAACAGGTCTAGAGGGGAATACTGAAGATTCTGAAAAAGTCTGTGGAAAATGGGGAAAAATCAAGCTGGAGTGTCTTCTAAGTACATCAAAGCAAGGTGGGCACTGGTGAAACCATGTGGGGATTGTTGATGGAGAAGGAGACTCCCACAAGACTATGAGGAAAGGCTGGGACAGTTGGGATTGTTCAGCCTGGAAAAGAGAAACTCCAGGTGACCTCATTGTGGCCTTCCAGTGCCTGGAGGAGCTGACAAGAAGGATGGAGAGAGACAATTTCCAAGGGTCTGGAGTGCCAGGACAAGGGGGAATGGCTTCCCACTGCCAGAGGGCAGGGATAGATGGGATATTGGGAAGAAATCCTCCCCTATGAGGGTGATGAGACCTTGGCACAGAGAAGCTGTGCCTGCCCCTGGACCCCTGGCAGTGTCCAAGGCCAGGTTGGACAGGGCTTGGAGCAGCCTGGGTTAGGGGAAGGTGTCCCTGCCCATGGCAGGGGTGGGACAGAATGAGCTTTAAGTTCCCTTCCCACCCAAACCATCCTGGGATTTTATGAGGACTCCCAAGCTCGTTGTTCACCCTCTGGGAATGACAATCCTCACTGGGCAGCCATGACCAGCCCTGGCCCTGCTCAATGCTCCCAGCTCTCCATTTTTAGGGACAGCCAGATGCATCCAGCAGAGAGTGGCCACCAGCCTGGCACTTCCGGCAGACACCAGCCTTTGGTTTCTCTGCCTGATGCACAAAGGAACTTCGGCTTCCCCTCTAGGGCATCACCTTCCCTGGGAGCCTAGAACTCAAAATTCCAGCAGGATTTCATTTGTAGCATCTCAGAGAGACAGGAGGAGCCTCTTCCTTCGGCTTTGACACTGCCACAGCCTCTGGAAGGGGCTCAGGGTGTGGCATGGCCTCATCCCTGCCCTCTGGAAGTCCCTGTGTAGCTCTGTGTTCCCATCCCACAGATCCCAGGCTGGCTTTGCCGTGCTCCGTGTGTCCCTGTGTCACGTGGCATGACCTGGGTTGATCCTGAATCCCATGGGAAGGACAGGTGTTGGCAGAGGGGAAGCATCGGATCCAAAGCCCACAGAACTGCAGGGTTTTCCCTGTGCTCTGGACAAATACTGACTCCAGCAGCCTCCTCCCCTCATGGATGCTCCAACACGGAACACGAGCGCTGACAAACCGGAGCCATTACTCCCCATGTTCCCAATCACCCCATTTCCCTCCCCCTGCTATTGATTTTGGAAACACTGTTTGAAAAGAAAAAAGGCAAAAAAGCCCCCCCTTCACAGCCTGTAATACCGAAATGGAAATTTAATCCCTGCTCCATCCACCATCCCCTGGCCGCATTTATTTTCCAGGCACATTTGGATTGTTTTGTTTACTGCTGACTGTGTTTATGATTATTTTAATAGAGAGCGTTGCACGATACATTTTGTATGAAGGTCACTGCTTAGATATTCTCGATTGGAGCGGCACGGATTCCTAATGAATTCACACCGCCTCTTGCAGGGCTCTCTCCGTTTCCAGCGGGGCTCCCGCTGCAATCCCGCATTAGCCATGTGCTGGATACATCCCGTTCTCTGCTGCTGGATTTAGCCGAGTGGGAAGGGCACTGGGAAGTTGCTGATGCCGATCGTTTCACCCAGGGGTTAATGCACTGCCCTTAAACACAACCAGCAGCCACCAGCCCAAAACGGCATAAATGGAACATTTCAGGAATATTTGTGCGTGCCCCAGGCGTTCCCCTCTCTTTGGTGCCAAGCTCAGAATGAGCTCTGAGACACCGGCTCTCACTCGCAGAGAATTTGCCTTTCCAAAGTGTCCATTTCTCCCCAAATATCGCCCCCAGCCTGCTGGAATCATCAATATGTGCTGAGCCGTGAGCGCCATTTGGAGCGCTCCGTGAATCCCTGATGCTCCCCATGTTCCCTCCCGCCTTTTCCCTGCTCCATATTCATGAGGCAAGTCTTGTTTTGTCTTCCTGACCAGCTGGCATTGGGTCCCAGCGACGAATTCTGGAAGGAATTCTGCTTGGCAGAAATATTCTGCAAAAAAAAGGGGCTACATCCGCTTGTATTCACGGGACAAGGTGTGATCCATCGGACAGCAGGATTTTCCCAGCTGTGAGGATAAAGATTGGTTAAACAAGGATCCACCCTGCCTCCACAGGAGTTTTAGTGGATTTTGGGAGGACCTGGACTGATAGGGAGAGGGAGAAAGGCTGTACCAGCATCATCACCACTCTAGGCCTTGGCAGATTAGAGATATTGGGTGAAGGATCTATTCCAGTGTGGATTGAGTTCAGAGCCAGGTGACGCTCCCCACAAACTCCAGCTCAAGGGTTTTGTTGTCTATGTGAAGAATCACGGAACCATTAAATTTGGAAGAGCCCTCTAAGATTGAGTCCAACCCTTCCCCCAGCACTTCCAAGGCCACCACTGAGCCATGTCCCCAAGTGCCACACCCACGTGTTTTAAATCCCTCCACGGACGTGACTCCCCCAGAGTCTTGGGCAGATGTTCCGGTGCCTGACCACCCTTTTGGTGAAGGAATTTTCCCTAATATCCACCCTAAACCAGAGGTGGAACAACTGGAGGCCCTAGTTTCTCTGTATTCATGGATTTTTCCAGCCTGATTCAAGTGAACTCTCAGCAGTCACCATATCCTTTGGCACAGACAGCATCCAGGGAATGGATGAAACCCATCTCCTCCTGCTTGCCTGAACCACTTTCTGCTCGTGTCCTTTCCGATCCTCTTGTTCTTGTACAGGAAGAAAGGATTATCCAGGGATACCGACGGATTTGTGGCTCAGGGTGCTGTGGAAATCTGTGCACAGGCCTTGCTCTGCTCCAGTTTTCCTGTTCCTTGCTGCAGGTTTGGGATGTGCAGGGCCCCGATGGTCTCACAGGTGTGTTCAGGTGTGCTCACCTTTGAGCCTTGTTTGACACAGCTGGATCCAAACTGCCTTCGGACTCTTTGGGATTCTTTCCAATGCTTCTTTCTCCCTGCGAGCGGCCACTGAAGAGCTCTGGGCTTGGTTCCCATCTCCTGGTTGTGATTAGATGCTCAGTTTTGGCAGAAGGATCCCTCCAGCACTCCCCCTGGCTCGGTTTGGGTTGGGATGGTCTGGGATCCATTAGCTCGAGGCAAAAAAAATCGCAGATAATAAAAACAGCACAGCCCCTAATGACCTTTTTTATGCAGTCTGGCTTCTATTCCAACAAAACACAAGCAGAACCCTCTTTCCAAGAGTTCCTGGAGAACAGACAGACACCAATGCCTGACTCCACTGTGCTTTCATCTCCCAGCGTCAGGAGACACCACATTTATCTCTGCCTTCATCAGCTTTTATTCCCACCACCTGCTGAGAGCTGGAGCCGTACCTGGATGGAATTTTTGCCTGTTTAGTAATCTTTGCCTCCTCTGCTGTTGTGTCCCAGAGCTCTGGGAGTGTTCCATGGGTCATTTTCTCCAGGAAGTGTTTTCTCATTTAAATACTCAGCCGTGCAGCCTCTGGAATGTCAGTGGGCATTACAAAAATAAGGGAAAGGATGTGGAAAAACAAACCCCTGGTTTACCTCAGCCATCCAAGGGTTTGTTCTTCCTTGCAAGGCAAGTCTGAAGGTTGGAATTGGCAGGAATCAGTGCTCCTTCCCTGTCCCAAGGAGAAGATGGACATTCCTCCAACCAGGAAGAAAAAGCCATTCCAAGGACTATCCAGAAACTCTGGCTCCAAGTACTTCCTAATTTGCTTAGTGAATAGTTCAGCGCTTAGAATGAAAACATTTCTGGCCCATGGCCCTACTCCATCCCTTCTGGGCAGGGTGGGAGCAGTGGAGCCCAGCATTCATGGCCAGAGAGGTCCCTCCTGCCTTTGGAAGCGTTTCCAGGAGGCAGAGGAGGCCTCACTGGACAGCCTTGCCAGTCTCACCCTCATCTAGAATGAAATCATAAATTGTCCGGGCTTCCCCAGCCTCCATGAGCATCCTGGACCAGGAGCTGTCCCCGTCTGGGATTTAACCCTTCATGCCCAGGCTGGAAGGTGAATCCTGGTGGTGAGGACAGACACATTCCAGCTCTGAGTCATTCCCAAGAAGACTCAGGGGACGAAGAGGTCCAACTCCAGCAGCACAGGCTGTAAATCAAAGCAGACTTTGCCAAGGAGCTCCTGGATAAGAAACAAACAGGGTCTGGGCAATCTTGGAAGTGAACAGGACCATTCCCCACCCCCTTTCCACAGGCAGAGCTGGGATCTATATCCTGAGAGCTGGAAGTCACAGAGTGGAGCTATCCAGGCTGGCTTGGTGTGCTCCATCTCCTCCTCACAACTCCTCACCTCCCAAAAATTGTGTGCAGCCCTTGGTGTGCTTGGGAACATCTTCTGGGCATTATGCCAGGCTTGGATCATTGCCTCTTCAAGACCAACAAGAAGTAGGGAAGAGATACAACAAATCTGCTCCCCAAGCATTCAGGTCTGGAAAATCCCTCCATGATGTGAAGCTTAAAGGAACCCAATTCAGCTCCAGGTGAAAAGTAAGGCTCATCAAATTAGGCAGGCACAGGGTGCTTGTTCAGGGCTTTTCTCTCCCATGCAATAAATTAAAATATATGTTGATAACATCCTTCTCTCTTCTGTCCTTGACTGTAACAGATACATTCTGTGTTTAGGGTCGAAATATTCGCCATCATTCATATTTTGGCTTGATGTAGATGCCTGGGTGACCTTTAGCAGCCTGTGATCTATAGAAAAGCTGATTACATGTTCCTTGATTTCATAGGAGGGATCGATATAAACAAGATTTAGGAAAAAAACACAGTTTCATTCATTTTCAACAAATCCTGACAATGGTTTCTTTGAGAAACTCAGACCTCCAGCGCTTGGAACAAGGATTTGACAGCTGGCAGGGAGTCACAAATATGACTTTTGATACAGCTGTGAAACTTCTGCCCAGACTTGTCCAATCCATAAACTCTGAGGATCTTCCTGCACGTGGGCTCAGCTCTTGGTTGGACTGAAGGAGCTGAGGCCCCTGAAAGCCCCAGAGAGGGAGGAGCTGCTCTTGCAGCCCTGTCTGGAGGTTGTTTTAAACCTCTCCACAGCATTGCATTCCTTGCAACCTTCTCCTTGGTAAAATGCATCTTCTTGGAAATGTCCCTGATTTCCATCAGCAGTGTTTTCCATGGTACCTCAGGTCTGCGAGTAGAAGACTCCTTGCTGAGCTCTGGAGAAAGTGCAACCACAGCTGAAGGGCTGGGGAGCAGATGAGGAAAGGCTGTGAGAGGGTGGATTTGTCCTCGAGTGTGGATTTATCCTCCACCTCCAGACCCCACAGGCTGCTTCTGCTGGAAAATTTATCAGTTTAAAAATTTTGTATTACTTTAGTCAGAGGATTTGTTGTCTGTACGCTGGGAAAAGGAATTTTAAGTTTCTTTCCAGGGCATTGTTCCGCCAGGTGAGGTCTGATGAACTCAGCACAGCAACAGAGTGGAGCAGCCCAAAGATCCCCAGAGAGATAAAAACCATCCACGGAACATGAACAGAGCATCGGTGGCCATCTCCAAACATCCACCCCAGAGCACCTCTGACAGAGCTGGAGACATCTCACCCGGAAAGGACTGATAAGAAAATTGAAAAATGAAGATCTAATTTACATCGGAGGTGAGGGGATTCAGATCCAATGGGAAACTGAACACTGAGGGTTGCTCAGCTCTGGACCAATGAACTTTGAAACAATGCATCTGTGTGGGTTTTGACTGTATAAAAACTGGGGGAAAATCCTGTAAAACTGTGTGTCATGGAATGATTCTCTCTGCACACCCGGGCTGTGTGTGGATGAGATGATTTCTGTGGTACACCCTGGCCAGAACAACATCCTGGGCAGATAATAAGGTAAGGCCTTGACTCTCTAACATTGAAAATGTTGTTGGAGGGGTTTTGTTTTTCCCACAGTTTTGGTGACACTTGAACTGGGGGTTCCAGCCCTGGGGCAGGACCGGGCAGGGATTTGCCTCTGCCCTTCTGTCACACAATGGTCTGAACGTCCTTGTCGTCATCAGAGCAAATGCAATGCTGTGTCTGTGCACACAGACCAAGCTCAGCTCCCTGCTTCGGGCAGGATTAGGAGAGAGGCTGCTTTCCCCCTGGGAACGCTCTGCCAGCTGGCAGTGGAATTGTTTGCTGTCCTCTGCAGGCTGACGGAGTGTGAGGGATCACACACCGCATTATGATTGCACCCCAGTTCATCTCCAGCAGGAAATCCACTCTCTCAGGTCCCCTCCTGAGGCAAGTTTAAACGTGACTTCCTTCCCAGCCTGTGGAGACAGAGCCAAAGCTGCTCCAGGTCACCAGAGCTTCGGGAGGAGGACCAAACCAGGCTGTGATGCTGCAAGGGCCTTGTGACGGCACTGAAATCATCAGCTGTGAGGATGAAAATGCTGCTCCAGCCCCTCCTCGTGTGCCTGCAGCCACAGAGGAGCGTGGCAGAGCAGGAATCTGCAGCAGGGGTGATTATCCTGCTGCTGGGAGAGCAGCTGTGCTCCCACCGCCAGCTACGCTCGCTCCTGCTTCCACAGAAAAAGCCCGAGATCTTCCCATTTGTTTGGTTTCCCTGGAATATAAATCTATTTTTTCCATGTCCCCGAGACTCCAGAGTTTGTGGATGCACCTGCAAACACCTGAGGCACTGCTCTGATGACTCCAGGATGAGCTCCATCCTTCTCCGTCACTGACAGTGGCAGAGGAGGTAAATCCATGGAGCAGGAGCCTCTCCCTGCTCCTGCTTCTTCCTACAGCTGCTGTGGGGAGTTGAGGGCAGAAAATTGGTCCCAGGAAACCGTGGCTGTGATTTACACCTGCAAATGAATCCTCGGGGAACACTTTCCTTAGGAGTCAGTGAACGACACCGCCACGGATCTGATCCTTTCCACCTTACCCAGGTGTCCTGGCCGAGAGCAGCACACAGAGCTTCCTGAGCTGATTTGAATAGATTTGATCCCTGATTTGAACACATCAGATATGCCCTGGAAGAGCATTTCCGAGCAGGTATTCACAAATCAAATCTCTGTACCTGATGCACAAATCTCTCATGCCTATTAGGAAAGCGCTTTTATTCCTAACAGGTAGAAAACAAAAGCAGAGAAATGAGGCATTCGGAGATGCTTTTCCTAGAAGAGCTT
Source organism: Origma solitaria (assembly GCA_013397895.1). Classification (NCBI taxonomy): domain Eukaryota; kingdom Metazoa; phylum Chordata; class Aves; order Passeriformes; family Acanthizidae; genus Origma; species Origma solitaria. Next base: position 634,213 of record VZRL01005702.1, read on the forward strand.
TTAATCCAGAGAGAGAAATGCATTCTGCTTTGAAAATAAGGGGAAACACATTAAAGAGTTGAGCAAACTGTTTTGATTTAATGCTAATTAGTGAATGGCATGAAGAAAAGCATAAACTTGCAGTCAGAACTAACCAATTTCTAAGTCTGCTATCACTCTGAACTTCTGTTTATCTTGTCCCAGTTATTCTAGCAGGAAGGAGACCTACTAAGATTACATTTCCAGACCGTCGCTGGTAAGGTAAAGGAGATTTATTATCGCTGACATATCCCTGCTGGGAGCCTTTGCCAGGTGGAGAAGCCTCTCTCAGCTGCGACTGATAATTCTCCTCATTAGTCCCCCTATTTCTCTGAAGTCTCCACGCCACTGCACACCTCTCTCTATCCACTGCATTTCCCCCAGGACTGTAAGGAAAAGCCCAGCCTGGCTGCAGGCTGCAGGAGCCACCTGCTCTTCCTGCATGGCCCCCCTGAACTGGGAGCTGGAAGGGAAAACATGCAAAGGAATTTCTGTGAGAGTGAGGGACTCATCTTTCATCTAATATAAAGTCAAAGGTGCTGATCTGGCCCCAAAACAGCAGTGTGGGGCCACGCCTAAAATTGTATTCACTTCTAAAATTCCATAAATAACTTCCAAAAGAGAATTGGGGTGCTTGGCGTGAGTATTCCCAAAAATCCCCTGGCATTTCCATGTGTCTGCACAATCTCCCCTAGAGCCACGTGGCTGAAATTATCGATAAACTTCATTAAATCATGGGATAGTTTGGGTTGGAAGGGACCTCAAGGATTATCCAGTCCGAAGGCTGAGCTTGGTCTGTGTGCACAGACACAACATTGGCTCTGATGACGACAAGGACGTTCAGATCATTGTGTGACAGAAGGGCAGAGGCAAATCCCTGCCCGTTCCTGCCCCAGGGCTGGAACCCCCAGTCCAAGCAGCCTGTGGGGTCTGGAGGTGGAGGACAAACCCACACCCTGGAGCAGCTCCTCCTCCCCATTTAATTGCCAAATTCCCTGGAGGAGGCAGCAGGACAGAGCACTGTGACATGAGGGGACCCTGAGGAGCATTGCAGAGGGCAGGGCGGTGCTGGCACTCCCAAATCCACAAGGAATGTCCAGCTCCTGCAGTTACTTCTGGAAAACTGAGTCACCACAAACCCTGGCAGCACCACACTGTGCTCCTGCTGTCCCATCATATCCCAGAAAAACTGCAGAGCTTCGGAGAATCATGGAATCATGGAATGGTTTGGGTGGGAAGGGACCTTAACCCCATCCAGTGCCCCCCCTGCCATGGCAGGGACATCTTCCACTGTCCCAGAGTGCTCCAAACCCTGTCCAGCCTGGCCTGAGACACTTCCAGGGATCCAGGGGCAGCCACAGCTTCTCTGGGCACCTGTGCCAGGGCCTCCCCACCCTCACATGGAGGAATTCCTTCCCAATATCCCATCTAACCCTGCCCTCTGGCAGTGGGAAGCCATTATTCCTTATCCTATCACTACAATTCCTGATGGAAGTTTTAAAATTCTACAATTCTGACCCAAGCCTGGTCCCTGGGGTCACTGGAGCAGCTCCAGCTCTGCCTGCTCAGCACAGGGAGCTTTAGCTTGAGCTATCCTCCCCAGGGAAACACCCTTTAGCTCTCCCCGGGGATTTTCCCCATCACTCAGCTGGACAGTTTGGCATTATCCTCGTGGCATCCCTGGCTGGTTGCATCCTCTGTGGATGTAACTAAACTTGCCAAATCCTCACTGCTCCTGCTTTAAGGCCTGCATGTGCTGTTTTGCCTGAAGGTACAGAGCACATAATCAACAGAAATCAGTGTTTGGAGGCAGTGCTGGGCTGTTTCCATGAAAGCTCCTTGTTGCTATGAAATCCCATCTTTTGGGTTGTTAGGAGTGTACATATGGGAGTAGATTCCTATTTCATATCCTGCACTTTAGCTGGAACGATTTGCCATCATTTCAATTAAATCCATTAAAAGAAAATCCATGCCAGGCGTATTTCATTATAAAACATCATCAATGAGAACAGAAGGATACAGGATATCAAAATCTATCATCCTGTCCTGGGGAATGACAAATCCAACAAGTGGGAGGGACGGACTGGATAATCCTTAAGGTCCCTTCCAACCCAAACTATCTCATGATTTAATGAAGTTTATTGATAATTTCGGTCACGTGGCTCTAGGGGAGATTGTGCAGGCACATGGAAATGCCAGGGGATTTTTGGGAATACTCATGCCAAGCACCCCAATTCTCTTTTGAAAGTTATTTGTGGAGTTTTAGAAGTGAATAAAATTTTAGGATTGTCCAGAGAGGATGGCAGAGTCTTTAAGTGAAGCATCTCCTTGTCTCCTTGCACCCCCCTTGGCCTCTCACCTGGGTTCCCTGGACAACCCCTTCCTTCACCCCACTGCCCACATCACCTTTCTGTCCCCCGAAGGACCCTTAAGGTCCCACCTCTCCCCAGTTTCATGGAGGGCTGCTCAGGTTTCTGCTAAACCTGAACATTCACAAACCTCGTTCATATTATTTGCTGCAGATCCTGGCCCAGATCCCAGAACTGGCCATTTGTTCTGCAGTGCTCTGTGGAAAAGGGTTGGTGGAGTTATCCTTTCAATCCCAGCTCAGTTTGAGGGATCAGAGCTGGAAGGTGGCCCAGCTTGGTGCTGGCCTGTGGTGTTCTGCAGGCAGGAAAGGGCCTTGGGTGGGTGGTCCCAGCTGCCCACGGAGATGGCCGAGGTAATTTGAAGGAGAATCCATCTCAGTGCTGCTGAAAGTCACTTGATGGGACCTTGTCATTCCTCTGTGCTATTTTCCAACCCTGTGTGGACATCCAGAGAGATTCAGATACCTCCAGCAGCACTGGGATGCACGGCTGAGGGTGGAATTTCACAGAATCATGGAATGGTTTGGGCTGGAAGTGACCTTAAAAGCCCATCTTGTTCCACCCACTGCTGGGCAGGGACACCTTCCACTAGAGGATTTGGAAGGCTGGAGAAGATCTTCCATGTCCTCTTTCCACACATGGAAAGCCGTGGAGAGCTGACTATCCAGAGACATCCACAGCAGGTTTCAACGGGAGCTTTGTGCCCAGGAGCTCCTGTCTCACCTCCTGACGCATCGCTGGAGAACTTTTCCTCCCCAGTTGTCCTTTCCTTGCCCACCTTCCTGTGAGAATTCTGGCTCCAGGCGCTCCTGAGCCATGTAAATCCAGGCAGAGCCATTTCCCGCGGTGGGATGGGGAGCAGGAACGCGCGGGTGCCGCGGCCAGCGTTGGTGCGGTGGCTCGGAGCCAAAGGCAATTAGCAGCCAACATGAATCTCTGCTGCTCGCCACTCAGCCGTGTGCAAATGGCACTTCTTGTCCTGTGGGTTAAGGAATGGCAGTTTAGGCTGTCAAGCCGTGCTCAAGTTTGCTGATTGAAGGGGTTTGGGGCTGCGCTATTACAAAAACGATGTTGGAAAAAAGTGCTCTTAATCCCCGTTTTATGAGGCACGCGCCGGAGAAAGGCGAGGCCATTTCTTTCTGGAGAAGTAGCAGAATCAGCAGCCAGCGACAGGAACACATTTGTCCCCTCCAGTCTGAGCAAAGTCAAAGTGGAAACTACAAACAAAGGTGTTTATGAACTTCTGAGGGCTCCTGTGAAGGATCTTGTGCCCCCACCAGGGCCGCAATAACAGCTCAGTGGGGGTTTGTTTTCCCTCCTGCCGCAGCCCCATTTCGTTCTGTCTCAGTCTTCCTTTTCCACTGTTTTTAACCCAGGGATGTGGTTTTGTGCTGTCATTTGTTCAGGACTGCTGGCTGTTGGAGACGCCATGTCCCATGGTGAGGGACACAGGAGGGGACAGGGATCAGATGTGGCTGCACCCCAAAAACAGCGCATAAACTCGGTTTGAGTTGCAGTTTTCTGCTGGGGCCTTTGCTTGTTTAAGAGACGCCCGCCCATATCCGCTCCTAATGTATTCCTAAAACACTCACCCTCCGCATGACCCCTTGGCCTCGGCCGTGTGGGATGAGGTCTGCCTGGGCTCGTTAAATTAACCCGGGCAGGGCTCCAGGTACGCGGCTTTGCTTTGGCTCTCGGGAAAAGCTGCACTTGTGCTCTCTGTGCTTTCACAAAGCTCTCTGGGCATTATTTTGAGGTCCCCATCCCCTCCTCCTGCTCTCTGCAGACCTCAGACCTGTGGCTTTCTGCTTTTAGGGCTTTTTCCACCCGAGCCCAGCTCCCATCTGCTCAAACCCCTGTAACTCTTCAGATTTCATGGAAATAAAGCTTATGGGATGTGCCTTTCTCATCTCAGCCAGTTTTAACCTCAGCTGCTGGAAGAAAGGAATCCCAAAAATACCAAACCACCTGAAAAACTCCAAGGCACAGAGAGGAAGAGACACATGAGCAAAAATACCCCCATGGAGAGGGGGAAACCGAGCTCGCAGGTCATTTACCCCTCATCTCCTCCACCTAAAGGATTGCACATCATTCAGACATGGCTGAGATACACAAACCAAGCCACTTTGGAAAGAAACCCATTTTTCCCAAGCCAAGATGATGCCCAAGAGGCAAATACAGCCCCAAATGCCTGGGCAAAGCTGTGTGGGAAATCAGCAAGCGAGTGGGAAAGCGGAACAAAAAATGGGCCCAGGAAATCAAACCCTTTGAAGCTCTGGGATTCTTAAGCTCCCTCCTAATTTTCTCCAAGCTTTAGAGCATGGTAATGAGCAGCACGGAGACATTAATCAGCACCTTGTGATGCAGATAGGCTGAGGAAGAGGAGTCATTTGAGCTGCGCCTATCCCCCAAAGGTCGATTCCTACCTGTTCCCTCGCTTTAATTGTTTTCCTCAGTCTGCTGATGGATCTGCCTCACCGAAGGACATTAAACACTTCCTTCCTTCCAGGAACAAAAGCTGTTAGCAGTGGAGGTGAGAAATGAAGATGTGGTTTGGCTTTCAGGGCTTCCATAAAACTTTTTTAGCACAGGGCGGGGAATTCCAGCAGCACCCCAAAGGGCTGGCAGCAAACATCGGGATCTGAGGAAATAAATAGAGGAAAGGCACCTGATTGTGGTTCCTTCTCCTCAGCTCTGGCTCCAGGGGGTGGTTTGGGTTTATTTCTGCCCTGTTTGGGTGGCTGTGATGGGCTGGGGGTGGCAGGAAAAAGGAGAGCTCCCACTCAGGCTTGGGGACACCTCAAATACTGAAGGGTTCCCATTTGGGGATTTTGACACTCGCACAAGCTTCTATTTGAGCTTTTCATGACAAAAATACAATGATTTCATGGAAAGTGAAAGTCAAAACTAAACTGAGAGCAAAATCAACCCGGAATGTTTTTACCTCATGGAAATGAAACATTTTGATACTGTCAAAACAAACCGAGAAAGTTGAAACAATCTGTTTTGATACTTCCCAGCCGAAATCAACACATTTCCTTCAAAATGTTTTGATTTCAGTCCGACTGCATTTTCCTATGGGGAAGAAACTCCACAACATTCGCCTGAGATGCTTCCGACCAGACCCAGCGCTGGATTTATCACAAGGGGCTCGGAGCAGGTCTGGAGGGCTGCTTAGGGAGCGAGGAGCTGTCAGATTGGATATGGGAAATGCATTCATTACCTCGGTACTGTTGTTGGAAAATACACCAGTTTAAAAATTGTGTATAACTTTAGTCAAAGGATTTGTTTGTCTGTACCACGGGAAAAGGAATTTTAAGATTCTTTCCAGGGCATTGTTGTGCCAGGTGAGGTCTGATGAACTCAACACAGCAACAGAGTGGAGCAGCCCAAAGATCCCCAGAGAGATAAAAACCATCCACGGAACATGAACAGAGCATCGGTGGCCATCTCCAAACATCCACCCCAGAGCACCTCTGACTGAGCTGGAGACATCTCACCCGGAAAGGACTGATAAGAAAATTGAAAAATGAAGATCTAATTTACATCGGAGGTGAGGAGATTAATTTCCAATGGGAAACTGAACACTGAGGGTTGCTCAGCTCTGGACCAATGAACTTTGAAACAGTACATCTCTATGCGTTTGACTGTATAAAATTTGGGGGGAAATCCTGTAAAATTGGTGTGTCATGGAATGATTCTCTCTGCACTCCTGGGCTGTGTGTGGATGAAATTATTTCTGTGGCACACCCTGGCCAGAACAACATCCTGGGCAGATAATAAAGTAATGCCTTGACTCTCTAACATTAAAAATGTTGTTGAAGGGTTTTTTTTTTTTCTGGCAGTTTTGGTGACACTATGATAGAAGAAGAGGAAAAGGCATCCAGTGCATTCCAACAGATGAGGAGAGTGGCCCTTAGGAAAATAGAATGATGGTGGCATCTCAGCCACTTTGACCTTCCCGTGGGAAGTGTCCTGCAGAAGTCAGAGCCATTGGACTGTGTGCAGAGATAACAGGATGAGGTGATGGACGGATGGATGGATGGATGGATGGATGGATGGATGGATGGATGGATGGATGGGTGGATTACAGGCCTCAGAGCAGCAATTTGCAGAAGCAAATAACTTTAAATGCAGAGAAAAGAGAAGGAATCAGAGGAATTGGTCACCAAACTGGTTTTGATCTTATGGAAAGACAAGGAAGGACTGAAGTAAGAAATGGAATTACGATTGCAGTACCTGAATTAATTTCGTGAGGAAAATGGGAAATGGGTGCCTGGGTTTATAACCTCGTGTGTAGGTACAGAGCACCCCTGGAGGGAGGGAAAGGCTCCCAGGGATTGGTGTCTGCAGGACTGGCCTGGTGGTGAGCGGTCAGTGCTGAGCCATGGCCACCAGCAGCCCTCGCGCCAGCACCGAACCCAAAGTGCCACCACCAAATGCTGCAGGGAAGGTCCCAAGGTGCCAGGCCACAACTCCAACCCACCCTAAAGCTGAGGAGCAGTTCCTGCTCCCGTGTCTACCCACGGGGTCAGCAAAGCACCCAGGGGAGCTCAGCAGGCTGCAAACCCACCCAAACCCTCCAGATGTGCTCCCAAACCCCAGGATTGGGATTCCATGCCCATCTGCAGCCTCAGTTCAGAGCCATCTCCCCCTCCCTCCCTGGCTGCTTCACTGATCACTGGAGAACAAAAGGCAAAGTTTCCTCTGCTTTCCCTTCAGCTCCTCATTTTGCCGGAGCAGAGGCCTCCTCCCCCGAATTCCTGGCACGTGCCTGGCTGATGCTCCTGGAGACAGGCATGTGCTTCATGCCCTTCCTGCACTGTCCTTATCTCCTGATCTCCTGATGCCATAAACCACAGAATTCCTTTTCTGAGTGCTTGGCTCCCCCACGTTCCCCTCAGGAAAGAGGATTCCGGTGTCGTGTTCAACAGGCAGTAATGATCCAGCTGCTCAGCGTCACAGAATTAAACCATCCCCTCGTGCTGCTGGAAGGAACATTATTACCTCCACAGCAAGGTCAGACCTCTTCCCTGTGTTAATTAATCAGTGAAATTAAGCAGTTTATTCCCTAATATCAGTCCCTGGGAAAGCAGGTCACTTTTTAAATGAGGCAGGGAGCCAGGTGGAGCCTAACATATGCCGTGGAGATCTGTCAGGACCTCTCAGGCTCAGTTTCAGGCACCGACCTGACTCTTGCAGCCTGGTGCTTCCCCTCAGGGATGGGCTGCAGTGCTGCAAGGAGTAATTCGCCAGAGACTTCAAGGTCTCATCCACACACGAGCCAAGTCTGTAGAAAGACCCCTATGGACAGGCTTTGAATCAGAGTTGCTTGAAATCATGGAATGGTTTGGGTTGGAAGGGATCTTAAAACCCATCCAGTGCCACCCCTGCCATAGGCAGGGACAACTTCCACTGTCCCAGGCTGCTCCAAGTCTTGTCCAGCCTGGCCTGGGACACTGCCAGGGATCCAGGGGCAGCCACAGCTTCTCTGGGCACCTGTGCCAGGGCCTCACACCCTCACAGCCAGGAATGATTCCTTCCCAATATTCCATATAAATCAAAATGGTGGGATTAGGATTGGCAAGACACAGCAGGGACCAGGTCCAGGAGGGAGAAACAACTTTCTTGTCTGGGCTGGGGCTCCCATGGGTCTGGGATTCCTTGGGCTGGAAGTGTGCTCTCCAGGGAAATCTTCTGCCAGGACTCAGACAGCCCTGGCTGAGAGCAGAGTCTGCGACAGTTTTCATCTTCTCCTAAAATAGGAAAAAGAATTAAGACTCTCCTTTGGTTGGATGACTCCCTCTCTGAGCTCCATTAACTTTATTGACTCAACTCCAAGGAGTACCAAGGCAGAGAAGATCTCCTGGAGGCACCTTAAACACCACCCAGTGCCACCTGTGCTGTGGGCAGGGACACCTTCCACTGTCCCAGGCTGCTCCAAGCCCTGTCCAACCTGGCCTTGGACACTGCCAGGGATCCAGGGGCAGCCACAGCTGCTCTGGGCACCTGTGCCAGGGCCTCGCCACCCTCACAGGGAAGGATTTCTTCCCAATATCCCATCTAACCCTGCTCTGTGGCAGTGGGAAGCCATTCCCCCTCGTCCTGGCCCTCCAGACCATTGGAAATTGTCTCTCTCTATCTTTCTTGTTGCTCCTTCAGGCACTGCAAGGCCACACTGAGCTCACCCCAAAGCTTCTCCTCCCCAGGCTGAACACTCCCAGCTCTCGCAGCCTTCCCTCCCAGCAGAGCTGCTCCATCCTCTGCTCATCCTGGAGCCTCCTCTGGGCTCTCTCCAGCAGCTCCAGGGCCAAGGATGTAAATGATGTGCCCCAGTGAATTCCACCTCAGGCTCCAAGCGCAGCAGGATCTCACTCCCATCCCCACCCCAGCTGTGTGTGACCACCTCACCTGCAGAGCAGCTCCTTTGCCCAGGATATCCTCAGAAACACCCTGCCTTCCTCCACAGCATCCCTGCAATTGCTGCGGTGGCAGGGAGACATTTCCCACATGGAAAATGCAGCAAATGGAATACGTGACCCTGGACATGGGAGAGCAGCTGCCCTTGGTGAACACTGAGCAGTATTGCAGCAGGGTGATGCTTTTTCCTGCTCAGGAACCGGAAAAAGAAGATTAAAAAATTCCTACCTGTTAATATTTCACCGAGGAGCCCTCAGACAGAGTCTGTCTGCGCTGTAGACCTTCACCTCCTGTCCCGACCATGGGGACAAGGGAGGCAAAGCCAGGGGAGGGAATGGGAAGGGACAAAACTGCCAAGTGCTGTGGAGGGGTTCACTCACAAAATAAGATCAGTGTTGAGACAATTAATGACCCAGCCTGGGAAGGGTCACCAAGGGGTCACCAGGGGCCTGTGGGCCAGCATCTCCTCAGGACACTGTGGCTGATAGCTCAGGTTTGCTCCAGCTGGACAGTGACATCCAGGCCGTGGGGGATAACGGGATCTCTTCAAACCCTCTTCTTCAGGCAGGAAGGAAGGAAAGGCTCTGTCTTCTCCAGACCAGCAGGGCCTGGGGTGGCTTTGGCACAGCTGGCACAGCTCTTGTGCCAACCTCCTCCCCCTGCCCAGCGGAGCTGCTCCCAGAGGCCAGGAGCGCCAGGGGCTGGGCAGAAACCTGAGCTGGGGTGGAAGGGCTCTCGGGGGACCGGACAAGCGTGGCCCTGGGCAAGGTTTGCTGAGCCTTTCATTGAGCTTTGTCTATTCCACCTTGGACCTGAGAATATCCAAAACCCAGCTCTGATTTCTCTGGGGTTTTGTAACTCAGCTCTGAATGACAGCGAAGGCAGAGCTGAGTTTCATCTTTTTCATCTTCACACATCCAGATGGAAAAGCCCCCTGATTCCATCCAAAAAACTCCAGAAGGAATCCAAAAGGATTTCTCCCTCTTGTTTTCCCAGGATTACACTACAGCTCCCACTACTTTCATTTCCAAAGGCTGTTTTCCCCTCAAACTGACTGCTGTGGTGTTTTCTTCAATCCATCCTCTCCCCGCAGTGGCAGGTTTAATTTACTTGGTTTCAAACCAGAAGATAGCAACGAGAATACGAACTTGGACATCAAACTGAATTTTATTTAGCCTCCTAGCACAAAAAACCAGCTCATTAATAGTACGAGGAGCGGTGGGCTATTGCCCTGTCCTGATAAGCCAGATACGGTCCTTTTTCTTGGAAAATTCCAACCATTCCCCAGCGATTCTCATCTCTGCCTCTGCACAAGGTGACTGCGGAACGGCTGCATCCCTCCGAGTTAGATAACAATTATTGGCAGATATAAATAGAGGTTTTCAGCAGCAATATTGTTTAGTATGCTAAATGTTGCTTTAATTTGCTGGTTCAATTGGAAGTGAATTCCTGTCATGCACAGAGCAAAATAGATCAATTATATTACTGCTAATTATTGTTATTATTTTAAACTGTGCTTCTCCAGCAGATTTAACAAATTTGTCAATCCAGCTCGTTCACCTTCTTGAAACAAAACCTGGCAGCCTTGCATGCAAATTAGCCCGGATTTTCAACAATAATTGTGACTCTTTTGTAATTATCTCACCTTAGACACTCTCCATTTATCACTTTTAGGCCTAAAGGCTCCAACATCTTCATCTTCCCAAAGTATCGATACATTGTCCTATACGTTAAGAGCAAAAAAATTGCATTTTACAGCAATCCTTGCTGTCAGGGGCAAAATAAATGGGAACAAATATCAATATTTGGGGAGAAAATGTATTTACAACCTGGTCAGAAATTTCTTGCTGGAAAATTCAACTTTTCCAGCAATAGTAGGAGGTAATACATTAAAAATATCAGAAAATACCTTCATTTTTCCCCCAGCTCTGATAAATAGGCTTTTAGATCTGTGTTTCTAGCCCCAAAATAAAAGTTCAAAGCCCATAAAGTACGTGACACCTCTCCTGCCTGCCTCTAACTGCATCTTTTCTCCATCAGGATGCCTTTATCAGAAGGTCATAAATCACAGGCATTCCCATTAGGAAGCAGGGAGTGGGATAGGGCAGGTTTCATCTTCAGGTATTCACTTTTATAATTCACCGCTGCATTATTTACTCTTGTGCCTGCAATAATCCCTCCGAGGTCAAATGTATGCACATATAAACCAGCCTCAGAGCTGGGGAAAAATATAGAAAAAAAAACCTGTGGGTAATGCTGATGGGTGGGCAGAAATTCTGTGTTTGTGAGGGTTTTTGAAGGCTCTGGGTGGTTGGATTTCCTCCCGAGATGGAGTAAAGCGATGTTGGGAAGAACAAGGGGTACAAAGTGGAAGTGAAAAGCAGAGGCTGTTCTGCAATGGAAAAATGAAGAGGGGCACAAACCCTGCCCAGGACAGATGGGACAGGCAGGCAAACTGCAACCACAGCTCTTCAAAGCATAGCAGAAGCAGGAAACCTGCGACGATGAGCAGGGGTGATCAAGGAAAAGGGAAAAGAGCAAGAGATGATCCTGTTCTTTGTGCACAAGCAATGGGGCTCCAGAAGCCCCAGCCCTGAGCTCCTGCCAAATGCTTCATTCAGCCTGGGCACCAGGGAGACGGGCAAGGAAAAACCTCCAAACAAAGTCAGGGGAAACCCAGGGACATAGAGACCACCTTTGGGTTCATGGGTGGCAAATGGGATTAAGGGAAGGATAAATGGGATGTCCTAGGGAAGGGCCCCAGCCCTTCAAAACTGGCACTCACTGGTGCATTGGTGCCAGATGTGAGGGCACAGTGCAGGGTGGTGTTCACTGCCAGATGTGAGGGCACAGTGTGGGGCGGTGCTCAATGCCAGATGTGAAGGGCACAGTGCTTTGGTGCCAGATGTGGAGGGCACAGCCATAGCAGTGCTCAGTGCCAGCTGTGGAGGGCATGGCATGGTGCTCAGCACCAGATGTGACGGTTACAGTGCTCAGTGCCAGCTGTGGAGGGCACAGTGCTCAGTTCCAGTTGTGGAGGGCGCAGCCCATGGCAGTGCTTGGTGCTGGATGTGGAAGGCATGGCACAGTGTTCAGTGCCAGATGTGAAGGGCACAATGCTCAGTTCCAGATGTCGAGGGCACAGCCCATGGCAGTGCTCAGTGCCAGATGTGAAGGGCAGAGTGCATTGGTGCCAGCTGTGGAGGGCACAGCCCATGGGAGTGCTCAGCGCCAGCTGTGGAGGGCACAGTGCTTAGTTCCAGCTGTGGAGGGCAGGGCCCATGGCAGTGTTCAGTGCCAGCTGTGGAGGACATGGCAAGGTGCTCAGTGTCAGATATGAAGGTCACAGCCCAAGGCAGTGGTCAGTGTCAGATATGAAGGGCACAGCCCATGGCAGTGCTCAGCGCCAGCTGTGGAGGGCACAGTGCTTTGGTGCCAGATGTGAAGGTCACAGCCCATGGCACAGTGCTCAGTTCCAGCTGCGAAGGGCACAGTGCTCGGTTCCAGCTGTGAAGGGCACAGTGCATGGCAATGCTCAGTGCCAGCTGTGGAGGGCACAGTGCTCAGTTCCAGCTGTGAAGGTCACAGCCCATGGCACAGTGCTCAGTTCCAGCTGTGAAGGGCACAGCCCAGGGCACAACGCTCGGTTCCAGCTGTGAAGGGCACAGCCCATGGCAATGCTCAGTGCCAGCTGTGGAGGGCAGGTCCCATGCCCCTGGGCTCACTGGCAGCAGGAGCAGCAGGATGCCCAGCCCGGGCCAGTGCCCACCCCGCCCCTCTCCAGGATCACCAGATTTTCCCTTCCCCCTCACTCAAATCCCCGTGATGAACAGGAGCCGCTCAGAGCCACACGAGTGAGCGCAGATAACACAAAATCACTGCAGAGCAGAACGATGTGGAAAACGCTGGGAAGGAGTGTTCTCCTCGCTGCTGAGACACTCACGCTTCTTCATGAATATTTAGAAACAAGAAGGTTGCCTCCAAATGTCAGCCTAAATGGACACACTTTTCCTTCCTATAAATATCCCATTTTTTTCCAAGGCGGCGGAATGCAGACAAGTAACAGCTCAGACCTCCAAAGCCCCGTCTCCTGCTCCTCCAAATTGGTTTATTTGAACTGTAAATTCTTCTGGGCTCCGTGATAAAGATCCTTTGCTTTCATCTTCCTCGGAGGTTGCCAAATCCCAGTGATAGGGTGACCTGGAAAATAAAGGGGGGATTGTTGTAAATATTTCACACTCTCTCTGGAACCAAGGGCAACAAACTCATGCTGGAGTGAAGTGAAATGCAGGGACTCGTGGGATCAGGAAGAATCGGGTGTGGGAGAGCTCGTTTTATTGGCATCCGGAAAAGGAAGATTTTGTCCTTGGAAAAAACCACTCTGAGGACAAAACACGCTTGGTTTGGAGAGGAATTGTGGATCAGAGGCACATGGCAGCATGGTATTAGTCCTCTTATCCTGCTCCTGGAGGGTAAATTTGGGGTTCTCTCATTCTCGAAGAGGTTTGGGTTTCAGCCAGCCCAGGGGAACTTCACTGTTCTGGACTAGAGGAGAAGCTGGAATTTCAATGGGCAATGGGAAATCATAACCCAGGCAATGTGGGAACATTGCTGGGGGAATTGACAGAAGAATTCCCTTTCCTCTCCATGAAGACAAAGTATCTGCTGACTGTCGATGGGATTTGCCATCTTCCCAAGCCCTGGCCACCTCCAGGCCTGGCTGACACCCAGTACCCAATAGGGAAGAGCCAGTAATTCATTCTGAATCACCTATTTGATCCATTAGGGCTGGGTTTTCCCTGGTTTTTGACTCGCCTGGGAGTGGAACAGTGGTTTTCAGAGCCTCACAAATTTGCAGATCTTCCTGCCTAATTCCTGCAAGTCCATCCTGGCCAATAACTCCATTCCTGGGCAGTTACTGTGAATGGATGAGATTTCCATGTGCTGAACCACAACAGCCTGGGAATGGCCTCTCACCTGGGTCAGTCCTACACCGAACCGCACATCCCAAGGAAAGAAAGAACCATCAGGAATTCTAGATATCTCAGGAATGGTCTCCAGCTTGGCTTGAGGCAAGAGTGACCAAATTGTGGAAGCAGTTGGTGTCCCTGAGAGGTTTTGAGGGCTCCCACCTCATGCTGGGCTTCTGGATGATCCTGTTTGGATGCTTAGCCATTCCAGAAAGTGGGTCCAAGGACACCCTCATGCCAAATAGCTCATTGTGTCCCAAATTGCCTCATTTCCTGAGGGTTCCATCAGCAAAATCACCACAGCTCTCCCAGTTTGTCCAAGATCGAACACCTCAAAACTGCAAACGCAAGACCAGGGGGCGTCTGAGGAAATCTGGGGCATAACTCTGGCTCTGCAGTGTTACGGCAAAAAAAAGAGTAAAAAAGTTGTTTTTGAGATGGCTCTCAAGAAAGAAAAGGACACTGACAAATTCCCAGCAAATGAAAACTGGGATTTGGTTCTATTTATACCTTCAGCAAATCCACAGACAATATAAATGAATTTGAGATACAAAATGGAACGAATTAGGCAGACTGGTGAGAGAGAGTTACATCCCTTCCGACAGCAGCACGCAGTAATCCAGCCAAAATATTTCAGAACTAATTACTCTCCAGCCTTCTAATCCCTGGTAGAGGAAAAAAAAACCCACCCCATATATTTTGGGAAGTTCATTGGAAGCATCTGTTTAAGATGTTGTTAATCCTTCGTTGCAAACTCATTGGCTGGGCGATAATGAACCGGCCCTGGTTGTGCTCAGCGTGCTGAGACCTAAACCTCATCTTGCTTAAAGCTGATTATTTCCTACAAAGGCACACAACTCAATCCCTTTTCTTCTCGCTTTGCTTTTCTTTCTTCTGGTGAGAACTTTTCGTTCCTCCTTCGCTTTTCCAGCCGGCAGCTGGCAGCAGAAAATGGCTTTAATCTCAAATTTCAGGATCAACATGGAAGGGCACTATTGATTTTGGCACACCGGGGTGACCCCGGGGGTCCACAGCAACCACAGAGGACTTTTGATGTTTCTGGACCTTCTTCAAGTAGAATTTCTAACAACCTCCCACTCTCTTGAAGCCCAGTCAGGAGGAGTTTGCTTTGCTGAGCAGCAGCACAACAGGGTCCTGGCATGATCCAGCAGGGAGGCGTTTCCCTCTGGAGCTCAGAGCAAGGCAAGAGGAAAAAACCCCCTCGTGCCTCAGACAGGTTAAAGAAATCCATTAGAACCTCATTTCCATGGAAGAACACGGTGCTGGAAATGCAGCCAGACCTGGTCCTGCCATTCCTCTTCCAAGAGCATTTGCCAGCGCCTTAGAGCCCAGACTTCCTCACTTTGGAGGGCCTGACTTGAGTTCTCTTGAGCCATCTGGGTTTCTCTGGGATTTTCAGCGATGTTTTGGAGAGGTCTGGATTCAATTCCTCTAATGGCCCAGCTAAGATCACTCCTGCACTTTGGGGTGAGCTTGGGACGCTGCCCAGAGCAAACTAAAGAGGAGCTGAGGGGTTTTTTTTTTTGTTTTTTGCTGGTTCGCTCCTATAAATTTGAGGGGTTTCAGATTTATGCTCAAGGAGTCTGTACAGCTTTTTATCTGATTAAAGAGGGATGAGGAAGGAAATGGATGGCTCAGAGCTGCCAGGACAGAATCCATCTCTTCCTCCAGACTGCCACTGGCTTGGGACAAATTAAAAGTCCTCCCAGCGCTCAGTTTTTCACACGTTTGGAGGACACCTACACCAGGATTCCGTGAGTCACAAAGCTGGAGACCTGTCTCTCCCTCCAACAACCCCAAAATCGGTGTGACCACCCTGAGGAGAACAGACGTGAGACTGATGTGTGTCCCACCAGGGCTGTCTGCCAGTCAGATGTCCAAGGAGAAGAGGAATAATTTCCTTACCTCCAAAAAATATCTCAAGACACTTAAAAATGAGGTTTTGCAGGAGCTGGTCCTGGGTCTGGTCCTGCAGAGCACTTCTGAGGGATGGGGTGGAGACTTCCCAAACTGTGGGGCTTGTTCTGCTCTGGGACTGGGGTTGGAACACAGGGAGATGTTGATAACCTAATGAAAAGGTCTGAAAATCAACACAAAATGGAATTTAGCAGGGATGAGGGCAAAGTTTTGGAGCTGGACCCCAGGGATGAGCTCCTGTCTGCCAACAGCCACTGGAAAAGGCTGGGGGATGTCACCCATGGGGGACAGCCCTTAATCACCAACTTCCCATGGCTGTGAAGAGCCTCTGGATCCTCCTAGGGATGCAAAACAGGGAGGCCAAACCTGGAGAATAACTGGACTGGGCAGGCACCATCTCCCAGTTCTCCCAAGGTCATGGGTGGAGGGAGCCAAGGGTGGAGAACAGGAGTGGGCAGAGAGGTAAAAAACATACACCAAGGAAGGAAAAATTGAGGGAATTGGGGCTGGTTAATGCACAGAAGGGAGCATTATGGGGAAAGCACTCCATGCTATGGGAATGTAAATTTAGTGTAGGCTAAGCAGAGAAGGTCTGGTTCCGTGGGTCCAGGGAGGAGAACGGGGCGGGAAGTGTGGCACGTTCTGGGAAAGGGACACGTTGGAAGGATTTGTCTGTCTTCCAGGCAAAAATATCTCCATGCTGGTGGGTGGAACTGGAGCAGAAACAGTGAATGAGTCCTCTAAATATTGGTCCAAAATTATTATTTTATTCTTTTTACAGAAGAGTCTTATATTTTGTCGTTTTCCTGACCTTTTTTTTCTTCTGAAGAGGCAAACCGAGCCCAAACTGTGCAAACTTTGCCTTGTGACAC
Source organism: Origma solitaria (assembly GCA_013397895.1). Taxonomy (NCBI): domain Eukaryota; kingdom Metazoa; phylum Chordata; class Aves; order Passeriformes; family Acanthizidae; genus Origma; species Origma solitaria. Next base: position 650,800 of record VZRL01005702.1, read on the forward strand.
ACTGAGATTGGCAACTTGGTTTCCTGCCTTCGAGCCGGCCTCGTTGTGCAGCTAAAATAACCCAAAACAATGCTGGGAGGGGGCGTCGTTCCTTTTATTTTGCTGCTGAAACCCAAGATGAAATATTTCCACTGGCCTCAGCAGCAGCACCACCAACTGTTCCACATTCCCTGCTCACTAAAATGTGCTCGAGTGTGGCCAGACTCCTGCTGGGAGTGGGATGGAGGGGGAGAAGAACCAGTCTGGATCCTGCAGCTCATGTCAGGGTGGAGGAGCTGCTCCTGCCACACTCCCTGCTCCAACAGGAGGTTGGAGCTTTGCCTTTTTTGTGTGTTTTGAAGTTAGTGAAAGCAGTGTCGGGAAGTTTCTGAGCAGGGAGATGGCCTGCAGGCATTTTTTGGGTGAGAGAAGATGTGTGTGTGGCGGGCAGAGGGACTTTCACTGACATCTCCCTTATCAGGGCTCTTGCTGTCGCTTGGGCAAAGAGTTTTTGGCATTCGGTGGCACGGCCCGGAGAAAGCAACTTGTTGACGATGGGTACAAAGCACTCTGTGCCTGCCCAAGAGCAAAACTCATCCTAAATCCTGGGCTCTGGAGATGAGGGAAATCAGATATTGGCATCTCCCTAAAGCACAAGGTTTCTTTTGAGCTCTGGAGATTTTGTAGGCAACAAGAAAGAGGCAAAGAGATAACAAAGGGTTCCCTTCCCCGAGCAGAACAATAAAGGCCATTCGTTGATCATTTGAATTTCTTGCCTAATGAAATTGGATACAGTCTAAACCCCCCCTAAGCCAAAGGCTAATTCATTTCCACGTTTGAAATGCGTGTTATCAATTACTGACTGCAGATCTAATGATTTCCAGAGCTGCTTTGGATTCTGATAGCAGAGCCTTTGAGGATTTATTGATGAGGAGTCTATAAAGTCAATTTTGAACTGTACATTGAATTCATCTCAGGAGTGTACACCCAGCTCTTGGGGCTTTGAGCCACAGCTCAGCCAGGCACATAAATATCTCCTTTTTCTCATCAGCACTCCTCAAATGCAGCCCAAATTTAAGAGTTGCTCCACATCCCCTGCAGGACCATCCTGCAAGGACAGCGGATGAGATGCAGGAGTGTCACAGGGAAGGTCACCACCCTCTCCTACCCAGTCTGGAAGTCAGAAATGTCCACAGTGCCTCCCCAGGCTCCCATATTCGTGAGTCCTCAGAGAGACTTGATAATTACCCAACTCTGATTTAATGAGGGCAGAACCTCAAGCGCTCCCCAGCTTTGCTCTCAGGAACAGGTGGATTCCCAAAGCTGAGCCATTAAAATGCCACATCTACCTGATGCAAGCCGCAAGAGCAGTAGCTTTAAATCTGAATATTTGCTTTTTCAGACCAAAAATATGCAACTGAGGTGGTGATGTTATCACAGGAAGCTGTGATAGCAGCAAGAGGAGCTGTCTCTCCCACTTACCCTCCACAATCTGCAGAAATACTTTTCAGACCAATGGTTTTTGAGGTTTTTCACCTATTATTGACACATTTAGAGGCTCATGTCTCAGGTAACACTCTGCTTTAGCCTGAAGCAAGTGACAAAGGCACAAGGAACATTGGGACATCGGGGCTGGCCACCAGTCCCATGGCAGTGCTTGCAGCATCCTGGGAAATCCAGGGTGGCTTTTCCTCTGGCTGGGGATTTGGGAGGGCAGTTATAGGATTTTTGCCTGCTTTTTACCAGCACAGAAGGTTTGCAAACCTTCCGTGTGTGCCTGGCTTGGTCCCTGGAGCCTCTGCTGTTCCCTCTCTCCCATTGGTGCTCGGTGGAAGTGTGAGATGTGCCTGCCGTGCTCTGGCAGAGGGAAGGGCAACAATGACAGGACTTTTTGCTCCTCCTGAGCAGAGGGATGGGCATTCCTGGGGTCTCTGATGCTGCTGTGTGTCCCAGCAGGGCTGGTTTTGAGGACCCCTGGGCACATCCCTTTGTGTAGTTGCACTGTTTCAGGAATCTTTCTTTTCTTTCTCATGGAGAATAGAGATAAGTTGCATTCCTGTACTCTTTTAGTCTCATTGGGTTTGGTACTGGATGTTGTAGGATTTTAACCTATCATTTTAGGGGGTGGAAAACTCTCGACCAATAGTTGCTAGATTATTAATGCTTATATAAAGAAACTTTTGTAAATAAAGTCCTCTCAATCGCCATCTTGGGTGCTGCCTGCTAGACTGCCTTGTGAGCTTCTGCAAACCTCCACGAATATCAGAAAAACAGAGCAACACCTTTGTGCTCATCCATCATCACACTGGGATGTGTCCCACCAGGCTCTGTGGGACCTTCCTTAGGCACACCCCAGGTGGAGCAGTCAGAGGCAGAAACTCCTGTGGGTAGATCCATTGGGCTCCTACTAAAGGAACAAGATGCTGATTTAATTATGAGAATGGTTTTATTGGGATTTCTAAAAGAACAGATCCCGTTCTCATTCCCATATCCTTGCATGGCAGCACGCTTTGTTTTCCCCTTTCGTCTTGTATCTTATAAAAGCAGCTCCATATTTTCTTAACAGGGAAAATTTATAGAGCCAGAGCTCCAATCATTATAAATCACGGCGAGCACACAAACACAAGAGGCGAAAAGCAAGCGAGAACATTGCAAATCATTCAGTGTCAATAATCTCCGTTGTTATTTGCAGCCAGCAAAGGAAATTGGACTTTTTAATATGTAACACATTAACCTGAGTGTCTGCCTAAATGGAGCTGCGTTTTTAATGTGTTGACATATTCACACAAGTGCTCTTTCTCTAATTTCCCCAGCCTTAACATAACAATAATATTGTCAAATCATTAGCAGGCCCTTAAAGAAGGATTAATTCTCCCTTATAAAACAGTGAGTAACACCCTTGGCTGTTGCCTGGCCACACTGAATCCATGCAGCTCACCTGGGCACACCTGGGGATGCTCGATTTCAGGGTTAGGGAAAACAGTGTGTGCTGGGAAGGTGCAAAACAGGAATTCCACAGGTCTGAGGGACTGGATTTCAGTGCCAGAGGGCAGGACAGCTGAATTCGTGGGATCGTGGAATCACAGAATGGTTTGTGTTGGAAGGGACCTTAAAGCCCATCGGGTGCCAAGGGAAGGGGACCCCTTCCACTGTCCCAGAGTGCTCCCAGCCCTGTCCAGCCTGGCCTTGGACACTGCCAGGGATCCAGGGGCAGCCACAGATTCTCTGGGCACCTGTGCCAGGGCCTCACCTCCCTCACAGGGAAGAATTCCTTCCTGATACCCATCCGACCCTGCTCTCTGTCAGTTTGGAGCCATTCCCCTTGTCCTGGCACTCCCTGTTCCTCCTTTTCAAGTGTTATTTTCCCTCTGGAGCTGTGGTTCTTTACCAGTGCGGGGGATCTGAGGCCAAGGAGGTGCTCCTGATGCCATGGGATGAGGAGTGAGGATGCTGAACACGTTTCCACCCCGCTCCAATTCCCTGGATCTTGTGCCCAGCACAAGATCCCTTCTCTCCCTTGCACGGAGAGCCTCGCATGGAGAGCCGTGGAGAGAGAAAGAGAACACGACCCTTGCAGAAATCCCAGCAGGGACGAGGGGAATCTGGGCTTCAGGAAGCGTCTGATGCAGCTCCACAAAGCTCATCAGATTAAACCACATCTCTGGACAGAGGAGGGCACAAAGCTGATTCCACTGGACACTCAGGGAATGAACACTGGGAATTCATCACTCCGGAGAAGAAGGGAGTGGTCAGCTCTGATCTCCCCCCCTCCTCCCGTGGCTCTCCTTATTTTGCTGCATTTTTCCCCGGTTTAATATGGAGTTTTTATGGGCAGAATGTGCTCAGGATGGTGCATAATGGGCCCAACTGTGCAGAAATGTCATGCATGCGAAATCTATGCAAAGCCCCTGCTATGCTTTCGCCTGAATCAATTTAAAGAAGACGCTCCATAAAACAGGATAAAGCCAGATTAAGTGCATACAAATGAGGCAGCCCAGGCAAGGCTTTCAGAATTTGTTGGAGCCAGATGGAATACAAATGGAGGCAGGAATTGCACCGGTGCATGTGTAAAACACACTTGGCAGATCTGCCCGGGGAGGTGGAGGGGAGAGAAGAGGCCTGAGGAGAAGTCCTCTCTGCAGAGGTCACCTGAAGGCAGAGAGGACAATGAACCAGACACGAGGCCCACCCTCCCTCCCAGCTATGGTTTTCCAGCAAATTCCCTGGAAAGCACTGCAAGTTTCTGGGGCAGCTTCGTGAGAAACAGAGGTGTTACACAAATTCAGGTGGAGAAAAGCCCATCAGCAGCAGTGCCCGGTGTTATTTGCTTTGCTTCCGCATTTATTTGATATTCCCAGATCACTTTCAGCTCCCAGCCCGCTGCAGATTTTCCCCTGGCAGCGTGGAACAGCCTCCACAGGATGGTGATGCCATACGTGGCCAGGCTGGGATGCAAAATACCCTGTGAAATAAAGCGAGCAGATTGGGAACTTCTGTTCTCCTCAGCTGAGAACAAGGGAAGTGCACGGAAAATTGATGAAAGGAAAGACTTTAACTTTTTTTTTTTCTTTTTTTCACGCAATTAGCTGCTGGAAATCCATGCCAGGAGATTTTGCTGAGGCTGAAAACTTGGCAGGCTGCAAAAACTGAATGGGACTTTTACATGGGTGACGAGCACACCTTGTGACAGGGCTTTAGGGAGCCCCAGCAGGAGCTGTCACCCCCAGGTTTAGCTCAGGAAGGGCTTTTTTGGTTCAAATTCCCAAAGAAATGTGGTCCCACCCCCGCTTGGTCCATGTCCATGTGGCAGCCTTTGGGTTCTTCCTTCACTGAGGGATTTGTGTCTCTTCTGGCCATGTCCTGCTGGGATCACAGAAGGGTTTGGGTTGGGAGGGATCTTGGAGATCACCCAGCTCCAACCCCTGAACTTTCCACGAGAAGTGGAAGTGGCCATGGGGTCTGTAACTCAAAGATAATTCCCTTTCTGGAAGAGCTGTGAATATCAGCAGTCAGGTAGAGATGAAGGCACTCCTGTGAATATCCCAGTTCCTCCCTGCCTGGATATTCTGCCAAATCAGGAGGCAAACTCCTCTGGGCACTGCAGTATTCATGGAAACAGTCCACGTTTTCCATGGGTGCTTTGGGAAAACAACGTGTCCTCGGGCTGCTGGGGAGAAACTTGCGTGGAAATGGAGCTCAGGGGCTCCAGGCTTGGAATCAGAAGTACAAACTCCTGTGAGGAGGAGCTGCTGCTGCATTTTGGGCATGTCCCAAGGAAGTAAAGGCTGGTGGTGATGAGGTTCTGTCCCACCCGACACCAAAACCCATCTGCTCTTTTGTTTGGGGGCATATTTTAGGGAAAATTTATGCAGAATCTACTTAGACAGTCCTAAATATTTCATTGGCACTACTGAAGATATTCCCACAGCTTCAAACCAAGCATATGGCCCTAGGAGGTAAAGAGGAAGGGGAAGAAATGATGATTAAACTCCGAAAAATATCTGCAGTCCCCTTTCAACCAAAAAATCCCCATTTAATACTGATTATTTCAGAATGAATACAGAAACTTATGTAATGGGCAAGTCTGGACTTATTTTGAGGCTACACCTCAAATCCTGGGGTCAGTTTTGGGCCTTGCATGACAAGAATGGCATTGAGTGTGTCCAGGGAAGGGAACGGAGCTGAGGATGGGTCTGGAGCCCCAGGAGCAGCTGAGGGAGCTGGGAAAGGGCTCGGCCTGGAGAAAAGGAGGCTCAGGGGGACCTTGTGGCTCTGCACAGCTCCTGACAGGAGGGGACAGCCAGGGGGGTGGGGCTCTGCTCCCAGGGAACAGGGACAGAGCGAGAGGAAACGGCCTCAGGCTGGGCCAGGGAAGGTTCAGGATGGACACCAGGAGGAATTTCATTATGGAAAGGTTTGTTCAGCTCTGTCACTGCTGTCCAGGGCAGTGGTGGAGTCCCTGTCCCTGCAGGGATTACAAAACCCTGTGGATGTGGCACTTGGGGACATAGGCAGTGGTGGCCTTGGCCTTGGCTGGATAAATGGTTGGGCTCATTGAGTTTTGAGAGCTTTTCCAACCTAAACAGTTCCAGGATTCTGTGCTTCTGGGTGGTGAGTGATTGTGAGATGTTGGTTTTCGTCAAACTGTTGTTCAACTCTTCCACCCTTGGAGAGGAACCTCATGCTCCCAAAACCTGGAAAATGCTCCATGGATGGAAGGTCACCTGCTCATGTTCAGGAGCGCATGGCAATTTAATCCCACCAAAAACTGGGAGCTCTCACAAAGCTTGACTTTCCAAGTGTGAAAAGCTCTTCCTGCTGTTCCAGAAGTCATTTTTCCTGAGGACAATGGGGAGATGAAGCCACGCAGGCTGTGAAAACACCCCCCCCACATTTTATTTGTGGTTTTCTCTGCTTATTCCCTCGGCCAGCTGTGTCAGGGACACGGCCATGTGTCACCCTGCTCAAAACCAGGGAGCTCCCAGGGTCTGCCATGGTGGCTCCGTCAGCCAAGGAGTGCAGAGGCTGGGCTGGGCAGGAGGGAGGAGAAATCCCTTCCACCTGTGCCACAGCTCTCACTGTTGGGAGCTGAATAATTCAGGGTTTGGATTTTAATGAAGGTGTCTGTGGTGCTGACAATTTTTCTGCATCTCCAGAACAACAAACCCTTTATTTAAACCTGAGCTGAGTTTTGGCTGCGAGCCTGAACTGCTCCTTGTTGGTTCCAGGAGCATCCAGAGATGCTGAGGGTGGCCAGGAGAGCTCCTGTGGACTGCTCCAAGCAGGTTCAGAACCTTTGCAAGACCCACTCTGTTTTCCTTTGCTTCCTGCTCTGAGCAGGAATGTTCTACCTTGGTGGGAAGCGGCCTTGGACACTCAGCATGAAGAATCATGGATTTTTTCCTTACTCCAGACCAAAGCCGCAGGAGCCAGAGTGGGGAGTGGGTTGGTTCCCCTCGGACCTGGAAAAATGTGTCCGTGTCCTGTTCCACAGCTCTGTAGCTCATGGGTGGGACGGGAAACTCATCCCTATTCCCTCCTGCCACAGGTGAACCACAGCCCTCAGCCACCCTCGGTATTCCACACACAGGGAAAAATTGGAAAATCTTTCCTCTGTCTTTTCTCCTCACAGAGCAGGACGTGTCCAGTTCTTTTCCTCCCCCTCCCCATGAGGATTCCTGTCCTTCCCAGCTCTCCTAACCGTGTTCCATCAAGGGATGCTGTTTCTCAGTGATATCTCCTTTAACTTTGTTAGGAGTATTGAATGTAATTCCGACAGACTTGTTTTTCATTGAGATATTCTCCTCCCCGGCATAAAGGATTTTTAGAGAGATTTTTAGACTTCGATTTCACTTGATGAGCCGTTTTCTTGCCAAAAGAAATAAAAAGGAAGGAAAGAGAGGGGAGAGACAGGGATGGATTTGGAATGTGCAAAAAGTATTGCTCCAGGATTTTCTCCCCGCAACAGGGTTCCCTCGGGAATTACCTCGCTGTTTCATTTCCATGTTTTTTATTGCTCAACCTCTCAGAAATAACATTTCTTTGTTTAACAGCTGGCCCTGTCAGGAATGGAAATCCAGGTTGCTCTGGGTCAGAGCAACGCCCGTGCCCTGGGCTCCTGCTGCACCTCAGCACAACCGAGAGGCCTTTGGGATTCCCTGGGAAAGATGGAGGAATTTGGCATTCCCTGGGAAAGCAGGGAATGTGAGAGCCCAGCAGAAAATAAATTATATCCCCTGGCTTTTGTGCAGATCCCAGGAGGAGTTGAGAACATCCCTCAGGTGGAATGTGCCCCCAGAGCAGGAGCCAGAGTGGGGCAAAAAGGGAGTCCGGCCATGTCCGGCCATCCCTCGGCACAAATATCCCATGGAACAGTGATTGTGAAGGGAAGGAGCAGCCATCCCAAGCAGGACATTCCATGGGACTTTACATGTCCCCAAGGAGAGATAATTCTGAACTTTCAACCTCAGGAACAGCTGTGCTGCCAGACAGCCAAACCAAGGGACAGACACATTTCCTTCCTGCTGGCAGCCCCTGGTGAACAATTCCAGCTCCCTCACAATTCCAGCCAGCTCACAATTAGGACCATGGAATCATGGAATGGTTTGGGTTGGAGGGGAATTTAAAGATCATTTGATTCCACTCCTGCCATGGGCAGGGACACCTCCCACTGTCCCAGGCTGCTCCAAGCCCTGTCCAGCCTGGCCTTGGGCACTGCCAGGGATCCAGGGGCAGCCACAGCTTCTCTGGGCACCTGTGCCAGGGCCTCCCCACCCTCACAGGGAACAATTCCTTCCCAAAATCCCATCTTAATTTCCACTCCTTCAGTCTGCCCATGGGTCTGTGAGAGCTGACAAGGCACACAGAATCAGTGCATGTGGAGTTCTTGCGGCTCTCTGTCAGCTCCAGGATCCTGGTGGAAAGCTGACCGTGTCCTGATAAAGCCTCTGCTCCTGATTGTACCTCAGGGAAGCGAATTTAGGCCCCCCAGGATGGCTAAAGAGCAGGTGAATGCTGAGGGAGCCCCAGAGCCTCCCTGGGCACTACACAGCAGCAAGGGACAGAGGAATGAGAGATTTCACTTTCAAGGGCCTGAACAGAGAAACAGGCCAGGGGTGCTCCATAAACTCCATTGTAACAGCTGGAAGCTGGTTCCAAGGAAGATCACAGAGTGAAAATTCAGGGCTCAGATTTGGCTCTTCCAGGTGTAGATGTGATGCTTGAACTGGCACGTCTTCCTTCCCACCTCAAAGGCCTGGACCTGGGAAAGGTGAGCTGTCTCCTCCCCATGAAGGAGGAGGGAAATGATCCTGATAAGAATGGAGCAATCACCTTGGAGCTGAGTGTGCTGTGGGGGAGGAAATCCCACTCTCCTGGTCCCTGACATGGGGCTGTTCTGTTGGCCATTTCCCCCTTCTTTAAACTGCAGCTTTGACATAGCAATGTGTGAATTGAGCTGCTATAGTCCCTGTTTGGATAACGAAGAGTGGGTTCCCCTTCAACCCAGAGCTTCCCTCAGCCTGGGGCAGCTCCAGCCAGGATGCCCCGGAGGTTCCAATGCGCTCCCAACCCTTGTGGAAGAACAGAAACCATTTTTGGAGCACACAGGGAAGCGAAGCTTTGTTTCCTTTAGCAGCAGCAGCTGCCTGGAGCTCCTCTGGATGCTCATTTGCAAAGTCATCCTTGGCCATTTATTTCCGAACCTGCTGAGGAACAGCTGCTCCGACGGGAAATGCGGCAAATCCTCCACGGGGCTCTTCAGAATTGAGGAAGGGGATTTTTGGCAGCCAGAAGGAGGAAAAGGTGAGGGTGGCAGGAGCTGGTGGTTTGGACACAGAGCAGCCAGAACAGCTCCATGCAGAGTTGTTGTGAGGCTGGAGCTGTGCTCAGGGGTGCTGGTTGGAGAATAGGTACAGCTGCTGAAAAATACACCAGTTTAAAAATTGTGTGCAACTTCAGTCAAAGGATTTGCTGTCTTTACCCCAGGAAAAAGGAATTTTAAGTTTCTTTCCAGGACATTGTTCTGCCAGGTGAGGTCTGATGAACTCAACACATCCACAGAGTGGAGCAGCCCAAAGATCCCCAGAGAGATAAAAACCATCCACGGAACATGAACAGAACATCGGTGGCCCACAGAGATGCATTGTTTCAAAGTTCATTGGTCCAGAGCTGAGCAACCCTCAGTGTTCAGTTTCCCATTCGATCCGAATCCCCTCACCTCCAATGTAAACTAGATCTTCATTTTTCAATTTTCTTATCAGTCCTTTCCGGGTGAGATGTCTCCAGCTGTGTCAGAGGTGCTCTGGGGTGGATGTTTGGAGATGGCCACCGATGCTCTGTTCATGTTCCGTGGATGGTTTTTATCTCTCTGGGGATCTTTGGGCTGCTCCACTCTGTTGCTGTGTTGAGTTCATCAGACCTCACCTGGCAGAGCAATGCCCTGGAAAGAAACTTAAAATTCCTTTTTCCTGGGGTACAGACAAACAAAGCCTTTGACTAAAGTTATACACAATTTTTAAACTGGTGTATTTTCCAACACTGTGAGAGAGGAGGAAGGGCTGTGCCTCGGCTGAAGGCCTGAGCACTATGCGTGGGGAGGATCCCAACCCACAGGGCTGAGGAGCCTGAAGCAGAAGAGGAAATCCCACTGAAGCTCTGGGACAGCCCCATTGCTTAAATGTACAAAATATTTTGTGTCTCTTGGCTGGGCTGAAGCTTGGCTGGAAAGGACCTGACTCTGTGGCTGTTCTCCGCACTGGGAATTCACTGAAAACAAGGAGCTTTCCAATAGGAATCAAGCATAAAGAGAAAAGTAAAAGGCCTGGAGAGGTGGAGGCTGAGATCTCTGAGGGTCCCAAGCAGTTCAGATTCAGTTTTCAGCCTCAGGTAAATCCCGTAAGCAGCAGTGAGACCGAGAGCTGCTGGTCCCCAGTCCAGGCCCCTGGCCATGGGTGGGGTGGGGTCAGCAGGGAGTGCAGGGACCTGACTTTGTGGCCTGGCACATCCCTCCATGCAAGAAAAAGATCCTGGCAGTGCATCCCTGCTCTCTCCAGGGCTACTCACGAGGGTCAGAGCTGTGCACAGCCAGAATTCCCAGCTCATGGCCTCTCCAAATCCATCTGCAGGAGCGGAGGGCTGCAATCCCACTGTGAGACCCCACTATGCCCCCAGCACACCTGCTCGGATGGGGATGCCCTCCCCTGGATGCCCTCCCCATCCCTGGCAGTGTCCAGGGCCGGGTCAGAAGGGCTTGGAGCAACCTGGTCTATGGAAGACATCCCTACCCATGGAAAGGAGTGGAATTAGGGGTCTTTAAGGCCCTTTCCCACCCAAACCTCTCCACGATCCTACAGAAGGACTGCAGCAGCAGCACTGAGAGCCACCCCAAAGCTGGGCTGCCGAGGGGAGCAGGGGGGGGAAGCAGTGAGGCAGAGCAGATAAAGATTTGCATGAACAAAGGAGTTCTATTTTCTTTTCGGAGGTTTTTTTGTTGCCCAAAACAAAGGAGAGACTGAAGAGCGCCTGTTTAATTTGCGAATTTCACAGCTTCGCCTCGCACAAGAGAGGGGGGAAGGAGCAACAAAAAGCCCAACAACAGGCATGGAAAGAGCCCCAAGTATTAATGGCAGCTGATCAATAACTAATCCACAGTGTTCCAGTTACCAACTTGATGGAGAAAATTCACGGTGCTTAAGTAATTCCAACTAATCTTAATGAATGCCTCCATGCCTACATGCCTGCAGAGCTGTGTGAAATTTATAGAAAAATGTCATTTCGGCTCTCTGAATATTTTTTTTTTCCCCTCACAGTCATCAAAGGAGCATAAAAAATGCTCTTAGAAATCTGCTATCTCTCCCTGCCAGATGAGGGCTTCAAAAGGCGAGCACTCATTTTTTAGTCGTAAGCAGGGAAGATTATGAATACATTATCTGGTTAACATTAAAAAAAAAATTCCAAACACCCAATTTTACATTCTTACTTATTTATCCCGTGCCTCTGTCCCCTTTGTGCGCCTCACCCTCTTCCCTGCTGAAGAAAATAATGCCAAGTAGACAAATCAGCTACAAGTAGGGAAGCGGTGATACATATTTTTGTTCTATTTTTATTTGGCGCTACTTCGGGAAAATTTCAAAGGGAAAGGAAGATCAATATGGTGGTTTCAAGCCTTCTCTATCTTTCCCTGCTAAAAGGTGATGAGTTCCTCTCAAGTTTGGGAGCAGCTTGCAGGAGAAGGCTCTGCTAAGCTGCCACTGAGCCAGCGAGCACAGAGCTAGGGAGCAGAAGTGCGAGGGGAATGAGCTTTGTAGGGACAGGAAGGACGGACGGAGAAGGTGGGAATTTTCCAGAGGAAGTTTATTTTCCCCTGGGAAGTGTAGGGTGCGGTCTTGGCATGGGGATGGAGGGAGCGGTGACAACCAGGATGGGATTTCTAGGGGAGGCATGGCTGGGGTGAGGATAGAGACAGATCCAAATCCCTGCTGGGCTGATTCAGCTTCCCCCGATCTGGAAGGACACCCCAATTCTGGGTCCCTCAACAAGGAATCACTGAACCATGGAATATCCTGGGCTGGAAGGGACCCACAGGGATCATGGATCAGCTCCTGGCCCTGCCCAGATCCCCAACAATCCCACCCTGTGCCTCCCTGGCAGCGCTGTCCAAACGCTCCTGGAGCTGTGGCAGCCTCGGGGCTGTGCCCATTCCCTGGGGAGCCTGGGCAGTGCCCAGCACCCTCTGGGGGAAGAGCCTTTCCCTGATCTCCAGCCTGACCCTGCTCCAGCATTCCCTGGGTGCTGTCCCTGGCACAGAGAGCAGAGCTCGGAGCTGCCCCTTGGGAGGAGCTGCAGATTGGGATGAGCTCTGCCTTCAGCCTCCTCTTCTCCAGCTGAACAGACCAAGTGCCCTCAGCTGGACGAAGACTTTCCTACCCGCACCAGTTGAGGGGCTGGTATTGAAGTGGCCCCAGTGACACCCAGGAGTATCTGGAGATGGGCACAGACTTCACTCATCCCTCACTCCAGGCCCCTCCAGCTCCTCAGGTCACTCACCTACAGCCTGAGAGAGGTAGCAAGGAATATTCAGCTTAATTAATTGTTGCATGTCCATGCTCCCACTGGAGAATCGCGTTTCCCCTTCCCAGCAGGGCTGCCTGCCCTCGCTGGGCATTCGTGTCCATGCTGCTCTTCCCACTTACTGAAAACTCCTCACATCAAAAGGGTCCCTTTTTCTCCTCCATTTCCCCCAGGGTCCAGCTATGACTCTGTCATAAATTGATGTACAAAGTATGAACAGGAGGATTTTTTTAGAACAACTTCAGCAATCTTTGTAGTTCATAACTAGGCGTGCAGGGGTTTTATTAATTTAACAGTGTTATTCCCCTTATGAAATATTCATCCCAGAGGATTTCTGTGCACATGAAGGTTTTGAAGAAATTGATCTGCAATGCAGCTACTCCTTTAAAAGAATGATTTCTTTATTATCTCTGCCTTTCAGTGCTACTCTATATCTGAGCAGCGCCTGATTAAATGTGTGATCAATCTCAGGAAAGCAAACAGTTACATTTTTAATTGGGGGTGAATTTACTGTGTGGGAGGAGGCATTTGGCGAGCCCAGCCCGCTGGAGGCTTTGCTTCGCCAGCTCCTCCTCTGGCATCCTCGCAAGCCATTGGCTTCCCAAGCCCTGGGAGATGCCTTCACCCCCTGGCATCACCAGCTGGGCTGATCCGGTGTCATTCCATCAGTGATGGAGAGGGAGCTGGGCCCTGCTTCAGCAGAGCCCTTGAGCACAGGCTCTTCTCCCTGCTCACTTCGCTTCCATTGCCCTCTCCCCACAATACTGGGCTGTTTTCCAAATATCCACATGATCCACTGGTGAGTGTGTGCTGTCCCCTCTGCGCTGGCTCGGGTGGGCAGTGGCAGCTTGGTCCCATCCTTCCGCAGGGACAGCGCCGTGGGGTGGAACATCTCCTGTGGTGCTGAATCTGAGCAGGGATTCCCAAAGGCAAATCCCAGAATCCCACAATGGGTTGGGCTGGAAAGGATCTTAAAATCCATCCAGTGCCACTCCCTGCCATGGCAGGGACACCTTCCACTGTCCCAGGCTGCTCCAAGCCCTGTCCAGCCTGGCCTTGGACACTGCCAGGGATCCAGGGGCAGCCACAGCTTCTCTGGGAGTTCCATTCCAGTCCCTCCCCACCCTCGCAGAGAAGGATTTCTTCCCAATATCCCATCTATCCCTGCCCTCTGGCAGCTTAAAACCATTCCCCTTTTTCTGTCACTCCATCCCTTGTCCAAAGTCCCTCTCCAGCTCTCTTGAAGCCCACGGGAAGGGATTTGAAGGTCCCCCTGAAGCCTTCTTTTCTCCAGGATTAACACCTCCAAGCTGTGTAAATAAAGGCCATGCAAAGAGGAAAAATGGGAATTTGTAATTCCCTTCCCAGTGGGCTCCATCCAAGGGCTGCCACAGCAGAGCACTGGGAGAAGGAGCCATCAGACAGGTCTGACAGGGAAAGCACAAACTCTGCTCCAAGCAGCCAAACTCTGCAGCCCCTGTTAGCCAGCACTTGATCCTTCTGAGGCATTTGGAAAGAAAACACGTGGCTGTGCTCAGGAATGGTGCATCATCAGACCTCACCTGGCAGAACAATGTCCTGGAAAAAAGCTTAAAATTCCTTTTTCTGGGGTACAGACAAACAAAGCCTTTGACTAAAGTTATACACAATTTTTAAACTGATATATGTTCCAGCACAAGGATGAGATGCCTTTGGGGTGAACAGAGAAGCCAAGCCCAGCTGAACCCTCCATTCCCCTCTGGGATCCTGCTAAAACCCTTCTCCCGACGGTCCAGCTGCCCTTCCAGCTTCATCCCCAGCCCTTCTGAGTGCCATCCCTGCTGCTCTCTGCCCAGCACACCAGCACAGCTTTGGGCAGCTCCTGTGCCTTCCCACCAGCCCTTCCCAGCTGGAATGCTCCAGGCCAAGGCTGAGAGTTCACCTGGAGGCAGGTGAGGTTTGTCCTGAGGCGCAACACCCGGCTGTCACCCCTGTGTCCCCATCCCACTCTGAAGGGTGACAATTTTCCCCTTAGTTAGGAAAATGTCCCCTTCCAGCCTGCCCTGCTGGTTCCCCACGTCCCCTCCTTGCAGGGGACACTGACCCGATGTTCCCAAGCCCCGGAGGAGCCCAGGGCAGGGCTTTGCTGGGCACTGCCATGTCCAGCCTGGGCACTGCTCAGTCTCACAGTGTCCCCTGGTGTTTGGGGACACGAGCTCCGAGCAGCCAGAGCTGCAGTGCTCCCCTGGGATTTGCCCAGGGATGGCATCCAGGGGAGCTGGAGCTGCAGCACAGCCCCTCTGCCACCCCCAGGGCCACTGCCAGTGACACCGTGCTCCCAAAAAGGGCACCGAGCCACCATTTGCTGGGTGAGCCTTCCCAGAATGGATAGAAAAGCAATTCAAAACGATCCCACGCAGAAAAGATGGAGGAATTTGCCTTTCAGCCTGGATTCCAGTGGATTTGCCTCCCCACAGCCACCTTGAAAGTCTGAATTCACCTGCATGTGAAGGGGGCACAATTTAGCCCAGAAAGAAAATATGAATGGCTCTTCCCTGGTTTTGCATTGGGCGCAAAATCTCCAGAGGGGTGAGAAACAGGGAAATGCTGGAGAATTGATGCTGGAGCAAAGTACAGCTGGACTGAAAACAATAAAATAAGAGCAGATCCAGAGAAATCCAGGTTTCATTCATTCCTGTTTCCTTTTCTAGAGGACCAGGACTCTCCAGGAGCAATCCACGCTGTCTGGCACGGACTGGGAAGCTGAAAAAATAAACAAAATATTGTTGAGGTAGGAAAAATCCTACTAAATCTTCAAAGGAGCTGCTTAAAGACAGGGGAGTTCTACCTGGCCGAAGGATTTAATAGAGAAATGCCAGCCTTGAAATCAATGATATTTAAAAGCCCTCTGACTACAAAAGTAACTGGAGACATTTGTTCCCCACTGACAACATTTTGGGGGTGTTTTGGAAGCTGCAGAGGAGCAGGAACATCCCAAAATCCCAGTTTAAGGAATACATCCTGTGCAGCTCTCTAGGGGTGTAAACAGACCCGATTTTGGTGGTTAAATCAGCCCCTGTACACTAAATATTGAAGCCCTCCAAGGCCAGAACCCTCAGATCTGCTGGAAGATTTGTTGAGCCTTTCCTCCACAGGATTGACTCAGGATAAATATGGGAGAGATTCTACAGAGCTTTGGCATAATAATTATACTAAAAATTCCAATGAATTGTGTTGTTATCCAGTACAACTCCCTGACCTCAGCACTTCTGAGGAGGCAGTGCTGTATTTAGCAAACACGCTGTAGAATTTTGCTGGAAAATAAAACTGACTGGACAGATATGGGAGGCAATGAGCTGAAAGGGTGCTCATGGATCAAGGGAGCATGCGGGGCTGAGGGGATTATCCCAGGTAAATCTCCAGCTGAAACAATGCTGATGTCCAATGTAGTTATCTGAAATAACAAACATTAACCTGCTGGAGTTTCGTCATAGAACATGAATTATGTGGAATATGCTGAACTGGAAAGGACCCACAAGGATCATCCAGTCCTACTCCTGGCCCTGCACAAGACACCCTAAAATCCCACCCTGTGCCTGAGAGCATTGCTTAAATGCATCCCAATATTTATCTGTTTGCCAAAACCCGATTTGTTACCTTTTATCTTCAAAATTTCCCGGCACCCGAGTCAATTGACCATTTCTTTGTCGTCTCATTTCTGCCTCTTTGGGGACAGAGGTAATTTACTGTGTTTGAATAACCCCACTCAGGTTGTTTGGCGTTGCCTTTGTAACACCAATAATAACACCCAAACTCGGCATTGTTGGCTGGACAAGCACACAAAGCCGCCCCACAAAGGTGCGGATCTTAATCGCTCTCCCTAATTTCCTGCGCTTTAGCTGAATTCCCTCACTGTCTGCTCCTTGAAAGGAAAACAATGTCTAGGGGGAAGCACCGGCTGATATCATTAAAAAAAAAAAAAGCAAGGCGGGCACAAGTGGAGAGAGAAAAGAACAGCGGAGTGGAAAGACACAGCGGAGAGGTTGGAAATCCACCCAAAACCAGGGCAGGATTTGGGGGAGCTCCCACCTCTTCCCAAACCTGGAGAGCTTTGCAGCAGATCCCGAGCGTTCATTCCCTTCTGCAGAGGCTCTGCAGCAGTTGCAGCTTCTTCCAGGAGGTGGCAGGAAGATTTTTGCAGAGAAGGAGAAAGGGAAAGTCGGAGAGGAAGATTTAGAGGAGGAAAGGATAGAGCTGCAAGCTGCGATCTGAAACCCTTCCTGCTCATTCCATGCTGAGCGGAGAGCTCAGGGACAGGAACACCTTCCACTGTCCCAGGCTGCTCCAAGCCCTGTCCAGCCTGGCCTTGGGCACTGCCAGGGATGCAGGGGCAGCCACAGCTGCTCTGGGCACCTGTGCCAGGGCCTGCCCACCCTCACAGGGAAGAATTTCTTCCCAATATCGCATCCAACCCTGCCCTGTGGCAGTGGGAAGCAATTCCCCCTGGTCCTGGCACTTCAGACCCTTGGAAATTGTCTCTCTCCATATTTCCTGTCAGCTCCTGGAAGGCCACACTGAGCTCACCCCAAAGCTTCTCCTCTCCAGGCTGAACAATCCCAATTCCCTCCACCTTCCCTCCCAGCAGAGCTGCTCCATCCTCTGCTTATCGTGGAGCCTCCTCTGGGCTCTCTGCAGCAGCTCCATGGAAATCTAGAATTTCAAGGAAGAGGATCCTTTCCTGAGGCTCTCGCCCCATTCTCGGGAGGGGAACAAGTGGAGGATTTCCAAGCAGATTTGGGTGCCCAAAACATCTTTGTTCTTCCTGGCTCCATAAAGGGGCCTGCACACCTTGTATCCCTGCAAAGGTGAGCAGCTGGATGGGAATCCTGCCCTGCAAGGACACAGATTCATGGTTTGAACTGAGAGGGACCGAAGCCTGGTGTTAATGTTGTTGCTGCTCCTGTAGCAGCAGGAATTGCAAAAGCATCACTCAAGCTCTCATTCCCTCTGTCACAGCTCCCAAGCACAGAGAGATGCTGAAACACCGGCATTTTGTGGGGTGTCCTTCTTAGAAAATACACCAGTTTAAAAATGTTGTATAACTTTAGTCAAAGGCTTTGTTTGTCATTACCCCAGGAAAAAGGAATTTTAAGTTTCTTTCCAGGGCATTGCTCTGCCAGGTGAGGTCTGATGAACTCAACACAGCAACAGAGTGGAGCAGCCCAAAGATCCCCAGAGAGATAAAAACCATCCACGGAACATGAACAGAGCATCGGTGGCCATCTCCAAACATCCACCCCAGAGCACCTCTGACACAGCTGGAGACATCTCACCCGGGAAGGACTGAGAAGAAAATTGAAAAATGAAGATCTAATTTACATCGGAGGTGAGGGGATTTGGATCCAATGGGAAACTGAACACTGAGGGTTGCTTAGCTCTGGACCAATGAAATTTAAACAATGCATCTCTATGGGTTTGACTGTATAAAATCTGAACAAAAATCCTGTAAAATTAGTGTGTCATGGAATGATTCTCTCTGCACACCCGGGCTCTGTGTGGATGAGATGATTTCTGTGGCACACCCTGGCCAGAACAACATCCTGACCAGATAATAAAGTAATGCCTTGACCCTCTATCATTGAAAATATTGTTGGAGGGTTTTCATTTTTCTTGCAGTTTTGGCGACATCCTCAGAGCTCACCCTCTCCACACACCCTGGCATTACAGCCCTGGGGATATTTTCTCCAGGAAAAGAGCCCTCTGCTCAGAAATTGATTTTTGGCAGACTTTAGTGGGACATTATTGAAACCATTTGTAAAATTGCTGTGCTCTATTCCTCTCGTATCAGGCAGCAATTGGAGCAGTGGTGTGGAAATGAAACATTTCAATCTCTGTTAATATGGATTGTTTCAGTCTTATTAAAACACTTCAAGAAGGTCAAAGACAAATATTGTTGAGATATTTTTCTTGCTGAAGAGAAATGGAGATTTGCCTTTGAAATCCTGCTTCAGGTGACCTGGGGCTGGAAATCTGTACTTGCAGGGATAAAATAATTCTGAGTTTGGAGACATTTTAACCACAATTCCTACCCACGGGCCAGGGGTGCAAACTGGCTCTGGAAATGAAGCAGAAGGGGCTGCTCCTGGACTTTGGGACAGCTGGGATTGCAGGTTACAGCCACAGCTTCCAGATGGGACATGGATGATTGAGGAGGCACCAAAATCAAGTCGATCCTGGTTTTTTCAAAGCTTTGAGAGGATGGAGGGAAACCAAACAACTGACTTTGATCCACACAAAGAGAAATGTGACCATGGAGAAATTCTTCCTGTTGTCCAACCCAAAGCATCCTGCACGGCGAAGTTCTGATTTGAAGTTATTTGAACTCAAAATTCCCTGAATACGCAGCACCTTAGAATCTCAGTAAGCAAAGAGGAATCCTGTTTTTTTCTTCTCAGCTACTGGGGGGCTCTCCAACCCCTTGAAGCTCCTTTGGGTGGGTTTTTCCCAGGTCTGGTGAGCACTGTGCAGATTATTTGGAGTGAGGGCGGATTTTTGGTGTGGTTGACTGAAACATCTGAATTTAGGACAAAAGTCTGGGGTCAATCACTGGCCTCTCCTTTTTTTTAATAAACTTGTAATGAACTCATCACTTTTTCTGGAAATACAAGAGTTTTTCCTCACTTTATCTCTCTTCCTTCGTTAATCCCCTTGTCTTCCCCCCTCAGGAGAGGAAACATCTCTTTTAATTATTTAGCCTATTATTGGCATTAGTTGGCTCAGTTTTCTTTTGCAGAAGCCACCAGAAGCTCCTTCAAAAGAGCAGCATAATTCTGTAGGCAGGCTTTGCATTTCCCGATCATTAACAAACGGGGTTTTATGAATTTCTGGCTTTTTTTGTCTCTTTATCACTGAGTAGACAGTGAGAAACAAAAAAAAACCCTTCTGCTCTCATCTCCTTTGAAAGCATTTAATACTTTCTCTTCACGGTTTCCCTGCAGTTCATGCCAAGAAAATATTCCTGCAAGGTCAGGTCTGTTGGGGAGGCCAAATGAAATGCTGGACCTCGGCGGAATTATGGGATCATCTGGACAGGCAATATTGGCCTTGGGAAAGAGCTTTGCTCCGTGAATTCATAGCTCTGGCTGCAGCCAGCCTGGTTTTAAAGGAATAAAACAACGGCTTTGAAGGGCCTTATCTACGGCGAACACGCAGTGGTTTAAACCTCAGAGACCCTGGGCTACTACATCTGGTGCCTTTTCTGCCTCCTTCCCAGCTTCTGATGCACTCAGCCTTGTTGGATTGGCTTTCCTTTCCTGGGAAGTGGGGAAAATGGCACGTTTTGCCTCTGAAGTGGCAGCAAACCTGCGGAGATATTCAGGATATTCCTCTGAAGGATATTGCAGGGACCATGGGCAGCACCGGCAGCCACAGATCTGGGTCCTCTCTCCTGGCCTTGTGCACTTCTGTGTCACCACAGATTTATCACCAGAGCGCCCAAACTTGGATATAATAATCCATCTTTCCCCGCTTTTCCTCGTTTTAGTCTCCCAGACTCCAATGACCCTGAGCTGTGCAGTAAATAAGGAGAAGGCTGATGTGGAAGCTGAGCCACGGAAGGCTTGTGTGGGTCTGATTCCCACACCTTGCTCTGTGATTGCTGAGGAGGGAACAGCTGGAATGGCTTCCACAGGGATTGACTGAGTGAAGAAACAAAGGCAAACTCGAAATCTGCCCAGAAACTCCTGAGCTTCCCAGTGCTGAGGATCCGTTCAGTGTGGGAGTGATGAGGCAGCTCTGTGTTCCAGGCACTCCTTCAGGGCTTTTTTTCCATCAGAAAAGCAGTTCAGAGAGGAATATCCTGGTTTATTAATTCTGGGCAGAGCTGTGCTGGGGTGAGCTAAGCCTGGAAGCCCAGCCTGGTCAGGGAGCACCCCATGGAATATCTGCTCATAGCTGTGAGGAATCAGTCATGGAGCTGGGCCCTGGCCATGGTCCTTTCCCACACATGATAATTCCATTAAATTAGCGTTGGCTGCATGTTCTCATGGCAACCCTGAACCCAAACAATAACAACACAGAGGATATGGGAATGGGGGGGAAACTGTCCTGGAAATTCCTCTTTGTGAAGGTTGTGTGTTGGGAAGGGAAAGGAGAGCAGCAGGAGGGCGTCAGCTCCCGATTCCCCCAGGGCAGGACGGTGGCTCTGCCCAGTCCCTGACAACAGTGGGTGCACTTGGTGAGCTTGGGGTTTTTCCAGCCTAAGGATTCTGTGATTCCTTTAGGATCTGTGATCCCCTGGCTGCTGGCACAGCACTGACTCCCTCGTGCCCCCATTTGGCTGTGCTCTGTCTGTGCCCATCTCCCCCAGTTCTCCCTTCGGAGCAAAGCCTTGTGCTTCCCGTTTTCCTAAACCCCTCCCCCTTGACCCACATCTTCTAGTTTTACATGGAACCTATTATTTATATGGCCCCATGAGCCTGGGGGAGGCCTCTTTGCTGAGGTGTTCCTGGCAAGGGTTCTGTGTGTTGGGGGGTCCCTGGTTTGGGGATTTCAGGGGAGATGGTGTTGGGGGGTCCCTGGTTCGGGGTTTAGGGGGAGATGGTGTTGGGGGGTCCCTGGTTTTGGGATTTCAGGGGAGATGGTGTTGGGGTTCCTGGTTCAGGGGTTTAGGGGGAGATGGTGTTGGGGGGTCCCTGGCTCCGAGGTTTAGGGGGAGATGGTGTTGGGGGTCCCTGGTTCAGGGTTTAGGGGGAGATGGTGTTGGGATGCCTGGGCTGGGGTTTGTGGGGATGCTCCAGGTGTGTCCCTGCTTTCCTGAGTGGATCTTCTGATGCTCATTGAGGTGAGTGAAGCTGTCCCACCTGTGCCTGTCCCTCTGCAGCTCCAGGGGTAAAACCAGCCCCAAACTGGTGCTGCTGAGGGCTCGGCCTCTGAGTTCGGGGTCACTTCTGTCCAATGAAGCTTTGGGTTGTGTTTTCATAGGAAAACCTGGACTTTGTGCTTTGGTGTCCCACTTGTGCTGGGTCTGCCCATTCCAGCTCGTGGCAAAAACTCGGACATCTCTTCATGCAGTACCTGGACAACTGCCCTGGCCCCTGGGGACCAGAGGGGACCATGCAGATACAGCTGTTCCTTGGCCACCTCTTCCAGGTGCCTGCAAACCCCTCCATGGGGAGTTTGTGTCACTGGTGCCACCAGCCAGGCACTCCCCAAAATCGCTGCTCCTCCTTGGAATGAGCAGTTCCCACCCAGGGAGCAGGGAAAGGTCTCCCCAGGGGTTCCTCTGAGCATCTGGGACAGGGGGGGATCATTCCTCGTGGAACACTGTGTGGAGATGGGGAAAACACAGCCGCCTCTGTGAAGCAACTCGGATTTATTTGGGAAGAGTTTTCCCTCTGATTAATTGTGGGGGTGTGCAGAAATGCTGGGAAAGGCACTAATGTTTACTGGAATTGGGCTATAAATGGTTGCTAACTTCTCGTTCCCTGCGTGATAAATATCATAATTGATGCTACAATATGTTAACATTCCAAGCATGAGCTCCTCTTTTCCTATGGATTTATTTTCATACACGAGGAGTGTGGAGGGTTTGAAGACACCTTCCTTCAAAGATTAGGGGATCTTTACATCTTTCCTCTGTATTAGGAAGAGGATAAGGCATCTTTTTTTGATAGAAGAGATGAATATCACCAGGCTTTGGTGTGCAGAAATAACTTACTGAAACTGTTAAATGCATTTCTTGTCAAATTTACAGAGCTGGGCTGAACAACTTGTACTTTTATTAAATCCTGGGAAAGTGGTCAACAAACCTGGGGACTTTAACTAATCCTGGGAAACTCGTGTTCAATGGTGAAACCTGTCCTAATATAGCAAAACACGGAGGAGAACCCTTCCTTTTAAGCTATAACTTATAAAAAATATGTTTTTAGCCATGTGTGAGCTTAGAGAACCAAATCAGTGCAGGAAGGAAGGATTGCAGCACTGTTAAAGCTCCCTGTGTCAAACAACTAATTTTAGTCCTGGGCTTTAAATGTGCCTTTGCAGTATATTTTTATGCTTCAACTCTCTGCTTCAGACCCTCAAATTTTATTTGGGTGATGGATTTCTGTCAAAATTGGTCGACATTTAGCACTAAAGTCAGGCTGAAATATGAATCCGGTGCTTTAGGGCTCCTTTTATTTTGTGTGTAGAGCCTGGGGTTCTCATCCCCCTTATTAACTCTTGCAGGAACTTTCAGGTTCATATTTCAGGAGTTATGATTCGGTTGAAGTTTCATTCCCTCCTAAAGTAGAGATTTATTGATGTAGAGAACCCTGGGGGGATTTTACAGATGTTTAAATTTCCTGTTAATTAGCAAATAACCCTTGTACCACACTCACTGCATTTTGCCACTGGTTTTGGGGTCCTGGGGTTTATTTCCTCCCATCACCACAGAGTTTGAGGGACAGTTTACCTGCAGATAGCTTTTTCTCTCCTGTTCTAGTTTTCCTGGTGTTTTGTTTTTGGCATGTGGAGATCAGAGGTTTATGACTGTGTGTGTTGGCTCTGCAGGCTCTCAGTAGGGCGGGGATGGTGTTTGGGTGGGTCTGGGGTGGGTTTTTTTAGGGCAGAACTGTTTCTTTATGTCTGGGCACAATTTCCTTCAGAGGGGACAGCTGATTTTAGGAGTAAAATGGGATTAGGCCAGGTTTGTAAAGAAAATAACTGTATTCTTGGCATTGTGCCTTCCCAGGATGTGAACATCCAGAGCCCTTAGAGATTAAGTTCTGTCTTTTTATAGAGGAGGAGATGCTTGACGTTACCTCGGGCTTTGGGAGAGCTGCCAGGTACCCAATCTGTGCTCCAGCATTAATTGCACATCTCAGATTCCAATCACCCCTTTTGCACAGACCTCACTGTTACCCTGGTGTTCCCTGCTGGAAAAATCCCCTTGCACACTTGGATTTGCACATGGAGGCTTTCATTGAATCACAGAATCATGGAATGGTTTGGCTTGGAAAGGAGGTTTGGCTTGGAAAGGAGGTTTGGCTTAAATGGTTTGGCTTAAAGGGTTTGGCTTAAAGGGTTTGGCTTAAATGGTTTGGCTTAAAGCTCATTCTGCTGCCATGGCAGGGACACATTCCACTGTCCCAGGTGCTCCAAGCCCTGTCCAGCCTGGCCTGGGACACTGCCAGGGATCCAGGGGCAGCCACAGCTTCTCTGGGAAAGCTCTTTGGGGTTATTTTTGGGTGGTATCAGAATACACGTGATCTTTACCTCCATTGTTCTCTCCAAGGATTTTTGTCACCTCTTTCTAAACCAGACATTCGCTGGAATTTCTGTCATCTTCGAGGGTCACGCACAGCAGGCAAAGCGCTTGACATCATCCCGCATCCCATACGGCACAAGCCGCGGGAGCAGCGGGATCCTGCCCCCCTGGGAACCCAAACAAGGGCTCTTTGGCAGGGCTGGCACCTCTTTCCACCCGTTCGAGCCGGGGCTTTGGGACGGGAGCCGTGTCCGGAGGCTCCCGACTGCAGGTGGCAGCAGCAATCTTTCCCTGCGGCAGCGCTGGCGATGCTGCGGCAGCTCCCATCGATTCCTGCGCTCCATTCCGCTCCCGACAAAAGCAGCTCGGTGCGAAAACACAGGGCTGGAAGCGGCGAGTGCGGATTGTCGCCTCGCAGCCGCGATGTGGGGACACTCGGCACTTCCCCTCCCTCCTCCCCTCCTTCAGAGCGATCCGGAGCCGTGCAGGGAGGGAGGGGAAGAAAAGCCTTTCTGCATCACGCGGTGCCAGACAGACCCTGGTAATCACATTTGTGTGCGGTGATTGCTGGGGCTGGGCTCTCCGAGCCCTGAACTGAGCAGATTCAGGTTTTTTGTGCTTTTGGGGGTGTATTTTTTCTGTCCTCCTCCCGTTCCCTCCGTGCTTGGCTGTGATAGCAGGAGCTGCTCTTCCACGATAGCAGGAACCAAAGGCAGCGCTGGTTCCTGGGTGTAATTGTTATTCCAGGCAGGGATACATCCCTCGGAGCTCCGGGGCTCT
Source organism: Origma solitaria (assembly GCA_013397895.1). Taxonomy (NCBI): domain Eukaryota; kingdom Metazoa; phylum Chordata; class Aves; order Passeriformes; family Acanthizidae; genus Origma; species Origma solitaria. Next base: position 675,356 of record VZRL01005702.1, read on the forward strand.
GAGTGCTCAGTCCGTGAACTTTGTGGCTGAGAGAGGCTTCTCTTCCCACCCCCCCGGCTCCGGCTCTGGTCCTGTTGGTGCCCTGGGTGGGATGACCTCGGTATTTACCTGCGAGTGTCACTTTGATCATTTCTCTGCAGCCCTCGTGTGCTGCTCTCTGCAGCTCTGCAATTGCTCAGCGCTGTCACTCCAGAGCCACCTCCAACCCAGCCCTGCCCTGGCTGATCCCCAGCGTGGGCAGAGGAAAGGGATTGGGATTGTGCCCCTGTGCCCCTGAGCTCAGGTGAGAGCCCACCTGCAGAGCTGCCCCAGCCCTGGGCCAGCACAGGGAGGAGCTGGAGCTGCTGGAGAGAGCCCAGAGGAGGCTCCAGGATGAGCAGAGGATGGAGCAGCTCTGCTGGGAGGGAAGGCTGCGAGAGCTGGGAGTGTTCAGCCTGGGGAGGAGAAGCTTTGGGGTGAGCTCAGTGTGGCCTTGCAGTGCCTGAAGGAGCTGACAAGGAAGCTGGAGAGAGACTATTCCCAAGGGTCTGGAGTGCCAGGATAAGGGGGAATGGTTTCCCACTGGGAAGAAATTCTTCCCTGTGAGGGTGGTGAGGCCCTGGCACAGGTGCCCAGAGCAGCTGTGGCTGCCCCTGGATCCCTGGCAGTGTCCAAGGCCAGGTTGGACAGGGCTTGGAGCAGCCTGGGACAGTGGAAGGTGTCCCTACCCATGGCTGGGGTGGGATGAGATGAGCTTTAAGGTTCCCTTCCAACCCAGGCCACTCCATGATTTTGGGGGAGCTGCAGAGCACATGGGATCTCCAGAGTACAGACGGATTTTGGAAGATGGTGGGAGCCGAATGCTGCAGGAATTCTCTGGCAGTGGCAGCTGTGCTGTTTGCGTCTCTGTCCTGACCCCAGGGAGCTCTCTGAGAGTGACGTGCTTCATGAATTTTTGGGTTTGTCTCAGGATGGGATGAGCTCCAGCTGGTGACATCCAGTGCAGTGATGTCATCCGACCCATCCCAATGGCAGAAGGTTGCCACCACCAAATGAGCAGGGATGATGGTTTGAGGGAGCTCTGCCTCCTGCGAGAGGCCCTGTGGGACCCAGCTGGGACAGGGTAGTGAGACACCAGCTGGGAGTACACTGGGCTTACCTCTGGGCATCTGTGCCACCTTAGAAAATCCTAAAATCATTTACGCTGGAAAAGACCTTCAGGATCACTGGCCCAGCACGGCCAAGGCCGCCACTGACCCATGTCCCTCAGTGCCACATCCAAATGTCTGTGAAATCCCTCCCCTGGGCAGCAGTGCCATGACCTGAGCACCCCATCAGTGAAGAAATTGTCCCTAAAATCCAACCTAAACCTCCCCTGGTGCAACTTGAGACTGTTTCCTCTTGTCCTGTCATTTGTCAGACAAGGCCCTGAAGTCCAGAATGGTACAAAGCTGAAGTGCTCAGGTCAGTGGTGGGGTTTAATGACATTAATTACTGCTGACTGTCCCTCAGATCAGACATATCGGAGACATGACTCTGCTGCTGGCTCATGTGACGGAAGTGTCCCTTCAGCACAGGCTGTTTGGGGCGCCAGGATTGGCTGTGGTAGGAGTTCACACCACATTTACACAGCATGGGGATGTGCCAAGCAGGTGCTCAGGAATTAGGGATTCATGGACTCCCTTGACAAGATCCCAATGGGAATGAAGGGCAGTGCCACCCTGAATTCCTGCTCTGCCACAGGGTCGGTGGAGCACTGAGCTGTGGGAGGGAGAGTCCTGTGAATCCACCATTCCTGAGAATCCATCATTCCTGTGAATCCACCATTCCCGTGAATCCACCATTCCTGTGAATCCACCATTCCTGTGAATCCATCATTCCTGTGAAACCATTATCCCTGTAAATCCACCATTCCTGTGAATCCATCATTCCTGTGAATCTGTCATTCCTGTGAATCCACCATTCCTGTAAATCCATCATTCCTGTGAATCCACCATTCCTGTGAATCCACCATTCCTGCTCTTCCTTCCCCATGCTCTGCTCAGCCAGCCCAGGGAGGGGTCTCTGCAAAGCCACAGAACCTGCATTTGAGGTGTTTGGAATCGTGGAATGGTTTGGTTTGGAAGGGAACCTAAACACCATCCAGTGCCACCCCTGCCATGCCCCTCCACTGTCCCAGGGCACTCCCAGCCCCAATGTCCAGCCTGGCCTTGGATGCTGCCAGGGATCCAGGCACAGCCACAGCTTCTCTGGGCACTCTGTGCCAGCGCCTCCCTACCATCACAGCGAAGGATTTCTCCCTAATTTCCAATCCAAACATGTTTCCTCCCAGTCCAGAGCTGGGCCCTCGCTTTCCCACAAGAACTGCGCTTGCAGGCATTTTAATGCATTTGATTTGTTTTTGCACAAAATGAAGATTTGCTAACACTGATGCTAATCGTGACTGTGGAGTGATTTGACCAGATTGTTTTAGAACAAAAACCCCCGGGGAAAAAAAGACAAGTACTTTCTGCTGACATTTCTGCAAACTCTTTTTGCTTCTTTTCTGTTGAGCTGACTTTTCATTTCAGACCTTTCCTTAACTTGATTTTTGAGACGTTCAGAAGCGCTCCAAAAAGACTTTTCCAATTTTGTGGAGGCAGGTATTGTAGTCAAGGCAGAATAGCTTTGCCTTTGCTCTCTTCTTCTCACTCCCAACTTTCACAATGTGCAAATCAATCAAAGAAAAAAAATGTATTGTTTGGCTGCTGGACTCCTCATCCAGCAGCTCCTGGGTAGGGCAGAATGATTGGCTTTGTGACCTCTTGGCTCAAAATGCCTGGGTGACAACCCTCCTTTTTCAGTTTTTTTTCTTTTTTTCCCACCTGCTGAGGGAAATGACAAGATCCTGAACCTGTCCCTAGTTTGGTTGTGCCTGGGTTTGGAAATCCGTGGCGTGTGTGGCACTGGGAGCTGTTTGACATCCCCGGTTCCAGGAGCAGGCTGGTGGTCAGAGTGCAGCTGGAACTGCTGGAGTGGAGCCATCGATCTCGGTAGCTCCAGGAGTGGAGGGATCTGGGATGCACTGGGGGGTGCTGGCCCATGTCTGAGCATCTGATAGCACAACTCTTTAATTACTGTTTATTATCCTGTGAGGTTCCTTCTGCCACCCTTTGCAGCAGCACCGAACGCTCCCGATGGAAAACATAGGATCAGGGAATGCTTTGAGGTGAAAGGACCTTAAAGCTCATCCAGTGCCACCCCTGCCATGGCAGGGACACCTCCCACTGTCCCAGGCTGCTCCAAGCCCTGCCCAGCCTGGCCTTGGACACTGCCAGGGATCCAGGGACAGCCACAGCTTCTCTGGGCACCTGTGCCAGGGCCTCCCCACCCTCAAGGCCAGGAATTTTTTTCCCATATCTAAGCTAAATTTGCCCTCTTTCAGTTGGAATCTGTTCCCCCTTGTCCTGGCACTCCAGCTCCTGCTGAAAAGTCCCTCTCTGGCAGCCCCTTCAGAGCCTGGAAGGTGCTGTGAGGTCTCCACACAACCTTCCCTTGCCCAGGCTGAGCAGCCCCAGCTCTCCCAGCCTGGCTCCACAGGGTTGTTCCGTCCCCTTAACAAACTATAAACATGTGTCTTGGATTAGAAACAAATATGCTAGGTGGAAAGCACTCGGAGCAGGTGCCTCCCCCACAGCAGAGGTTTCTGGCACCCCTCCCCCCACAACACAGAATATCTCAGCCTAAGGTGGGAAGAACTGTTTAATTAACAGACCACACAGTGGAAAGGGAAAAGGGGAAAAGGGGGTCAGAAAAACCTGAACAAACAGCTGATGAACTTAGTGTCCTTTTCCTCAGGCGTAGCTTCCCCTTTCCGGGGG
>VZRL01005702.1:679267-721211 GCA_013397895.1 Origma solitaria
CAGTGTCCCTTCCTTCTCACTCCCCCATAGGAGAGCTGGGGAAAGTTTCAAAACATCCCACGCTGGCGGCAGAGCTCCCAGCTGCGGGACACAGTTAAAGCTACAGGACCATATTTCTGGTCAAGCATACAAAACGATAGGGAATACAAGATATCATTATGCCACCCCAGGACAACATGGAATTCCAGAGGGCTCTGGCTTCTCCAGGTGTGAAATCTCCTCTGGTTTGTAGGATGCTGCATTGGAGAATGTGGAGTTCAACGCCAGTGTCTGCCCTGAGGCTTTTCCAGAAAACACTTCTGGCTGTGTGAGCCTTCAGCAGCTCTAAGGATGGTCCATTTCTGGAATTCTTCACCTGTGTGAGGAGTGAGCTCAGGCTGCACCTCAGTTGCTGTTCCCAGTGCGAGGGGCTTGATCCCAGGACCCAGGGAATGGTGGGAGCCGTGGCAGGGCAGGTCAGGCTGGAGATCAGGGGAAGGTTCTTCCCCCAGAGGGTGCTGGGCACTGCCCAGGCTCCCCAGGGAATGGGCACAGCCCTGAGGCTGCCACAGCTCCAGGAGCGTTTGGACAACACTCCCAGGGATGCCCAGGGTGGGATTGTTGGGGGTCTGGGCAGGGAAAGGAGTGACACTCCGTGATCCCTGTGGGTCCTTTCCCACTGAGGATATTCCACAATTCTTTGCTGCAGCTGTTGTTGAGCTCAGCTGATTGGCAGCTCCACAGAGCAGAATAGCCACCAGGTAACTCTCCAAAACTGATAAATACATAAATAATGGATGCACTCATCCTACTCTGACAAATTATCCAAACCCATATTGCAGTCCCTGAAACAGATAAGAAATAATTGAGTGAGACATGGGACTCCTTTTTCTCCTTTAATCCTCCGCAAAAAGGACCCATTCAAAGATTTCGCTCGGTCTTTTTAGTTCGCAGTTGTAATTTTTGGGTTTTTCTTTAATCACGAGTCCTTTGTGTTCTGCAGAATGAGGATCACAGGATGGAAAGCGGCACAGTCCGCAGCCTCTGGAGTGGGATGTGCAGGCAGAGCCTTGCAGATGGAATGCCAAAGGGTGTGTGAGTAAATAGACAAATTGCTGGTGGCAGAATTTCTTGGAAATAAACCTGGCAAATTAGAATTGTTAAAGCAACTGCTGAAATGGCTGCTGCCACGGAATTGTCAAAATAGAGGAGTGCAGAGCTCCTTGGCTAATTTACACAGCACCAAAGCAAAAATAATGGGGAAATAATGAGCAGTTCTTGGTGCTGGCTCTCCCCACTCATTATTTGAAGTTAAGACATTCATCAGTATGGAATTAAGCTGGCGAGATGTGCGTGTGACACAATTACAGGGGGCAGTCACAACCAGGAGGGATTCGAGGAATTAGAGGATGGCAGAAATAATCGTTGCTGCAGAGAGCAGGTGAGGAGGAGCAGCCAGGGCTCCTGGAGGGGTGTTTAGGTCACTCAGGAGGGTGAGGGAGGTGCTTTGGGGAGGGGAATGAGGTCTACTTCATGTGAAGGAGCAGCTCTGCCGTCGCTGTGTCCAGCGTTTGGCTGTGCCTGGGATTGGACATTTTAGTGCCTCTGATTTTGGGCATCCTGTTGGCTCCATCAGTCCTTCCCAAGCTGCTCCAGGGAGAAGGGACACCCTCCCCAAGAGAGCCAAGTACATTTGACCCAGACTGTGGCATCCCAGGGTCTCTGAGGTTGGAAAAGCCCTCCAAGGCCCTTGAGTTCAAGCTGTGCCCGATGCCCACCTTGTCCCCAGAGCTCTGAGTGCCACGTCCAGGCCTTCCTTGGACAGCTCCAGCGATGGGGACTCCAAACATCCTTGGGCAACACTTTCCAACACCTGACCACCCTTTCCATGTGGAATGTGTTGGATTGGAGGGTTTTTTCATGGAGAATCCTTACCTTGGGGTGAAAATCTGGAGACTACTCTTCATCCCTCCCATCCCTGTGTTTGACCCAGAGGAAAATAACAGGCATTGGAATAAGCTGGTGTTGCCTAAAAGGCAGGGTACCTGAAACAGAGGCCAAGACAAATTAGGAGTATAAAAGCAGACAATTTATTCAAGGCCTGCAAAGGCCTTGAAGGTACATTGGGGCAAGCAAAGCCCCATTGGGGACAACACCCAAAATGGACCCTGGGTCATGAGCCCTTCACCTTTGATAAGTTCTGTCCCATTAGCACATTGGCCTTAATTCTCCACTCGCACCCTCAGGTGATGATGTTCACCACCCCAGGCCTGCTCCCCCAGCTCACTGTTGTTTACATTTTCAGGCCCTAAGGCAATGAATGTGTCCTTGGATCTGTGTTCAGAGAGCCTTGTTTGGCCAGAGGTGCTGAACAGAGGATTTTAGCACTTTGTGAGAAGCACAGAACTGCAGCAAGTTACAGACTCATGAAGAGTAAAAAACTAGAAATACTTGAAGGCATCACTGGAGCCCTCTGTGTCCCTGACACCAAGGTGTGAGGGCTCTGCAGCAGCTGAAGCCTTCCCCAGGAATGGCTGATCTGACACTGAAGGCAGCTCCTGGTGCTGCCTGGGCGGCACGAGGGCTGAGCTTCGCCCAGACAGATGCCATCAGAGCAGCTCCCCACCAATAAATCTGTGCTCAGGCTGCGTGCAGCACCGGCACATGGCGGGGAGGAAACGCTGACACTCCTGGCCTTTCATCTCTCGCATCCCCCGGCAGCTGTGAAAAAGCCTCTGACCTCGGCTGCTCATTTTGCTTTCATTTCAGCAGGAGTTGGTGCCTGTGCAGCTTTGTTGCTCTGTGCTGCGGAGGAGGAGGAGAGCAGCGGGCGTTTTGTTGAAGTTCTTAATTGCAGGCACAGCAGGATTATGGAAATGTCAAGAGGGAAGTGACAGGGAAGACCTGACAAACACGAGGGGGTTGGTGGATTCACTGCTCTCTTTTGCACCGGGGTGGTGGGTGGGTGAGGAGGCAGAGGGATCTCTGGGCTCCCTGGCGGGTTGGGCTGGGGGTTTTGGGTTTAGCTGCCCTTGCTCGAGTCCAGGTTTACCCAGCCCAGCACGAGGGGCCTGTGCTGGAGGAGCTGCAAGGAAGGACAGCAAAGAACAGCAGGACTTGGTCCCCTCTGTGTGAGCCTGTCCCAGGAGCCCGTGGGAGACGCTGGTGTAGCACCTGCCCGTGCCAAATTCCATGTGTAATTGGGGGTGGGTGTCAGGGCAGGAGAACCCCCGGGGGAGGCTGACTCCAAACAGCATCTCAGGACTTAAAATAAATCTCTGCCTTGCTGTGATTTAGCAGATATTGCTGTTCCATTTCCTCCATCCTGGCACAAGGTTTCAGTCCTCATTTCAGGAAAGCTGAGATGCTGCCTTTGGCATGCTGGTCCTTGGGAAAGCATCCTCTGCACCCTCAGCTTTCCCTCTGAGAGGGGAGGTGGGTCCTGCTGCTGCCATGGCCCCCCAGCTGCTGGGACCAAAAAGTGGCAGGGATAGGATTTTCCAAAGGCCCCCAGGGTGCTGCAGGAAAGAGGGGCTGCTCCTGCCGAAGCTCCCCGAGGGTTTGTTCCAGAGCAGATCCCGTGGCTTCCTGAGCAATCCCCTCCGAGGTTTATCCAGCTGCTGTGCTCCATGTCCCAGCTGCTCTCTCCCCATCAGCCACAACGTGGAGCCCAGCTTGGCACTCAGAGGTTCCTCATCCTTCCCAAGGTGAGGACTTGTCTCCAGGTGGTCTCTTAGGCTGGCTGGGAAAGCTGCATGGAGAAGGGGAGGAATGCTGCAGGAGGCCATGGCATGAGCCAGATGTACCCCAAAAAATCAACTTCACCCTGTTCAGGATGGGAAGATCCTGGTGCTGGCTGGGCTGTAGGGCTGAGACCTGCAAGACAAGGGACTCCTGGTGGGAAGGACGGGGCTGTCCCACTGAGCTGGACCAGGACAGGATTTGTGAATCCCCTCTGTGGCAGGACGTCCGTCCCCCCCCCAAACTCTCTTTCCATGGCTGATGCACAGATAACTCAGATTGAGTCTAAAGCCCATCAAGAAGTTATCTCTTGGTGCCCAGCAGACTGAGATCTCCAGCCTTGAATCCACATCTTGGTATGGAGAGAGGATGTGGAGAGAGATGAAAGAAATGAGCATGTGACCGAAAGACACACTTTTGCACTATGAAAGACACACAAAATATCACAGAGGTAGAAGCTTTTCTACATGGACGCTGGAGTGTGAAAAAGCTTCTCCCCAGGGTCTGGAGGCAGCCCTGTGGTAACTTCCTTGAGGATTGAGTGAGGATTCTAATGTCACCAAATTGGAGTTTGGTAAGATGCATTGGTTTTTTAAATTGTATCTTCTTTGCTTGCAGCAATAATAATAATAATAGGTACCTTTTCACACAATGCATTTTTAGCTATTCGTAGTTTTGCCAAATAGGTACCTTTCACGTGCTGCATCTTCAGCTATTCGTAGCTTTGCATTTGTTCTGTGTAGTATGTAGTTTTGCCCCAAGTCTAATGTCTGCTATTTACTGTGTCTAATAAATGATAATTTATGTCATTTTAGACCTAATCGGCCATTATTAAAGAACTTACAAACGAGACCGGGTCTTGGGGTGCTGCCACCCCAATAAGAGCTCCTGCCTGCTGCCAAAGGCCTGGGCAAAGGCAGAGATTTAGCTAAGTTCCTGACCCCATTCGTAAAACCCTCACTTCTGTGCCCCTCTGCAGTGCACGTGGGATGGCGCAGGGAACGCTCTGACTCCCGGGACGTTTGCCCAGGCAGGTGGCTCCCAGGGAGCTGCCAGACGCTCCCTGTCAGTGTGAACAGCCTGTGTCAGGCCTGGCAGGGGGTGGGAGATGCTGCTCAGTTCACAGACGCAGCTCTTCGGTGTTTTGGGGAGCAGGAAGGAGAAGGAGCAGCCGGAAATATTTAATGCCCAAAAAGCTCACAGAGGGACATGGAGGAGAAGCAAGGGAGGGTCAGAATGGGTGGCTGGAAACAGAGGAAAACAGGGAAATGGCAGAAAAGAGGAGGAGGATTGGCAGAGGATAAAGTTCTTCTCAAAGGACAACTCAATCTGTTGGACCCAAGAGGAGGCTCCAGGATGAGCAGAGGGATGGAGCAGCTCTGCTGGGAGGGAAGGCTGCGAGAGATGGGAGTGTTCAGCCTGAAGAGGAGAAGGTTTCTGATTGACCTCACTTTGGCCTTCCAGGAGGAGCTCCTTCCTGGAGGAGCCAAGAGGAAACATGGGGAGAGACAATTTATGAGGGATGGAGTGCCAGGACAAAGCGGATGGCTTCCCACTGCCAGAGGGTTAGATGGGATATTGGGAAGGAATTCTTCCCTGTGAGGGTGGGGAGGCCCTGGCACAGGTGCCCAGAGAAGCTGTGGCTGCCCCTGGATCCCTGGCAGTGTCCAATGCCAAGTTGGGCACTGGGTCTTGGATCAACCTGGGACAGTGGAAGGTGTCCCTGTCATGGCAGGGGTAGAGTGGGATGAGCTTTTTAAGGTGCCTTCCAACCCAACCCATTCTGGGATTCTATTACATATTGGGAGTGAGTGTGCCAAACATTTGTGGAATGCGGAATAGTGGGACCTGGAATGTTGCTCATTTCTAATCTCCTTCACAAGGGCCAGGCTGCCTCATCTTATTGTTCAATCCCTTCAATTTGATCCCTCAGAGCTCATGTTCCTTGCTGAGTATCTCTGTGTTTGTAGCCTGAGTAATTTGGGTAATTTTGGGTTTGTCCCCACAGCTGGGCCAGGGCCAGGTTCTGTCTGAGGTTCTGAGCTCAAGGCACTGCCGGCTGGTGACCCCAGGTCACAACTGCAGGGTATCGAACATGTCCCCACCAATGTCCCTGGAATTGGCAGAGCCCCCGAACACGGAGTGGTCAGGCTGTGCCCTTGCTCGCTTTCCCAGCTCCTGGAGAAGGACGCTGTTGCTGATTTTTAGGCTGTTTCCCTGCCTTGTTGCTTGTTACAGAGGTGTTTTTCTTTCCCAGGGTATTGGAGAGCTTTGTGACATTTTGAGCAAAACTTTGCTGTTTCAGCAGCCAGCAATGCAACGTGATTCCAGGCAGTTGTTCCATGAGCAGCAGGACTAATGAGCCCCTGGATCTGTATCCCACTTTCCTGACCTCTGCCTCTCCCTCCATGGTGTTAGCTCTTCCCACAGAGCCAGCGTGTCCCTGTCCCCTTCCCCCGTGTCCTCTCACTCTTGGCACTCCCAGGTTGCCACATGGAGCAGGAGTTTCCTCAGCTCACGTGACAGCCAAGGCACTCAGTTGGCTCTGTCTCTTCCCCATTCCCACCATATTTTTTCCCTGGATTTCTCAGTATTTCATTATCTCCGAGCCTTCTGTCAGTCTGGGGGAAGCTGAAGTTCCTAGAGGTAGGAATCTACTGCTCAGATGGACCAGCAGTCGTACAGACAGTGAGAAAGGAGTTTGTGCTGAATAAATTCCTTTCCTGGAGAGTGTGGATGGTGTCCTTTGTCCCTCTGGGCTGCCTGGAGAGCCAGGTACTGCCATGCTGCCATGGGTTGCAGAGGAAAATCCTGGGAATACATAGAGAGAGAGAACTGGGGGTGCCAGCAGGGCACGAGGACAGGAGGAGCAGAAATCAAGGATGTTTGGGATATCCAGAGCAGTGTTTGCTATCGAGGGAGTCATCCTTGGTTTTTTTGGATGTTCCTGCTGGGATGGGATCAGAAGCTGGAGCAGGATTTTTCCACCTGGCTGTGCCTTGGCAGTCTCCAGCCCCTCACACCAATTTCTCAGCTCACCCATGTTCCACTTTCCCAGAAGCACTTCTGCAGCCATGGCACTGCCCAATGACCCAACGGGAGCAAGGAAGTTAAATCCAATTTGTGACCTTTCAGTACTCCCAGGGAGTTCATAAAAGAGAGAGAGAGTGACTTATTACACAGACAGACAACACTGGGACAAGGGGTGATGGTTTTAAACTGAAAGAGTAGGAATTTATAATCTGAATCCTACGGGAAGGGCATGTCCTGCCCAAGATTTAGGTTGGCTATTAGGGAGAAATCCTTCCCTGTGAGGGTGGGCAGGCCCTGGCACAGGTGCCCAGAGCAGCTGTGGCTGCCCCTGGATCCCTGGCAGTGTCCAAGGCCAGGTTGGACAGGGCTTGGAGCAGCCTGGGGTAGTGGAGGGTGTCCTTGCCCATGGCAGGGGGTGGAATGGGATGATCTTTCAAAAAAAAACAACCCAAACTATCCTGGGATTGGGACCCACTCCTGGATTTGTGCATCTGAGTGTGTCCCAAAGCTGTGAGGAGCTGCTGGGAGAGAGCCAGGGAAGTGCCTCGTGCTAGGAATGTCCATTCACAGGGAGCACCTGGAAAGAGCCCCAAATCTCTGTCATTGTCACTCGCCATTCACCCCCCGAGGGATTCAAGCAGCTCTGCACAGAGCTCTGCACAAGTTGCCTGACTTTAGGAGTCAGCAGATGATAGATGTCTGTATCCTCGGATGAGGATAATCCAATCGTGCAGCCTGGCTGGATTTCAGCTGTTCTCCCAAAAAAAAAAAAAAAAAAAAGGAGTAGAGGAGTGAAATATTTACTTTCGGTGCTTTCCACAAGTGGAGATGACAGAGCGTGGGAAAATAAAAGCCAGTCCTGGTGGGCAAGGGTTGGGGGGGGAAAAACAGGGAAAATCTCCTCTCTTTGCTGGTAAAAAGGGCTTGGCAAGAACAGAGCCATTCTTTGGATTTCTCCAAGGCACAGGATGAAGGCAGAATATTCAATGAACATAACTCTGCCATTGTCAATGCAGGGCTGTTGGTGCCAGCCAGGCAATCTGACCCTGAGCTTTGATTAAAAAAAATCAGCCAGCCCCAAATGTTCCAATAAAAAAGAGGTTATGAAAAAAAACTTGTGCTTTGGTTAAAGAGCACCCAGCGCTGGAGTCATTTATTACAGCTGAAAGGATTAAATGTCATCAGGGAACCCAAAAAGCAAATGAATCTGTAATTAAATGTTTAGCCCAGCCAAGGCAGTGTGGCAGTGCCAGGCTGAATAATGTACACAGGAACCAGCCCCGGCTCCGTGCTTGCTTCCCATATTTTCATTAACTGCATCTGTACTAAAGCAGAACAAGGGAGCTGAGTGATTTTCAGCACACTCTGGATTTGTTGGTGTTTTGATGATCCCAGGACTCAAAGGCTTGGGCTGAGATCAGTGCCAGCTTGTGCTGGAGTTACCCAAACACGGAGGAGATCGGATACCTGCTGGAAAAGCAAACAGGAGACCAAGTGAAAATAAACAGTGCAAAACCCACTGAGGGCTGGCCTGGCAGAGCTGGGCCTGCAGAACCCCGGGCAGGGCATCCTCCTCTTTTCCAGCCTGGCCTGTGGAAATCTGCACAAATCTGAGCTGGCAACAGAGCTGGGATCTCTTTCCTAATTCATGTTATGAACTAAACACAATGCAAAGATTGAGGCTGGCTGGGGAACAAAAAGTGAACCCAGGACACTGAAGGAGAGGAGAAAAAAAGGATCAAATTCAGCTTATAAAGCACAGCAATCAAAATGGTGCAGAAAGGTCATTTCACTTCACTTGATTGTATGTTATGAGTCCGGGAAGCCTTTTTTTTACCCAAATATGGAGACTTAGTGCCAACATTTTTAAGTCTAATCAAGCTTACCAATTAGTAGAGACATTCTCAATGACAATTGTCAATTAACCTCAAGGTTAGAAATCCAGGGTAACCTGAACCATCCTTAAGCTCATGTCAGAGTTCAAATAATACTCTGTAATATTAAAATAAACCTCCAGCAGGTTTTACATGTGTCCAGCCCCCAGCGTACCTCTGCATCCTTCTGAAATCTATTTCCAACTCTTCTGTAACTGGTTTTTTTTTTGTCTTTTTGTGCAGCTAAACATTATTAACCTTCAGAGCTGTCTGTCCTACTTATGGTAATGGAGGCAGCAGCAACCGATTCTGCTGGAGCACTGATCCCTCTGTCTCCAGGTTGTTGTTCCTGCCTCTCCCCAGCTGGGATCACGTTCATCGTGGGATCAGACCTTGCAGGTATTTAAGTTTTACGTGCTCTTTGATTTTGCTGCTGTTCCAGTTAGAAAGGAAGTGCTCGGCTTTTGGGATTAGGCTCTGTGAGCACCTCGAGGCCACAAAGGGATTTGGGTTTGTCTCACTTTCCCTTCTTCCACCCGGGATCCTTCCCAGCTAAAGAAGCAGGAGGAACTATATGCTAAATATTCCTGAAATATTGGTGAGCTGAGACCTGAATCCCCATTTTCTAGAAGCTCTTTAGGCATGTCATTCCCCAGGGCAAGGAATTTTCATGGGGAATTTTCTCTAGGAAGCTAAAAGGGCTGGGAGAGGCACCGCTCCTGTCCTGGGCTGTGCATTGTCTGCTATTCCTTGTTCGAGGCAATGTTGTGCCAAAGGAGGGCCTTGGAAATCCGGAATTACTTTGGAAAACAGCCTCTGTGTTGCCAGGAAATGTGAATTGATGGCCGAAAAATTATCTCCCTTCCCATACAGGCTTTAGAGGAAGGATGTTCCCACTTCAGCACGTTCAAAGAACCATTTAGGTGTGATTTGTGAGGAAGCTCCTGCCAGAGCCCTGGCCAGCTGCCAGGGTCAGGCACAGGGAAGGATCCCCTTGGGATGGCAAGTCTGGCACGGCCTGTCTTACCAGGGGCTCATCAAGCCTGGGAGTGGCTGTGAGGGTGTCAGGAGGGAGGGAACTGCACTCCCAGCACGGCATCATTAAAATGTTCCACTTCATTTTCACGACCCCCGGGGGACAAGGAGAATTTTAATGGGCTTTGGGTTCTGTCTCCTCAATTCCGCCACATTTTCAGGTTAATGACGCCTACATCTCTTATCTCTCCCACGCCATCAGGGCTGGAATGGGGGAAATCCAGCATTTTGTTGGGAGTTTTAAGGCTGCCTTGAAATCTGTCGAGGGAGATAAACTATCTTTGCTATCAGAAAATAGCTTCTCTTTGCTACCTTTGGAACAATGCACAGCTCCACAAAGGATTCTCCTGCCTAAAGGCTTCTTAGGGAGACACACTCCTGGGGGAAAGGTGGGAGATCTGAGGGGGTTTTTGGGAACACTCTGGATTTCCAGCAGGTGAGTTTTCAGGGAGAGAAAAGACCTCTGGGAAAGGGCAGCACTGCATTTGATGGGCTGAGAGCATCCCTCACCAGCACCCTGGTGAGGAGCCACAAGTGGAGCTGAATCCATGAGCGATGAGCTGAGGTTGTAAAGCAATTCCACGAGTCAGGAGATGGTTCTGCTCCCATTAGTAACGGCAATGTTGCAAAATATACCAGTTTAAAATTTTTTTTATAACTTTTAACTTTTAATTTTTGTCTTTCTAGTTAGGCTTGATTTGACTTTGCTTTGGGGAAGGGAATTTTCTTTAGTTTATTTAGGAGATACAGCATCACTCTAAGGAGATGGGCTCAGCACAGGGACAGAGTAGAGCAGCCCAAAGATCCCCAGAGAGATAAAAACCATCCACGGAACATGAACAGAACATCGGTGGCCATCTCCAAACATCCACCCCAGAGCACCTCTGACACAGCTGGAGACATCTCACCTGGAGAGGACTGAGAAGAAAATTGAAAAATGAAGATCTAATTCACATCAGAGGTGAGGGGATTCGGATCGAATGGGAAACTGAACACTAAGGGTTGCTCAACTCTGGACCAATGAACTTTGAAACATCTCTATGCATCTCTATGGGTTTTGACTGTATAAAATTTGAACAAAAATCCTGTAAAATGGGTGCATCATGGTATGATTCTCTCTGCACACCCGGGCTATGTGTGGATGAGATGATTTCTGTGGCACACCCTGGCCAGAGCAACATCCTGGCCAGATAATAAAGTAATGCCTTGACTCTCTAACATTGAAAATGTTGTTGGAGAGTTTTTTAATTTTCCCACAGTTTTGGTGACAGCAAGAAGGTGGAACTGAGTCCTTTGGTTGCTGTAAATCACAGCATCACACACAGATCTGAGCGTGTTTTGGGGTGGGACACTCAGGTACAGCCCAGTGGAGGGCTGGAAAATGTTTCTTTTTGACTGCTTGAAGCTTGTTCTGTAAGTAAAGCATCTCCTTCCAGCAAAAATATTCCATCTGCCAAAATTATCCCAATTCAATGTTTCCAGAATCAATCGCTAAATTGCTCCACTTGAATGTGTGCCTTTATTGAACCGAGGCAAATGAAGCCATTACAAAAACATTTCAAGGAAAGGATTCCGAGGATGGGAACACCTCTGGTGGTGGTGACAAGTAACCAGATGTCCCAAATTACCCTGAGAGCGTGATGTTTCCAGCTGGAAATCCTGGCAGGCACCACAGGTGCCAGCTCAGATGGACCAACTGGAAAAATCATCTCTTTTTCTCCTGGGAAAGCATTTTCCATGGTGGCAGCTTCCGGGCCACCCTGGAGGGTGAAGCTCCTCTGCAAAGCTCCAGATCTGAGGGAGAATTGATGAGTGAAAAACCAGCCAAATTCTGGTGGTTTCCATTTGTTGGAGACATTAATCCCAATATTTCAGAGCTCAGGTGTTTTAAAGAGCTAATTCACACCTCCCAAAAGTGAAATCAAAATCCAAACTGTAATTCTGGGAGAGGCCAGAATTCCTGCTGAGAGGCATTGTGCTAACAGACTCCTCATCCTCTCCTGCCAGGCACCGAAAGCCTTTCCTTGGCTGCTGCTCTCAGCAGAGCTCCTCTGGGAAATGCCGTGCTCGCTCCTTCTCTGCTTCCTGCAGTTTTCCTTGGCACAGATTGCCTTTGGAGACAGCTTGGGAGTCACTCGGTGTCATTAACATCTCCCTCCTGCTGAGGAGGAGAAGGAATGCTGCAGGAGGGGGTTAGGATTCCAGCTGGGACACTCACCCTGACACTTTTCCCTCACTCCTGCTTTCCCGGGGGGCTATTTCCATTTCTCTGCTGGTTTTCCACCTTGGTCCCTCTCCCCACTGGAGACTTTCTGGTGTGCCTTGGTGGGATACAGCTCCTTCCCTTTTGGGATCACTCTTCTGGGTGTATGGACTCCTCTTGGGGCCCTTCTTCTGATTCCTATTCAGCTGGAGAGAGGAGTCCCACAGCTTCCTTCATTCCCAGTGACTTCCCATAGCTCCTTAGCAATGAACTGAGTTTTCATTAGGCCTTTTCCAATCCTTGGCATGGGTCGAGGCAGTTATTCCTCAGGTGCGGAGAGAGAGGGAATTTAGTCAGCACAGGGATCCTACAAGCGGTTTTCTGAGCAGTAAATTCAACATGAAGATGCTCAAGCCCCTCCTTCACCCAATATCCCAATTTTAACATTAACAAGTGGTTTTCTGAGCAGTAAATTCAACATGAAGATGCTCAAGCCCTTCCTCCATCCAATATCCCAATTTTGACATTAACCAGAGGAACGCTGATAGTAATTCCTGGCATTTAGAAGCCGCGTTTTCTGGGGTTTGGTGTGTGAGTGTGTGTGGAGACCTTTCCAACACCATTTTTTCTGGTTCTGAATGCACACCGAGTGTCAGGATTTTTGGGAGTGGGAGGTTGGCTGCCCTTTCCTGCAGATGGCTCCCCGGAACACTTCCTCGGGGTGCTTGCTCACTTCCACGGGGAGGAAGCACGGAGAGCCGAGGAGGTGAAAGCAGCCAAGCTGAAGGTCAGTTCCTGCCCTGGGCTGGGTTTTGTGCTGAGCCAGGGCTTGTGCTGCCCCGTGGGCGGGGGTGGCAGGGGAGGCGATGGGAAGGCTGGGGAAGCAGTGGCTGGAAATAGATATTTATGGAGGATATCAACGTTTGGCATTTCCCGATTCCAGAACAGTGGAGGAGGGTCTCAGAACTCCAGCATTCCCCTTCCTTCCCTCCATGCCAATTAGGACCTCAGCCTGCTCCCCTCCCTCACATGGCACAGCCACTTGGGCACCCGCGCCAGCAGCACCTCCCTCTGGGAGCCAATTCCTGCCTTCAGTGGCTCAGAGGAACAGAACCATCCCGGGCAGGTTTCCACATTCCTGAGAATGTGCCAGTCGGCTGTTCCAGGGAATCAGCACCTCATTTCAGGAGATTCTCTCTTCACTCTTTATCTTCACTGCCTTTATTAATGTCGTTTGTCTCCACTGCCTCTTGCCCCTGCCCCTGAGCAGGGCTGGGATGTGGTTGTGTACTCGACCTTCCAGCCTTTTTCCTTCCAGCCTTTTTCCTTCCAGCCAGGCGCGAGGACATTCCCATCCACCTCCAAACTCTGTGTTTATCCAAGGTGTCTGGTCCTGCCACCCGCACTCCTGGCTGGCTGCTGGAAGTCTCCTGTCAATGTGCATTTCCATGAGCTGCTGCCTCCTGGAGCCTGGAGGTTCCAAGCCTCAAACAGCCTTTTCCTCTCCCTTCAGGGCTGCTGTCCCAAACATTTGCATTTCCTGCACTTTGCATCTTGGCAACCCCTTTGTGTCAGAGGGATTGATGCCAAAACATCACGAGGTGTTGGGAAATCTTCACTGCAGTTCAAGGATCAGCTGTTGTTCCAGAAGCATCTGGAGTTTCCAACTCCTCTGGTTCCGGGGGATTTCAACCTCTGCTCCTTGGCAGGGGTGCAGCATTCCCAGGAAGCTCCTTCCTTAGTGTCTGGTGGCCATGCTGAGCACAGGAGTCTTCGGATCACCCATTTCTCTTGGCTCAAGAGCTTTTTATCCATTCCCCATGTCTTAGGTCACATGGACGGTGTAACCAAAAGTCTGTATTCTATTCCCATCTCCATAAGCTGTTAAAACAGGTGGGGCAGTATTCTTTATGTTCAGCATGACCCAGCCCTGCTAACACCATCGGGGCTGTCTCTGCTCGTGGCCATCAATGCCCCCCGGAGAGACCCAGCCCTGCTGACACCATCGGGGCTCTCTCTGCTCATGGCCATCGAGGGCTCCGGGAGTGACTCACAGATTCCATCAGCCATTGTGAGATGCCCCACCCAGAGGGGAGGAACTGAACATTCCTTCCTGCATATAAACTGAGACCCTGGAACACCGGGGTACCTTTCCCACTGATTCCCAGAGGAGAAGAGCTCCAGAGCCACCACTGGACCTGCAGAGATCGACGAGACCTTTTCACAGGATCAGCACTTCAACAAGAGCACATCCATCACTCCAACGGGACTGCAGCCACCATTGAACTGCACTGCTAGCACTGCCCTAACAGGGTGCAGGTTGTATTCTTTGTCTATTTAAACCATTGTTTCTATATTATTGCCTGGTTCTAAATATTAGTAAAGAACTGTTACTCCTTTTTCCCATATCTCTTGCTTGAGAGCCCCTTGATTCCAAAGTTATAACCATTCCGAAGGAAAAGGAATCATATTCCCTATTCCAAGGGAGGTTCCTGCCTTCCTTGGCAGACACCTGTCTTTCAAACCAAGACATTCCACCACATGCAGGGAACATGAACAGTCCTTTTCCATGGACTTTCCCTGAGTGCTTTGAACTGATGAGTACAGGATGCAGTAATTAAGTAATTACTGCAGTAATTTTAGAGTTGCTGAATCCAGAACCATTTGTGGTCCCAGCCCAGAGCTGTGGAGGAGGTTACAGCTTTCCAGAGGGCGCTGACAGCCTGGAGCAGAAGACAGGAAAACAGCTGGAGAAGCCAGGGAAGCCACTCTGAAGGAGTGACTGAAGGATGGAGGAGGACACAAAAGCTGCTTCCCAAGGTCTCTGGATTGATGAAGAGGGAAGACCTGGAGCAAAGTCTCCTTCTCACTGCTGGGTTTGGGTGGGAGGAGGACAAGGAATGACAGAGTAGCCAAGAAACAAGTGGATCTTACGGACAGAACAACCTCTGCTGACTCCACTTCCATGAGGAAGATAATCTTGCATGACATCCCCAACTCGTCCTTTATTCCTCTCACAGCTCAAACGTTCACCTTTTTTCCCGCCATTCCCACATCTCTCAGCCACAGGAACTGGAAATCCCAGTGTGACATGCCCGGATGGATCCCATTCCCAGAGCCCAGGGCACACTGAGCCTGTTCCCAGCAGGAAAAGGGAACTTTGCCGAGGACTGGAGAGTTCCCAGCGTGGAGATGGCACCTGGTGTCAGCAATGCAGGAGAGCTCAGCGGGAACCCTCAGAATGCCTTTTATCTTTAGCAGCACAGCTTCTCAGAAAGCTTTCAGCTCCTTTTCTTCCTACCAATTAAAACAAAATAAAAATATTATGAGCTGTTTTGTCTGGTTTTTAAAGGAAAACAGAAATAAAAAGGGGCTTGGCAGAGCAACACTCTCAAAAACTGTGCTGCTTTGGGGGTTTCACTTGGTTGACTTGTTTCTTTTAGGAGGTTTGTACAAACTCTTAATGTTTTGTTTCAAATCACCTCATGTTCTTGAGAAATTGTGTATAAATATCCCAAATTTACTGTGTTTAAAAGGAGACGAGTCTACCAGCAGGGCGGTTTTGAAGGAAGGTGTGTGCTCTGGGTTGGGTTTGAGCCTGTTATAAATATCTGAGCCTCGAGGACTCCAGGATCAAACACAGCTTTTGAAATTAGAAATAAAACCTACAATTAAAAAAACCAACCCAGCCTCCTCTGCTAATGGCAGCCTGTTAGTGCTGTGTGCTCCAACAGAGCCGGGGGAGGAGTTGGAAGCAGGATTTTATCCCTTATTTTTGATGTGCTGATTGAAGTGAGTGTTCCAGCCCTGCTGCTGATGCCTCCTGTGCCAGCACAGATGCCCAGGACAGCCCAGGGAGCGCAGCGTGGAGGGGCTGATTTGGGGATGATTAAAGAAGCTTGGGAAGAGGAAAGGGCTCTTAACTTTCTTTTAGGGAGGATTTAGGATTCCCAGTTCATCAGCTCAGCAGGAGGGGCCCTAACTGGGGCTGCGGGGAGGATGAAACTGCTCCAATCAACCCAGGCTGTGCTGTCCCTGCAATATTCCTGCTGCCTCTGCTCCTGGGTCACTGGTGGGAGCTGAGCCCTGGTTCCAGGCCCTGCTGGAAAAACCTGGCTTTGGCTTCTCCAGGACTGTGCTCGCTGGCAGAGTGACAGCATGGGAATGCTCCATCCCTGGAAATGATGGAGCTCTGAGCAACCTGCTCTGGTGGAAGGTTGGCATGGAACAAGGTGAACTTTAAGGTCCCACCCAGTCCAAAGCAGTCTGTGATCTCACAGGGCTGCTGGGATGTTCCAGGAGAACACAAATGACAAGGGAGACTTGGGACATCGCCCACTGGAGCAGTCAGACCGTTCCTGCTTAATCCTCTGCAGGGCAGAGTGCAGGGGAAGAGCTGACAGGAGGGCAATGGAAAACCTGTGGATGTCCCAAAATGCCACGGCCCACCTGCTGGCCAGGTGTGTGCTGAGCCTGCTCACACAGGCCCTTCTGGAGGGGCTCAGCAGGCAATGGGACATGGTTTGCTTTGCCAGCTGGTTCCTCATACAATCCCAGACCCAAAGGAGGCGGCCAAGGCAGTCCTGCTGGGATTTGGGGTGGGATTCAGATCATGGCCAGAGCTGGGACTGCACAGAGCCTCAAGATCCAAGCCTGGCTCAGTCCTGACCGCACAGATGCCCCAGCACAGGGTCTGGAGAAGATCATCAGCCACCGCTGAGCAGGAGAGGCGTGGGATGGAACAACTCCAGGCCTTGTTGTCCTTATCTCCGGCGGAGATGGAGACAGTGCCTCACGCAGGGGCAGGATGTGGGAGGAGAACCAGGCTTTGTCTGATGTTTGGAGGCTTCAGAAGCAGATCCAGAAGTATCAGAGAGGAGCCAGCAGTGAGTGGCAGGGAGGATTCGATCCAGGAGCCTGCTGCTGGCTGTCTTTATGTGGCGTTTGAGACAGTGTGGGCAGCTGGCTCCAGCTCTCCCTCCTGACGCCGCTTTGTTTGGAAGGTTGTAGACACATGTCAGCGGTGATGGATAGATTTGTTTGACTTCCTGTCAAATCAATGATTACTCCTAGAAATCTCTTTTATTAGTTTATCAGAGGAAGTTCTCTGTCATTTATCCCAGCGGAGCTTGGCTGCCTGGTGTCACTGAGCAGGAGTTATTGCTGGCTTTATTGTGCTGCTGCTTTTAGGCTCTGACACCATATTTATTTTTGTCTTGCGTTGACACCAGGAAAGGTTCACTCCTATTCTCCCCCTCATTGCAGGGAAGGTGTTTTGCCTTTCCCGTCCCAGACCTTGGAAATTTGCAGGAATATGCCCCAAATACCAAGGTTTGTCCGTGCTCTCTGTTCGAGTCTGACTTGATGCTGTCTGGCTGTTCCTTGCCATTTCTGAGCTCATGAATGTCTTGATTTCCCAGGAAGTATGGAATGGTTTGGTTTGGAAGGGACCATAAAGATCATGCAGTTCCAAACCCGTGCCTCATAGAAGCTGGAACAAGTGGGTTGGAACCCAAGGAAAAAGGGGTTCATGAATTAGAGGGAAAAGTCACGGGGATGTATTTCCCAAATCTTCTCCATGGGTTTGTTTAGGTTCAGGGAGAAGAAGGAGTTCCCCTCTCCGATGTTCTCATGCTGCATCCCAAGGGATGGGCTGTGGGATGGGTTGGTCCCACAGGCTCTTCCAGGACTGCAGGAGCACTGCTGGTGGTGGGGCTGGGCTGAAGCTGAGCTCAGGCCTCCTGTGACATTCCTGGCTTGCGTCCATGTTCCCCTGGCCCCTCGGGGTTTGGGGGGTCTCTGCCTGCAGCATCCCAACCCTGCAGAGCTAACAGACACCCAAAGGCTGGCAGGGTTTCCAAATGCAGTCCTTTCATGTGGGCTCAAGTGGGGGAGCTGCAGCAGAGCTTTTTGGGATCTTCTGGATGCAGCAGCTTTGCTGAGAACCATTTCATAGCTCTTCTCAAACTGAAGGAGTCTTCATTTCAGGTGTAGCTCACACATACAAGAGCTGTGCATATTTCCGAGTTATTTTTATTTGTGGTTGTCTCCATTGAGTAACTCTTGGAATTATTTCAGATCAATCTAAATAATATTTTCCATTGACATCAGAAATCACAGAACCACAGAATATGCTGAGCTGGAAGGGATCCATCATTCAGTCCAGCTCCTAGCCCTGCACAGGGCACCCCAACAATCCCCCAGTGCCTGAGAGCATTGTCCAAACACTCCCGGAGCTCTGGCAGCCTTTGGAGCTGACGATCTTGGAAAAATGGCGAAGGATCACTGTGGAAAGGGAGATACTTTCAAATCCGTTCCAAAACTATTCTTGGAAAGGATTTTTCTAAGTAAAATCTCAGTTTGCTTAAAAGTAATCACATGAAACATCATCTTGGGTGCTTGGGAGAACAGGAATTTCTGCTGCAGAGCTGGAGGTGGATTTGAGACCAGTTTCAGTTTTAAGCAGGACACACACCCAGGTTTGGTTGTGTGCTGTCCAGGCTGCTCTGCCAAATGCTTCCCATGCCTGGTGCCCCTCTGTCACCAAAAATCAAGAGAAAAAAAAAACACCCTCTAGCACTATATTTGAAGTGATAGAGAATCAGGCATTACTTGATTTACTGGCCAGGATGTGCCAAGGAAAGTATTCCAAAAACACATGCTTTTACAGGATTTTCCCTCAAACTTTAAACAGTCAAAACCCATAGAGATGCATTGTTTCAAAGTTCATTGGTTCAGAGCTGAGCAACCCTCAGTGTTCAGTTTCCCATTGGATCCGAATCCCCTCACCTCCAATGTAAACTAGATCTTCATTTTTCAATTCTCTTATCAGTCCTTTCCGGGGAGATGTCTCCAGCTGTGTCAGAGGTGCTCTGGGGTGGATGTTTGGAGATGGCCACCGATGTTCTGTTCATGTTCCGTGGATGGTTTTTATCTCTCTGGGGATCTTTGGGCTGCTCCACTCTGTTGCTGTGTTGAGTTCATCAGACCTCACCTGGCACAACAATGCCCTGGAAAGAAACTTAAAATTCCTTTTTCCTGGGGTACAGACAAACAAATCCTTTGACTAAAGTCATACACAATTTTTAAACTAGTGTATTTTCTAACAGCTCGACTGGAGCTGGTGCAGATCCGTGTCCCCCCATGGTCCTGCTTGATTATCACCTGGAGTTGGGTGTCTGGAATTGGTACCCAGCCTTGAGGGAGAACAGCATCCAGCTGATGTGCTGGCTCATGTGGGGGGCAGTAAATGAAGCTGAGGGGAGACACAGCAGTGGGTGAAGTTTCAGTGAGAAGATAAAAGCCTCTTCTGAGATCAAAGGCAGCAGGGAGAGGTGCACAGCTCCTGAAAGCAAATAACAACCAACAACTATCGAATGTGAGGCTGGGATTCACCTCTGGTGCTGAGCCCAGGGCACATCCCATCCCTCCATGAGCCGCTGAGCCTGGCAAGGACAGCAATCACCGCCCCTCAGAGGGCTCCCTGGAACTCTGTGCAGAAGGAAAGCTGCAGCCTGCCACCCTTCCCAGGACAGGAATCTGCTCCTTCTGCTGGGAAGTGCTTCCAGGGAGAGAGAACAATTCCCACTCCTGTCAGACTTTTCTACCCAGGAGTTAATGGGACCGAACACCTGATTTGATTCCCAGGCCGTTCCCAAAATTAGTGAGAGGCGCAGGGTGCAGAAATCACCCGGAGGAGGAGCAGAGGGATGGAGGAATCCTCGAGAATGGCAGGTGGGGTTGGCTGGCCCAGGGGGGCCCATTAATTTTGCCGGCGTGTAATGCAGAGTGCAGTGATTGCTCCAAACAGAAATGATTTAACCTTGAGTGAGGGAAACACAACCCAGCAGCAGCCGTGGAACAATAAAGAAATTCCATCTGTGATCTGCCGTGCCCCGCGCTCCGCTCGAGCGGCTCCGATGTCACCGATCCATTATTTCCAGGAGAGACTGGAAGTGCATTATGCATGAGCGTGTGGCCACTGCCGCAGAAAGCAGGGCTTCTCCAAGGCGGGGAACAGAATCCATGGATTTCTTGGAGCTGGGCTGTGCTCCTTGGCTTGGAAGGATGGAGCTGCCTGGTGGGATGGTGTGGCTGTGCCTGAGTGTGGCACAGAGGGGATTTTCCACATGTTTCCCCGTGGGTGTGGATTGCGCAGCCCCATAAGAGCCTTGGCTGTGCAGCTCCAGTGGGAGCAGCACCTTTGGCTCGCTGAAAATGCTGGATTGGCTGTGGGGCATCACTGCAGGGAGAAGCTGAAGCACATCCCAGTTTTGGGCGCCCACCCAGGCAGGCTGTGGGGTGACAGCCGCCCCAGGGATGGAGGGGAGGTGGGAAGGCAGATCAGACTTTGCCACGCCAAGGGTGGAATCACAGAATTGTGGAATATCCTGAGCTAGAAGGGACCTGCAAGGATCATCAAGTGCAACTCACAGCCCTGCACAGACACCCCAAAACCCATCATTGAGACCTCATTGGGGTCTGCAGCCTCCTCCTGAGGGGCAGCTCCGATCTCTGCTCTCTGTGAGCAGGGATAGAACCCCAGGGAATGCCTGGAGCTCTGTCAGGGGAGAGTCAAGGTGGATATCAGGAAAAGATTTTTTGCCCAGGGATTGATGGGGCACTGCCCAAGCTCCCCAGGGAATGGGCACAGCCCCAAGGCTGCCACAGCTCCAGGAGCATTTGGACAGTGCTCCCAGGGATGCACAGGGTGGGATTGTTGGGGGTCTGTGCAGGGCCAGAAGCTGAACTCTGATCCCTGTGGGTTCCTCCCAGCTCAGGACATTCCATGATTCTGAGGAATAATGGCTATGAACAGCTATGCATTGATGTATGCAGGATTTAACAATGTCCAGGGGGAGCTAAGGATGAAGGAGGCTTTTCCAGGGGCAGAGCACAGGAGTTGTGGGATATTCTGGGACCTGCTGGAGGCTATTTTGCTCTGACCCTCCAAGCTCTTCCCTTAGTTCTCCTCAAAGCCTGGGTGTTGTCCTGTCCCAAAGTTCCTTTACTCCCTGTTCCGGACTGGGTGTTCCCTCTCCAGCCTAGCACCTTTCCCAGAGACCAGAGCATGGGGCACAGATTTCCCTGCATCCCTGGAATCCAGGCTGCCCCATGGGAGCCCAGATAATTGTTGGGAGCAACAGCCTGCTTGGAATGAAATCATGTTTCTTCATTAGGTGAAACAATTCAGCAGAGGGAAAGGGATTTTAAACCAACTAAAGGCCCACAGCAAATTTTACTTCATTTAATCTTACAAGCTGGGTTGGATAGGATTTTCTTTCCCGTTCCAGCTTACATTCCCACAGCAAAGCTCCAATTGCTCTCCTGGGCTTTTTCCTGCTCTCCCCAGTCCCTTCTTGGAAGGCTCAGAGCAGCATCTGAGGGGGCCCACGAGGAAGGCAGAGAGAGACTGCTGATCAGAAGCTGGAGTGCCAGGACGAGGAAAAACGGCTTGGATCAGAGAGCAGGGATAGATGGGATATTGGGAGGGAATTCTTCCCTGTGAGGGTGGGGAAGCCCTGGCACAGAGCAGCTGTGGCTGCCCCTGGATCTCTGGCAGTGTCCAAGGCCAGGCTGGACAGGGCTTGGAGCAACCTGGGACAGTGGAAGATGCCATATGAGTCACAGAATCATGGAATGTCCTGAGTTGGAAGGGATCATCCAGTCCAGCCCCTGGCCCTGCCCAGACCCCCAACAATCCCACCCTGTGCATCCCTGGCAGCGCTGTCCAAATGCTCCTGGAGCTGTGGCAGCCTCGGGGCCGTGCCCATTCCCTGGGGAGCCTGGGCAGTGCCCAGCACCTCTGGGGGAAGAGCCTTTTCCTGGTCTCCACCCTGAGATTCAATCCCCTTCATCAATGTTAGGTTCCACAGTATTCATTTCTGGCCATGAAGCTGGGAGAACCCAAGCAGGGCATTTTCTCCCCTTACCCGACTGCAACTTAAACATCCCAAACCTTGGTGATCCATCTGCACTGATGTTGCTGCCGGAAAAAACACAGTTAGAAGGAATCGGGGGAATTATTCTGCAGGCTTTATCCACAAACCCAAAATGTTATGTATTATTGTAATGTCAAAAAGTGTGAAGCTGCTGCTTGTTGTCCCTCCACAGAGGCTGCACCGAAAGGAAGCTCCAGGAGTGGCAGACTGAACTGAAAGCCACCTTTGCTTGCTGAGCCCGAGGCTGGTGCTGCTCTCCAGTAGATGCCAGGATTAGGGAAGAGCTCAGCAGAGCGCTGTTCTCCAGCAGTTCCTGCGATTTCACAGCCACCCCTTACATTTCAGGCGTTTGATGTTCGCTTTGTGGGGTAGAACAGAGCGCTAATTAAGTCAGGATCCTGAGCAGTTCTGCATCTCCTGCAGTCATGAAGGGATGATGTGTCACTCGGAGACTGCCAGTGCTGATCCAGAACAAAGAGCTGTGCCATTCCCAGATCATCGCAGCAACAAAGCCAGCGCCTGAAACGCTGCACATGCTGAGCGCAGAGCCCCGGCACAGCCCCGCCTGACCCGGGACAGCTCCCTGCAGCCCTCTGTTCTGCTGCAGCTTCTGTCACATCCGTGCTCCCTACGTGCTCTGGGGCAGGAATTCTCCTGATTATGCGTGTGCAGGAGGCTTTGATCTCCGCGGCTGCATCCTGTGTTACAGCGCGGAGAGCGTTTCATAGGCAGAGCAAGAAGCCGATTCATAATTTTAAGCTTCTCTGCACGTGTGTCCCTCCAAGATTCCTGCACTCCTTTGTCTGCTGCTGGGACAGTTCTGGGGCTTGGAGGGCACACAGGTCTCTTGTTTGAAAGGTCCATATCCAGCTGGATCAAGAGTGACTGCTTTCCTGCTTTCCCACGTTCCCTCAGGAGGATGGGGGGTCAGGAGCAGGGTGAGGGGCAGCTGGCTTGGCTGATCTGAGGGTGGGTGTCCTGCAAGTTGGGCACAATCCTGGGAATGCTGTGCGCCAGGGCTTCCCAGAGACAGGGACAGAGGGCTGTCTGGCATGGCAAGAACTGAATCCTGGAATGGTTTGGGATGAGAGGGATCTGAGAGCTCATCCAGTGCCACCCCTGCCATGGGCAGGGACACCTTCCACTGTCCCAGGCTGCTCCAAGCCCTGTCCGTCCTGGCCTGGGACACTTCCAGGGATCCAGGGGCAGCCACAGCTTCTCTGGGCACCTGTGCCAGGGCCTCACACCCTCACAGGGAACAATTCCTTCCCAATATCCCATCTAAATCTACCCTCCTTCATCCTAAAGCCATTCCCCCTTGGTCTGTCACTCCATCCCTTGTCCAAACTCCTTCTCCATCTTCCTTGTTGGCTCCTTCAGGCACAGGAAGGTCACAGTGAGGTCACCTGGAGCTTCTCCTCTCCAGGCTGAGCAATCCCAGCCCTCCCAGCAGAGCTGCTCCATCCTCTGCTCATCCTGGAGCCTCCTCTGGGCTCTCTCCAGTAGCTCCAGCTCCTCCCTGTGCTGGCCCAGGGCTGGGGCAGCTCTGCAGGTGGAGGGGGAGAAGGCTTTTCCTCACCATCCCCATTGAACTGAACGCTCAGATGAACAGTTTGTATCCCAGAATCTTTCAGGAGCTGCCTCTGGAGCTCGGGGCTCTTCCTGCTCAGCCTGAAGGCCTTGATGAGGTGCTGTGAGCCTGAGGCTGCTTTGCCTCCTGAAGGGAATTCTGTGCCCCTCGTGCTGCTGCTGTTGGAAGCGAGCCTGACGCAGCTCATTTTCTCACTGTGCCTTTGTCTTTCCATTTTGGAGGATGTACTTTTCCTGACAGAATTTCCAATTCAGTTCATTCTCTCTGCCTGCAGTAGGAGGGGAGAAAAAGGTGGTTTGAGGGGTTGCTGCATGTATTATTAATTGTCCTGATTTCAAGGCAGAGGAGTCTTTTTCTGCCTGATATTCCCATTTTCTCCTAACTAATATTGGCTGCCGGTTTGAAAGGGGTTTGGCATTTGAAATTCTATGGATTTCTTTGTGCTGCTAGTGTGTTTAAAGCTGGAAAATGTGGTTCTCCCGCTTATCTGGAGCTAAAATGGCAGCGTGTTAGTCATCAGTCAATTGAACTGTGTTGTCGAGCATTTGATTATTGCAGCAGCCCGTGTTTCCTGGGCTGGTTAAAACATCCCCCAGAAGTGCTGTGTCAGAACCTGGCCACTAAACATCATTAATGCAGGAGCAGGAAGGGGCTTTGGCTCACAGGTGAACAGGTTTGGGTCATTCCCAGCCCTGGTGATCCTGTTAGGAGGCGAGCATGGTCCTGGATAATAAGCAGGGACTCATGCTGGGGCTGCGTGGTGCTGCATGAGGATTTTCAGGGCTGTCAGCTCATGTTCCGCAGAGCTCAGGGCCCGGCTGGGATGGGTTTGTGATTTCAGCCCCGTTCCTGGTGAACGCTGTGTCAGAGCAGGGAAAAAGCTGCATTTGCTACCCAGCGGAACACGATTCAAGCCATGTGCTGTTAAAGCTGTTGGGATAAAAGGGACACGCAGCCCAAGGCAGGGCAATCAGTCCCCTGACAGCAGTCCTGGGGTCAAGGGGATTGTCCTGATTCCATGTGAGAGAGGGGAACAGCACATTTCCCAGAGGAATTAATTAACCTGCTAGTGGATCTTGGAGAGGGGCAGTGGGAGATCCCTCTGTGTCTGCTCCTGCCCTTCCTCCTCGAGGACTCCCCTTACCCATTGCACTTCCCACGGCATTTGCACTCGCAGCACATCCTGGGCACAGCAGCAGGACAGGGGCAAATCCAGGCTGGAGTGAGCAAAGAAGGGATCAGGGATTGTCAGGGGTCAGTCCGGGCTGGAGTGAGCAGAGGAGCAAGGTGGAATCAGGGATTCTCCCCCATCAGAGCTCCACAAAGGATCATTTTCTTGGCTGCTGCGGGGTAATGCTCACACTACCCTTTATCTCCATCTTCATCCTGCAGCTCTCCCTCGCTCCTGGCCGGTTCCAAGGGTGAATTTAATTCCTGGTTTGCCTCTGCCTCGTCCTTGCTGCAGTCCAGCCTGCTCTCCCCAGGAGCAGCTGTGCCCTGACCTCACTCGGGCTGGGGTTTCCTTGCCTTTCCTGGAGCCATCCAAACAGGACTGGCCTCCAGCCCTGGTCGCTGGCCCCTGCCATTCCAGCCCCTCCCGTGCCATGCCGGCGTGCTCTGCAGAGCTGCCGTGGGATCCAGCCTGCTCCTGCTACAAAGGAAACATCTAAAGCCAGCCGGAGCATGTCTGATAGGATTTGTGGTGCTTCCAGCCTCCCCTCGTTATTGACTCCCCCTTTCAAGTGTGGCCAGGGCTTTATCTGTTGGTAATAGGGAGAATTAATCATTTCCTTTAAAAGAAAAAAAAAAAATCGGCCTTAAAAACCCCTCCACCTTTTTATTTATTTTTTTACATAAAAAGGCAAGTAAAAGACATAACAAAGTTGTTAAAAGTTCAAAGGGAATGCTAATCCCTGTAATGTGGACTAATCAACTTTTATCCAGACAATCCCCTTGTATCTCTGGGGCCTTGTGTGGTGCAGGATTCCCACAGGCGAGTGCTGGGCTTTAACTCCTTTGGAGCTGCTTTCAAGCTTCCCGTGCCTCTTCCCGGAGCAGCGCTGCCGTGCTATCACTCAGGAGCAGCCTGGCACCTTGCTGCACTCGGAACAGCTTCAAAGGTGCTGCAACTTCCCCGGCGGAGCTTTCAAAGGCACATGGAAACGCAAAAGTTCTTTCCCCTTGGAGGGCTGAACCATGCCAGGGTGAATAATGAGCGGAGCTGCTCCAGCTGTAGGAACTGCTGGGGATGGATGGAGCACCATGGAATCCAGGCAGGATTCACAAGTCATTCCTCTGGGAAGGATGACTCTAGGAATTGTTGGAAAATATACCAGTTTAAAAAAATTTGTATAACTTTTAACTTTTTTTTTTGTCTCTCTAGTTAGTCTTGATTTGACTTTGCTTTGGGGAGGAGAATTTTCTTTAGTTTATTGAGGAGATACAGGATCACTATAAAAAGATGGGCTCAGCACAGGGACAGAGTGGAGCAGCCCAAAGATCCCCAGAGAGATAAAAACCATCCACGGAACATGAACAGAACATCGGTGGCCATCTCCAAACATCCACCCCAGAGCACCTCTGACAGAGCTGGAGACATCTCACCCGGAAAGGACTGATAAGAAAATTGAAAAATGAAGATCTAATTCACATCAGAGGTGAGGGGATTGGGATCCAATGGGAAACTGAACACTGAGGGTTGCTCAGCTCTGGACCAATGAACTTTGAAACAATGCATCTCTCTGGATTTTAACTGTATAAAAACTGGGGAAAAAATCCTGTAAAAGCATGTGTTTTTGGAATACTTTCCTTGGCACATCCTGGCCAGTAAATCAAGTAATGCCTGATTCTCTATCACTTCAAATATAGTGCTAGAGGGTTTTTTCATTTCTCCCGATTTTCGGTGACAGAATGACTTCTCCACTGGGAGATCTGTGGGGTGTAGGACACGTGGCCGGTGCTGTTTGCTCCATGTGGTTTGTGCTCACCTGGATGCCTCCATCAGACCCTACGCATCCCACACGGATCTTTGGGAAGGACACAGCAGTTCCCCCAGCTGGGAATGTTTTCCTTAGCAGAGCTGCTTTTTGAGGAGCTCACTCCCAGACAAACACCCTCCCACACTGAGTTCACTTTATGTTGCTATTGAGGCTACAAGAAGCAGGACCCACCACCTCCGAAAAAAAGGGAGAAAAAGGGTTTCAGCATTCCTCGATCTTGGAATATGGGGATTCACTGGGCTTTGAAGGGATGCTGTGGTGCTTTCAACGCCATAGGAATGCCTCTGGATGATTTGTGGATTGCACAAACTCATGCAGCTGCAGAGCTGAGCCCGGGGGATGGGGATGGTGTGTTTTGGGAGGCTCAGCTGCCCAGACAGGTGTGTTTGTGCTCCCAAAATCCCTGCCAGAGGTAGGCAGAGAGCCACGCTGGCGGAGGCCTAGCAACAGTTGTTACAGTAAAACCCTCTGCTGCTTTTCATCCTGGAGGAGAGGATGGAATTTAATTGTTTCATTAATTAATTAATTTAGTTAACTATTTAATTATTCCTTCCCATTCTCACTGGCAGGGACAGCCCCTGCTCTCAGTGTGGTTGTTGGGGTGGCTGGGTTGTGTGACAAGTGACATCAGGCATTCCCAAGGAGCTTCCAGCTGTGTGCCTGGTGCTGGGAATGAGGGATAAGCTTGCTGGTCTTTGTCCTGAGCCAGGAGGTAGCTGGGGATGGTGGCTTTCACTGCCCAGAAATCTGCGGCTTCTCCAGAAAGAGCTTTTGGGCTGTGCTGTGGGTGAAGGGGGATGTAGTTGCACTTTTGTAGAAATCCTTCTCTTCTTTCTCATGGAGAATAGAGATAAGCTGCATTTTTTGTACTTTCTTAATCTCTGTGTTTGGTATTAGGTGCTGTATAGCTCTGACCAATGGCTTTGGGAGGTGGATTCTCTGCTGACCAATAGTTGCTAGATTATTAATGGATATATAAAGAAGTTTCTGTAAATAAACTCCCCTTTTCGCCATCTTGGGTTCTCCTGCATGTCTTCTCTGCCAGCTTCTGAGAATCGCACGAATATCATGCAATTTAAAACCAACAGGGGGAGGTGGCTGAGGTGCACTCTTCCATCGAGGAGCAATCCAGCCCTTTTTATCTTGGGATTCTTTCAGCCTGGAGAAGAAAAGGCTTTGGGAAAACCTCCAGTACCTACAGGGGGCTTATGGGAGAGCTGGAGAGGGAGTTTCCATAGGGGCCTGGAGTGACAGGACAAGGGCAAATGGCCTGAACCTGAAGGAGGGTGGGTTTAGGTTGGATCTGAGGCAGAATCAGCTCAGCTGGGCAGAGCCTGGTGCCAACAACACCAAGGTCGTGGTTTCCATCCCTGGGTCGGCTGCTTCTTGAGAATTGATGACTCGGGACCTTTCCAACCCAGAACATTCTGTGATCCTCTGGAATTCTTCCCCGTGAGGGTGGGCAGGCCCTGGCACAGGTGCCCAGAGAAGCTGTGTCTGCCCCTGGATCCCTGGCAGTGTCCAAGGCCAGGCTGGACAGGGCTTGGAGCAGCCTGGGACAGTGGGAGGTGTCCCTGCCCACGAGGGGGTGGAATAGAATCATCCCTAAGCTCCCTTCCAACCCAAACCGTTCCATGTTTAGCTGAGGATGGGCATCCCCGAGGAGCACTGATGGGAGCAGGGTCTGGTTTCCATTGGCTGCCATGAGCTGTGGAAATTGGGGTGCACTGGTGCAATCCCTGGGGCTGGATCCCACCGGGGTGGGAACGCCTTGGATTGGGATTTGTCCTCAGTCAGCTCAAACCCAAAGGGATGAAAGGATAAAATCTGCACAGAGCAGGAGAAGAGACAGGGCTGAGTCAGATCAGAGAAGTTGCCACCAGCAAGTGGGTGACCCTCAAACTGCCCTTCCCAACCTTCATGCAGACATCAGACTTCAAATTCTATGGTGCTTCTCCAACATGGGATAAAAATCCAGTCAGCCATGAAGCGGCTTCCCTGAAATCTTGTATTGCAGGAAAAAAGGAGCATTCTCCTTGAAAACTTCAGCTATAAGAAAAATCAAGATGACTTTCTGATTTAATTGTTCCTTAAATACTTTGAAAGAGCTTTGAAAAACACTCAGTTGTTTTTTTTTTTGGAGGTGGGTTTTTTTTTTGTTTGTTTGGTTTTTTTTTTTTTTAATTGAGTAAATTGAATTCTGCTTCCTAAAATAATTTTTAAATTTCCTCNACCTCCAGTACCTACAGGGGGCTTATGGGAGAGCTGGAGAGGGAGTTTCCATAGGGGCCTGGAGTGACAGGACAAGNAATTGAATTCTGCTTCCTAAAATAATTTTTAAATTTCCTCTTTGAAGATATCTGGGCATTTTTTGTAAAATGACTTCCAGTGCCTGGAGTGATTTCGGGGTTAACAGGTTAATTAAACGCTGGAGCAACTCACTGAGGTGTGAGCTGACTTCCTATCACTTGGCTTTGAAAATCAAGATGGGCCATGGTGGTTTGGGAATCCCTGGGAATCCTGGGAGAGGTGGATTAAACAGGATTAATGCAGAGGCTGTGCCGTCTCTGGGAGCCTTCCCAGAGGACATCCCTGGGTGCTTTTTATGCTTTTTAATTACCTTTCCTTCCCTGGAGAGATTTTCCTCTTGGATCAAGCCTTGGAGTTGGTGGTCAAAGCCCCAGATGGAACCACCAGGGTGGAAGCAGGTGGGGGTCGAGCTCTGCTCCCAGGGAACAAAGGACAGGACAAGGGAGGGTTTAATTTGGATATTAGGGAAAATTTCTTCATGGAAAGCATTTTCAAGCCTCGGAAGGGGACAGTGATGGAGCCACCATCCCTGGAAGTGTCTGGGATTATGTGTGGATGTGGCACTGAGGGCATGGTTTAGTGGTGGTGCTGGGTTGATGGTTAGAATTGATCTTAAGGATCTTTTCCTACATTAATGATTCCATGATTCCACGGTATCTGCAATCCAGGGAAATTGGGCTGGGGGGGGTGGCCTGCCCTCCATGGCCACACGCTGTCCACACTCCAAGGTGAGGTGGAGTGAACCTTTCCGTTTATTTTTGGCTGTGAATGACTCCAGCATCGTCACATCTCTCATTGTATCTCCTTAACTAAATGGATTAATTTTTTTTTGTCCCCTTCACAGGCTTAATTAGCAATCTGCAACACAAATTAAATCACTATCAACTAATTCCAACTATCCCTTCAGAGATAGCCTTTAGCGAGCTCAATAATCTGGTTAGCATTGGAATGAGCCCGTGTCCTACCCTGCAAACCCCAGCGTGAGCTGCTTTTTTTATCCACTGCTGAGAGGCTTTGTCCTTCCTAATGAGGGCAGCAGTCACTTGTGCTTGCTTTGCAGGCGTTTCAGCAGGGTTTGGGCTTTGTGTCCCTGCTTTGGGTGGCAGCTGATCCGTGGTGAGGGTTGAAACCCCAACAGAGAGTGGGAACAGGAAGAACAGCTTGTGTTTTCCCAAATATGAAGCAACTCAAGTACAAAGTTCCCTTCACGCACCCAGAGGTGAATATAGGTTTGTCTTGTACCCACCTCTGTGGGCACAGACATGTTTGTGGCTTAAATCCATGGCCAAGCCTTCAGACTCTCTTGGGAAAGCTGCATGAGCCTGTGGGGCAGACAGCCAGGACCTCGCAGACCCCATCCCACTCCACCTCCTTTGCCTTCTCTTCCATGCCTAAACCTCCTTGTGAAAATGCTGTTCTCTCCTGGTGTCATTTGATAGGGCTTGGACAAGGTCTGATAAAAATCCTGGGACAGTTCTGGCTGAAAATCCTACTGTTGGAAAATACACCAGTTTAAAAATTGTGTATAACTTTAGTCAAAGGATTTGTTTGTCTTTTGTTTGTCCAGGAAAAAGGAATTTTTAGTTTCTTTCCAGGGCATTGTTCTGCCAGGTGAGGTCTGATGAACTCAACACAGCAACAGAGTGGAGCAGCCCAAAGATAAAAGGCAATCAGTGAACATGGAGAGAACATCAGTGGCCATCTCCAAACATCCACCCCAGAGCACCTCTGACACAGCTGAAGACATCTCGCCCATAAAGGACTGATAAGAAAATTGAAAAATGAAGATCTAATTAACATTGGAGGTGAGGGGATTCGGATCCAGTGGGAAACTGAACACTGAGGGTTGCTCAACTCTGGACCAATGAACTTTGAAACAATGCATCTCTGTGGGTTTGACTGTATAAAATTTGAAGGAAAATCCTGTAAAACTGTGTGTGATGGAATGATTCTCTCTGCACACCCGGGCTGTGTGTGGATGAGATATTTCTGTGGCACATCCTGGCCAGAACAACATCCTGGCCAGATAATAAAGTAATGCCTTGACTCTCTAACATTAGAAAAGTTGTTAGAGGGTTTCTGTTCTTTCCACAGTTTTGGTGACACTACCAGACCCCCAAAAGCTGGGAAACTGGAGAGTGCTGAGGGTCCCATGTGGTTGTTTTGGTGCATTTTTGCTTAGGCGATTTTCTAACAGCGTGGTGTCCGTGAGTGTGAGAGGCAAGGGGATGACGGCTTCCTTCCTCTTCCCTTCTCCAGATCCTCCTGGTCTCTGCTGGCTGCTGTAGTCAGCATGGGAGCTGTTTGGATGTGGATAATAAATGTATGTAGGTCATAATCCCCAGGGTCCTTATGCTCCCAATAATAGCAATAATCAACAGCAATTTTTTGCTGTGCTCCTCCCCCCTCCCCGAGGAGGGGAATGGAGAAACAGAAGTGGCCTTGACTATCCGGGCTCAAATGAGAATTTCTTGGTGCTCACGCTTTTGGAAAGGAGGATTTGGAAGCAGATTCATGAGGTTCTGCAGAGATAAAGCAAAACCTGTCAAAGGGGTGTTGCTGCTTTTTTGACAACACAAAGATCAACAGGGAAATGCCTTCCTGTAGTTTGAGGAAGACACTTTCCAACAGCCAAAATATCGAGTTTCTTCTCTATTTCCATGTTAGGGGTTTTACAGAGAGCTTGGGGGTTTGGAAGGAGTGGGGTTGGAGCAGCATTTTCCTGTGGCCAGAGGAAGTGCAAATCCTGAGTCAGTTATAAAGAGTTTCTGCCAAGGATGTGGAGTTTGCAATGGACGTTGTTGCTCTGTGCCTCCCAGAGCTTCCATTTGATTTTTAAGGAGAAATAAAAGGTTGCTCAGAATTCATAGCTGTGCCCAGGGGTCAAAGCTGTTATGTCAGGTTTCCCTGGTGGATTCAAGGAAGCACTGGATTTGGGGTTTCTTTTCTTCCTCCTCGAATTTAAATATGGAAATGTAATTTGAAAATGAACAGAGAATCCTCAAAGGTTTTTGTCTGTAAATCCTCGGAGGTTTGTGCCTGCACAGTCTGGTGTAGGGCAGAGCTGGTGGGAGTGGAGGATGGCTGATTTCAGCAGGAATACATCCCATTCCTTCTTCGTCTCCAGCCAGGTCCTGGCTGTGCCCCACCCTCTGCAGAGCCCTGCGAGCTGATCCCTTCCCATTCTTCAAAAAATCTTATCCCAGTCTTTCCCTTCTGGGGGGGTAAATTGCAAATTGTAGCTTTGCGGTTGTGATCTTCGTATCCCTGGCTGCTGTGCCGTGTCTATCCGGGGGTGGGAATGTTGGAATGTTGGGAATGTTGGAGCTGAAATCACCTTCGGTGTCTGGGAAGGAGAGGGGAGAGCAAAGCCACGGCTTGTCCTCAAAGCTGCAGTCCCAGGGCTGGACATGGCCTCCAGGGAACTGGGCAAGGGATCACACACAGGATCTGCCTTTTCTTAGCTGTGATTCCCAGTGTGACAGAATCCCAGAATCACTGAGGTTGGAAAACACCGCCGAGACCATCGAGCCCAAGCTGTGCCCGATGCCCACCTTGTCCCCAGCCCAGAGATCTGAGTGCCATGGCCAGGCGTTCCTTGGACACCTCCAGGGATGGGCACTCCAAACCTCCCTGGGCAGCCCTGCCAAGGCCTGAGCACCCTTTCCATGGGGAAATTGCTGCTGATGTCCAACCTGAGCCTCCCCTGGCCCAGCCTGAGGCCGTTTCCTCTCGCTCTGTCCCTGTTCCCTGGGAGCACAGCCCGACCCCCCCGGCTGTCCCCTCCTGTCAGGAGCTGTGCAGAGCCACAAGGTCCCCCTGAGCCTCCTTTTCTCCAGGCTGAGCCCTTTCCCAGCTCCCTCAGCCACTCCTGGGGCTCCAGACCCTTCCCCAGCTCCATTCCCTTCCCTGGACATGCTCCAGCCCCTCAACGTCCCTTTTAAAGTGAGGGGCCAGAACTGGACACAGTGGCTGTTCCCTTTGTGGATTTTCTGGAAACCTCAGAAGAGAGGTCAAGGGAAATGCTGTGCATGGAGTTGCTTTTGCACTCTAAATCCTTTCTTTCCCACTGAATAAAGAGGAAAAAGAGCTCCTGCCAAGTGATTGTATAAGGGACTGGCAGTAGAAATTGGTGAGAGAATTTAATCTGGGAACAGACAGGAGGCAGAGGCCTCTGCTAATTGCCTCTTCACATATTTTGCTGAAAACACTACGCAGGGAATATCCATGGGAAGAGACTTCAGAGGGATCTAAAGATAAGGTCCCAGTAGAGAAGGAGGCAGTGGAACAAGAGGGCAGCCTTAAATAAAGGAATTACTGGCACAGGTTAGGAGGCAGCCGTGAGTTAAACGAAAAAAGGACCATCAGTTTTCAGTGTGGCCGTAGCAGAAAGAGGAGAGAATCTGGAAGCTTGGGCCAGGCTTTTAAAAATGTAATCCAGAATTAGAGGGGAGGAAAAGATGGAGAAAATAGCTGTTGCCCGGAGTTATTTAGTGAAATTTATTTAGCTGCGTAGTGCAGACTGTGAAAAGCTGAGAATGGCTCTATCCAGGCAGGTGAGCAGGCAAGACAGCGGCAGATGAAATTAAATGTTGACAAATGCAAGTTAATGCGCATTGGAAGGCAAAATCCAACCTCCTCAACCATATTGCTGCATTTTAAATTAACTGGAACCACTCAGGGGAAAGGCCCAGGGGTTATTGTGAACAGCTCAATGAAAACATCTGTTGCCTCAACAG
This sequence comes from Origma solitaria, assembly GCA_013397895.1. Lineage (NCBI taxonomy): Eukaryota > Metazoa > Chordata > Aves > Passeriformes > Acanthizidae > Origma > Origma solitaria. The sequence continues at coordinate 712,713 of VZRL01005702.1, forward strand.
CAGCAGGCAGCAAAGCAAACACAACAGTGGCAGTACAAGGGACAATTCAGATTGTCATTGGTGTTATGGTAATGGGGCAGGGCATGGCGGAAAAGGCAACCAGGAGCCTCGGAAAGACACTCATCCTGAGTGGCACCCAAGGATTGAGGATATTCCTCCCCCTGCCAGCCTTGAACACAGAGGAAGGAGAGTCCAGTGGTCCAGCTGTTTGTGGGGTGTGGTTTCCTGGGCACAGTGATGGACAGATCTCCCCAGCACTGCACACAGCGCTCCAAACTGTGCACGTGGCCAAAAGTTCCCGGAGTTTTGGGGGAGGATCCTTGTTTATGGGCTCAAAGTCCCGAAAAGTCCTCGGGTGGCCTTGCAGTTAATGTGCTTGTGGGTGCGGCTTCCCTTGGTGGCCAAGGGAGGTGTTTAATCCCTTGGTGTTTGATCCAGAGGTGTCTAATCCCTCTGTGTTTAATCCTTCCGTTTTGATCCAGAGGTGTTTAATCCCTCTGTGTTTGACCCAGAGGGATTTCATCCCTTGGTGTTTGATCCAGAGGGGTTTAATCCTTTGGGTTTGATCCAGAGGGGTTTAATCCCTCTGTGTTTGAGCCCTGGTGCTTCTTCCACTGCTGCCCCACTGCTCCAAGCCCTTTTCCTGCCACGGGGTATGGACAAAGCTCAGCTGCCTTGGCTCTCCAGCTTCTTCCAGCACAAAGTCTCGGGGTTTTCCTGTATCCAGCAGACCCTTTCCCCAGACCAGGTTAACACACATCTTCCTTCCCTCACTCCTTCCTCTACCCAAAACATCACTGGGCCCATCCCACAAACCTCTCCCAGTGCGGGGCTGATCCCCAGCGTGGGCAGAGGAAAGGGATTGGGATTGTGCCCCTGTGCCCCTGAGCTCAGGTGAGAGCCCACCTGCAGAGCTGCCCCAGCCCTGGGCCAGCACAGGGAGGAGCTGGAGCTGCTGAGAGAGCCCAGAGGAGGCTCCAGGATGAGCAGAGGATGGAGCAGCTCTGCTGGGAGGGAAGGCTGCGAGAGCTGGGAGTGTTCAGCCTGGAGAGGAGAAGCTTTGGGGTGAGCTCAGTGTGGCCTTGCAGTGCCTGAAGGAGCTGACAAGAAACATGGAGAGAGACTGTTTACAAGGGCCTGGAGTGACAATCCAAGGGGGAATGGCTTCAAACTGGAGTGAGAGCAGCGTTAGATGGGATATTGGGAAGAAATTCCTCCCTGTGAGGGTGAGGAGGCCCTGGCACAGGTGCCCAGAGCAGCTGTGGCTGCCCCTGGATCCCTGGCAGTGTCCAAGGCCAGGTTGGACAGGGCTTGGAGCAGCCTGGGATAGTGGAAGGTGTCCCTGCCATGGCAGGGGTGAGACTGGATGAGCTTTCAGGCCCTTCCATCCCAAACCATCCTGGGATTCCAGCAAAGGGCAGTGGCACAGGCTCAGGGCTGGATTCATTACCTCTCCAGGCAGCCCTTGGTATGCAAACAGTGCCCTGGATTTAGTGCTTGTCCTTAACACAAGGAAATTCAGAGTTATACCTGTTGTGCTCTGCCTATGGCTTTGGTATAAAACACAGCTCTTGCTTTGATGACTTTGTTTAAATTTGCCCCAAGCCACATCCTAAGCTTAGTTTACTGTTTCCAAATTAGCATATGTTTTTCTAGAGGTTATAAATATTTAACCTGCTGACCAACATTACCAGCAGCCCTCCAGCCTTTGTGATGGGAAGGAATTGCAACGTGAAGGAAAAGTATGGAGTGTGGAAGGATGGCTCCATCAGTACTGCTCTATCCAAAACACTCCCTCTGACTTGATACTGGAGGGAGGAATAAAATCAAACTCACTGATTATCATTTAGGCCAAATTTACTTTGTGCATTTGGAGGAAGGAGCTCTATTAATCAGCTCCATTTCCTGCCTCCTGTGGATGTACCGAGCCCAGGGAGAAACACAAATAAATACATATATGCAGCAGCATAAATATATAGATGTTAAATCAGCATTAAAATCTTCCTGTCATCTGCTCCATTACTCCTGTGATAGGTGGGGAGATAAAAACCCTCAAGGTGAAATTTCTCCAATGCGATTTTCCCCATTTCTTGCTAATTTCTCTATATCTGCACCCACGGAGAAACGGGGCTGTGGAGATGTGGAAGGGAATTAAAATTTCAGGCTTGTGTGGCAGCAGCAGCCAATGGGAATATACCGGGAGGTTAAAGGAGAGGACAAGAGGCAAAGTGGGAAAAATCCTTTTAAAATCGGAGTGTGGAACACGTTGGCTGCTGCACTTTACTGCACATAAATTAAGGCAGTAATTTGAGGAGCTGAAAGCTCCACTTTAACACTTGTGCTTTCTGGTGGCCCTCGAGTGCCTCTGTGGAGCTGCAACTTCCTTACGTACAGCTGAGGGGACATTATCCCCGGCATTATCTCCTGTGAGGGGACATTATTCCTGGCATTATCCTCAGAGCTGACACCGTTCCCACCAATGCTCCGGTGCCGTTTGGATTCTCCAATGGGAAAGGCAGATCTGCACGGCAACTATTTCTGTGGCTTTTCTGCCAATTTGACACCAAAATGACTTTTGCTTTATTGGGAGAACTGTATTCACTGCATCTAATTCCTGCTTTTCTCCAGGTTAGCTCAGCATTCCTGTTGGGGTGGATGCTGTGGCTGGGCCAGTTAAGGATTGGGTCTCCATGAGCTCTTTTCTAGGGAAAAGACAAGATACAGGTTTTTTGCATAGCTGTACACTGATGTTCAAGATATACAGATATTTTTTACTTAGTAAGTGGAGTTTTTGCTAATTCCCTGAAGAATCTTTTCCTCTTTCCCTCCCCTCCTTTTTGTGCACGAGATGAAAGCCTGAATAAAGCTCAGACTAAGGAGGAGGTAGCATTTCTTTCTCTTCTGAGGAGGCTGAAATGTCCAGGTTAAATAAATAGGTTTTGTACTTTCATTCAGGGGAAATTTTAGGTCAGAAAGAGATCAGGGAACTCCTGTTAATTGAAAACAGTATGTCATGTCCTTTGTTGGGAAAAATCCCTCTGGTTGAGCTGGGAATGCTGGAGAGCTCAGCACTGGTGCTTTTCCGAGGTCTCATTGCACAGAACTGCCCCTCGTTGTTTCAGCACCTCATTTGTGTGGAGATGACAGCTCCAGGCCTGCTTCCTAAAACAGGGAATGTCTCACAGCGCAGAGAACTCTTGGGGCATCAGTTCCCACCATGGAGGAGGCCTGGGAGGTGAGGAGCCTGGAAACCCTGGCAGGATCGTCTGGGAGAGCTGAGGCAGTACAGCCAAGGTTCAAACCCACTGCCTGATCCTGATTTTCATCCTCTGGAATAACCTGGGCACCAGGACAGCCAGCACAGGCTGTCCAAGGGCTATTCCCTACCTGGCAGGAACCTCCTGCCTCCCACAGCCGGGTAGCTCCAGCCCTACCACTCCTCCTAAGATGTCAAGGGGTTTGGAACTTCCGCGAGACCCCAAGCTGCCAGAATCCCGGGAATATGAGTGGAGTGACCGGAGCGTGGAGTGGCAGGACACAGGGAATGGCTTCCCACTGACAGAGGGACAGATGGGATATTGGGCAGAAATTCCTCCCTGTGAGGGTGGGCAGGCCCTGGCACAGGTGCCCAGAGCAGCTGTGGCTGCCCCTGGATCCCTGGCAGTGTCCAAGGCCAGGCTGGACAGGGCTTGGAGCAGCCTGGGACAGTGGAAGGTGTCCCTGCCCATGGGACACACTGTTGGAGGTTTAAGATCTCTTCCCACCCAAACCATCCCATGACTCTGTGATCCCAGGACCTTGAGAAGAAGGATGGGAAATCCCACTGACCACGGGGAGGTGCAGAGTGGCCGATCCCTGAATTCCCGGTTTCCCTCAGCATCCTGCAGTGTTTGTTTGCTTTCCAAGCCCCAGCTGTTGGAGTCAGGGGATCACACGAGAACATCAGGGCTCCTCTCTTAAACAAACAAACGCAGCAGACTTTACCAGAGGAAAAACATGAAAGTGCAAATCCCAGGAGCTACAAACCCTCCGGAAGACAAAAGCCGCAACATTTATTAATTTGTTGAATAACCTGTTGGGGCCTGACTCGATTTTCAAACAAATGGAATTAGAATATCAATGGCAGAACGTCGGGTTCCTAAAATATTCAGAAGCAGCTTCCTTTTATGTAGTGCTTTTCATGAGAGCTGCTTCATAAGGTGCTTTGCTCTGCTAAATAATAAATAACAACACACACACACACACAAATTAACAGCTGTGGCCGAGGCAGGAGAAGATCCATTTCCAGCTGGGATTAGAGAGAAGTGGGGAGGCAATGAGGCAGGGAGAGACAAGGGAGGTTGGATCTGGGTCAGCTGCTTGATTTTGACCTTGGTTATTATTGGTCATTGGAGATAAAATATAGCGACGGCTTCTGGAGCCTTCTGCAGGCGCTTGGAATTGCAGGAAGCAGAAAGTAGGGAATAAGAAGGATCCAGCTGGATTCTGAGCAGGGATGGGGGGACAGGGAAAGGTTTTACTGTGGTTTGCACCCAGTCAGGTTCAACAGGATGGTTTGTATCCCTCTTCTGACGGTCCTGAGATCACAGAATCATGGACTGGCTTGGGTTGGAAGGGATTTAAATCTCCTCCAGCCCACCCCTGCCATGGGCAGGGACACCTTCCACTATCCCAGGTGGCTCCAAGGCCTGCACAGGCACATACAGATCCCTCAAAATTCCAGAGATTTATGGCAGTGCCAGAAAAATGTTATGCTAGAGCCAGAAAAATGTCCCAGGGCTGGTGAAAACCAAACCAAGGATTAAGACAGCCACAACTCAGGTGCACAAATGTTCACCTTGAATGAAAGGACCAGGAAATGTTTCCCACCCCCCTGACTCCCCAGCGTTTCCTATATAGCAATTTTCCCAGTTTTTTTCCACACCTGTTGCTTTTGGTGCTCAGTGCCAATTCCTCAGGAATAAACACGTGCTTGTATGGAATTCAGTCCCCATACTGAATTCATGTTTCTTGCTGGGAGAGCTCTTGGAAAGCCCTTTCAGCCTCAGCTCTGAACTTGTGGCCTACGTGGGGCTGGAAAGTGATCCATCCCATGGAACCCTGGAGCTTCCCAGGCTCTTGGCTCGATGTGTAAAGCTGAGGTGGCTTTATGAAAGCAGCAGCTTCATGGGAAGTTGAGATAAATGAGGAATTGAAGCTGTAGTTGTGTACATGGTGAGCTCCAGACCTTCCCAAGGCAGTGGACTTACCCTTTATTTTCCTGCCTGTGGATGGGCAATGGCAGCCATTCCCTACTCTGAGGGATACTGGAACATTATATGATATTGGTGGGAAGCTGAAGTTAAGCAGCTAAAGCTGGAAAACACAGGAGCACCTGGGTGTGAGTGAGGAGCTGCGGATGGGAATGTCTCTCCTTTCTTTCCTAGGGATCCTCATTGTGTCACTGAGGAGACCTCTTGATTTTGCCTTTGGATTTGGGGCTTCTCGGAATTCAAAACCCTAAATGTGAATATAAGCGAAACAATTCCTAAAAAATTGCTGCAGGTTACAGCAGTATTCCAGAAATCACATTGGGTTTGCTCTAAAATACAGAATTTCAAAATTCTTTAAAAAAGAAAAAAATCATCCTATGAATTGGAGGCAATTTGTCCCTACCTTTGACTGGTTCCATGCTTGCAAAGGCCAGTTCTGCTTTTTGGAGGAAAACCTGCTGGATTTGTGCCTTTGGAATGTAGCTTTGGCTTGGTTCTTTAGGCAGGAACTCTTCAGGCCGTAAATATCTTTGTTCCTCTTTCCCTGAGGGGTTCCCAGTCGTGGGACAGGTTTCTTTCCAGAAATTCTGAGTGGAATCACAGCCATTAACTTCCCTTTCCCTGCTAATCAGGTGCTGTGGAAGACTCTGGGATCTGCTTTCCAGAGGGAATCAACAGTTGTGAGCACACAGAATAGGAGAAAATTAACATTTGTGAGCACACAGACTGTGTAGAAACACAACAAAACACCCAACCAAAATATTGGCTGTAAATCTTCCTCATGCATTATCCTATTTTGTGAAGTTTATCCTGTTATCTGCTCAGTGGGAGTATTATTCCAATTAAATGTGCTTCCTTGGCAATTGCTTGCAGCATTTAAGTCTTTAGGTGCTCTCGGTGCTTGAGGAATTGCTGTTTCTGCTCTAACACTGGGCTAATTCTCCACAGAAATTGTCCCTCTGGTTTATGGACAGGCCCTTAGGAATAAATTAGTGAGGATGGGGATGCTGCAGTCCCAGATTTTTATCCTTTGGGCGCTGGCAGCAGGGAGTGCTCAGAGAGCAGAGCCTGCTCCAGGGATCTGTTCCTCTCCTGTTCCCTGTTCCAGAGGAGAAATAGAAACCTTTTCTTTTTCTTCCCGATGAGTGAGAAAGAAACAGGGATTCTTCTCTCCCAATGACAGGAAAAATATCCGAATCCTGCTCAGAGGAAGCAGCTCTAAAACCCACCAGAGAAAAGTTATGGTGGTCCCAGCGTCCTGTGACACCTCAAACCCCTGCTGACCCTTCATCCCTTTGAGGCTCAGGCCCACAGGACTCCCAAGCCTGGGATGAGCTCCTGGGAATGTCTGTTGGGATAAATTTCACATGTGGGTTGCTGTGGAATGCTCATATCCTTGTGGAATTCGGCTCATTTCTGCATAATTCCCCCCGGCACCTGCCTGCCCCTCACTCTAGGGGGGTTTCTGTGCTCTGAGGTGACCTGATGGAGCTTTACCCCTGCAAGTGAGGGCACAGGATTCCTAGAGAGGCAGGCAGGTGCTGCTTCATCCCAATTCCTGCGATCCTGTAAATGCGTGCTTGGAGCGCAGTTCTGGATTCACATGTAGCCTTCCCGACACCACCTCTGGGATGTTTGCTGCTGTCAGGAAAATTAATCCACAAACACCAGAGGTTTATGTCCAAAAGGAGACAGAGCAGTCCTGTAACTTTATTCATGAATAAAGGGAGAGCTCATGGGCATTTCCCATGGGGCCTCTCAAATTGCTAGAGGACACAGCCTCTTTTTATCCTAATTTCCCGGCCGCAGTTCCCTCTCTCTTTCCCCATTGGCTGAGATACTCGAGAGGTACAGACTGCCTGGAATGCCTAAAGCAGACACAGTAATATACATTTCTCCTAATGCAGACACCCTTAATATAAATCCTCCTTTCCTTCTTTTCCTTGTGTCTCTGTTCCCGTAGTTTATCACCAGTCTTGGGCGAGTCAAGCGGTGGAACTCCTATGGAAATCCCTCCCATTGTTTCTCCTGTCTCTCAGTAAGGCCTTATCTCACCAGCAGTTTGTTTGTAAAGACACTCCCTTATTCCTTTCGCTGCCTTCAGGCCGGCCCTGCTGCAGCCTGTGCTCCATCCCCGGGTGGGAAAGCACACTCCTGGCTCCCAACCCTTCCACATGCCGAGCGAGCAAAGCTGCTAGCAGGCACCAGGGCAGCAGGATCAGCTCTCTGACGGCCAATCCCGTGGCAAACAAAGGCTTTGTTTTCGCTTTATCTCTCCTTAAACCCGTGAGCACCTGAGAGAGGCAGTGCTAACAAAAACCTGCGGCCGACACAGCTCGGGGGGAGAATGTGGGGGAAAAGGCTCCGCCGGGTAAGTGCCTTCGTTATCAAACACCCGAAACCCTTCTCGAGTTGTTCTAAGCAAGCTCTGGTCTCGCTTTTTTTGTGAAACAATCACCGTGAAGCACTCGCTTTGAAATGTTCTGCCCAGCTTAGTGATCTGATGTGATGGAAGGCTCGGAGTTCTCCGTCTTTATTTCCCTGCTCCGTCTCCTTTCCCATCGCGGGAGCTGGAGTTCCCTGTGCCCGCAGAGCCGCAATTCCCGGCGGGATTTTCCTGCCGGTGCTTTCCCTGCTGTGTGTGTGCTCCGAGCCAGCGCCGCCTGCCCTCGCCCCATTGTGGGGCTTCTCTCGACTGGAACGGCCAATAATCCAAATACACAGCTCTGGCCGCCTCCGTTTGCCTTCTGAGGTGGCAGGGAGCGAACTGAGCTCCTTTTCCTGCAAACCAGGACTTTTAGAGGGGTGTGGTAGTTTTGCCTGGCCCAGTTTTTGCCAGTGAACAGGGTGGGGTACAAAGATGGCTCCTGCATGTCCTGAGTAAAGATTCTGGAAATTTTCCACCATGTCCAGCAGAGCCAGTCTCTGATGGCTCTGAAAATGACGGACATGCTGCTGGTAAAACCTGGGCCAATTAGAGATGTTAGTTACGCCTCTGTGAAAACATATTTAAGAAGAAATCAAAACAATGTGAGCACGCACTTCTTTTTAGCCAGAGAAGGAGGAGGAGGAGGTAAAAATATGTGAGGGAGAACAACATGGAGGCACCAAGGTCAGTGGAGGAAGTGGGGGAGGAGGTGCTCCAGGCACCGGAGCTGAACACCCTCTGCCAGCCGTGGTGAAGACCATGGGGGGAGCAGGTGGTCCCCCTGCAGCCCATGGAGTCCAGGGGATGCAGAGAACCCCC
>VZRL01005702.1:721667-748810 GCA_013397895.1 Origma solitaria
TAGAGAAACAGTGTCTGCAGTAGAAGAATTGCGATGGACTGACCTAAGAGAAAAACCCCACACCCTGCCCCTGCCTGGGAGTTGTTTGGATAATTGGAAAGGAGGGAGGGGGTGAGCTGGGAAGCGGTGCCTTAAGAGGGAAAGGGGGGTGAGTGAAGAAATGGTGTCTTAAGAACTTCTATTTATCTCCAATTTATCCTCTGACTCTGTTAGATTAATAAATCACTTTTTTTTTGCAACTTTAAGTTTCTTGCCTGCTCTTGCCCTGAATCTCGTGCGGCCCTTATCAGTGATCTAATCTCAACTCATGAGTCCAGTGTTTTGTGTTAGTTTTTCCTCTCCTCTGCACAGCTGCAGCAGGAGAGAGCATAGAAAGCAAACGTTGTAGGTGCCTGGCATTTAGCCAGGGTCAAACCCACGACAAGGGGCTAGGCTTGGATTTCATCCGGCATCAAATGCGGATAAATGGTCCTGGAGTAGAACAGGGCAAGGCTCCTGAACAGCCCTGTTGCTCGTGGCCGGGGGAAGGGAAGGGCAATTCTCAGGGCTCTGTGCTGGGCTGGCTTTGTCCTTCCCTCCTGGGGAATCACTCGAGCCTCCTGCTGCACCTCCTGAGGGGAAAGATGGGGCTGTCGGCACTCCTGCTGCTCCGGGCTGCAGGGATGAGCTCCCTGGAGATGAGGGCTGAGCAGGCTTGGGAGGACGTGTGCATGTATTTAAAATCTTTCTTCTCTTAAATTTGGGTGCATGAGAGGCATCTCTGTGTGAGCTCCCCTTCCTCTCGTCCCGAGAGCTGCGTTGGCCTTCCCTGACTGATCACGCACTCATGGAATATCCCGGGCTGGAAGGGACCCACAGGGATCATGGATCAGCTCCTGGCCCTGCCCAGATCCCCAGATCCCACCCTGGGCATCCCTGGCAGCACTGTCCAAATGCTCCTGGAGCTGTGGCAGCCTCGGAGCTGTGCCCATTCCCTGGGGAGCCTGGACAGTGCCCAGCACCTCTGGAGGAAAAACCTTTTCCCAATATCCAAACCTGACCCAACTCCAGCCTTTTCCTTGGGCTCTGTGCCTGTCCCAGAGAGCAGAGCTCAGAGCTGCCCTCGGGAGGAGCTGGGGACAGCTGTCCGTGCAGGGGATGGCCAATTCCAGCAGGAATGCCCAGTGCGATGGCCCAGCCCTGCCGGCAGCTGCAGAGGGGCAGCTTTAGTGCGCGGCTCTCCGAGACAGCGAGCATCAGGTGAGACATAAAGAACAGCCATTTGGCTGCTGTGCTCCTCGCTTCGGAAGGAAAACGACCCCTGTGGGGCACAAAAGGGCAGCACTTCCCTCCTCCTCTCTGCCTGGGCTGGGAGGAGAGGGAAGAGCCTCCCGGGGCAGGGCAGAGGCCCAGGGCGCAGGTCGGTGCTGGGGTGGGAGGCTCCGGCTGGCAGCAAATTGGTGCCCAAGGCAGCCTCCCCCAGGGGATGTGACCCCTGCAGGAGGGCAGGCAGTTCCTCAGCAGCGAGATCTGTGTGAGAGGCAAACACAAACAGCAAAATCCAGCAGAATTCCTGGTTCTGTGCTTTGCTGTTGGATGCCCTTGGGCTCCGAGGGCTGGCTGGGGCTGAGAGGAGGAGAGGTGCAAGCTGTGTTCCAGTGATAGTGTTTTAATTTCTTCCTCTTCTGTGCCTGCTTTACACTTTAACGTAGTTTAATTTTAAAGTCTCCTCCGTTTTTTTCTTCCCCCTCTCCTTATTTTTTTATTTTATTTTGTGCAAGGTGAATGTCGAGCAGTAATGTAATGAAAAGTTGACAGGCACGGATCTTTTTTAATAACTCTTATGTTGTGTAGCCCAAATTGGTTTAACCATAGCTGAGCTGAATAATAAGCAGAAGGGAATTCATCTCATGAACCACAGATATTTTGCAAGTCTCCTTCTGAAAGGGTTCAAAGCTCTGGCTCTCATTCCAAAGGAGTGGGATTGTGGTTTTGTTGGAAAATATACCAGTTTAAAAATTTTGTATAACTTTAGCCAAAGGCTTTGTTTGTCTTTACCCCAAGAAAAGGAATTTTAAGTTTCTTTCCAGGGTTTGTTCTACCAGGTGAGGTCTGATGAACTCAGCATATCTACAGACTCAGAGTAGCCCAAAAGATTAAAAGGGTCATCAGTGAACATTAACAGAATATCAGCTCCAAACCTCACCCCTGGCTGGGAAAAAGATATGAAAGAAGACCTAATTAACATCAGAGGTGAGGAGATTCGGATCCAGTGGGAAACTGAACACTGGGGATTGCTGAACTCTGCACCAATGAACTTTGAAACAGTACATCTCTATGGGGTTTGACTGCATAAATTTTGGGGAAAATCCTGTAAAATGGGGTGTCATGGAATGATTCTCTCTGCACTCCCGGGCTGTGTGTGGATGAGATGATTTCTGTGGCACACCCTGGCCAGGACAACATTCTGGCCAGATAACAAAGTAATGCCTTGACTCTCTAACATTAAAAATGTTGTTGGAGGGGTTTTGTTTTTCTCGCAGTTTTGGTGACAGTTTGTTGCACGCTTTTGGTCACCGGAGAGCAGGGAATGGCAGCGATGGGTCACCATCCTCAAGTGGAACTGGGATGAGAAAGCAAATCCATCCCTCTCCAGGCAGAGCACATTCCTTCTGTGCTGCACAGCTCCCATCAGCATCTTGGGGTGGGATTTTGGGAAGTGCTGAAGATCCAGCAGCTTTCCAGCCCTTCTCCCAACATCCGTTGCGGGAAGCTGTGGTGTAACCCAGCCTGGGAGAGGCTCTGGAACAGCAGAGGGAGGGAGAGCAGCATGGAATGTGCAGCCAGGTGGGAATGCAAAGCAGAGCTGCTCAGGGGTGTGTCAGTGAGCAGGGCTGGTGGGGCTGAGGAGCCCCCGGAGGTTTTGGGATGTTGCAGATCCCAAATGGAGAAGAGGAACAGCGGAGTGCTTGGCTGGGAGAAAGTGGCCTCTGGTTTGTCTGGTCATGGGAAAGAGGCTCCCAGAGCACCAGGGGGATGGAGGTGGGGGAAAAAAAACTGCCAGACCTTGGGTGAAGGCTGGGAAATGGTTTCTGCACAGTCAGTGCAGGGCACACAAATTCCCCATTACCCCAGAGTGAAAAGCCAGTTTTACAAAAGTTCTTCCCATCTTCCATCTCCAGGTGTTCCCTCTTTTCTTTTTCCATGTCCTCACCGCTCATACCATTCATCTTCCTTTCAGTCTTGTTTATTCAGAGGTGACTTTGCTGTTTTTCTCACTTTTAGGCTTCTCTTCCCAATGTTTTGCATGCGTTGACTCCATTGTCTCTCTGTCATCGTGACAGCAGCAGCACAGTGCAGCATCCTCCTGGTGTCACACTGCAAACAAAATGGGCATGAAACATCTTCCTCTGGGGACCAGGAAAGTTGTGTGGGGTGTGACTGCCCTGAAATGCCCAAACTCTGCTCCGAGGGTGCCCACAGAGGAGATCCCTGTGGTGTGCTGTCTGCTGGTGAATTCCCAGATTTTCGGGCTGGGAGGTAGAAAGGTTCCAGTGAAAGGCAAAAAAAGGATCTCCTGTCATGAAAAGGGTGATAAATTTGACCTGTCAAGGATAGAGACTAAAAATCATGGAAACGCAGGATCATTAAGGTTGGAAAACACCTCCAGGATGATCAAGTCCAACCTGTGACCAATCCCCACCTTGTCCCCAGCCCAGAGCACTCAGTGCCATGTCCAGGTATTCCTTGGACACCTCCAGGGATGGGGGCTCCAAACCTCCTTGGGCAGCCCCTGCCCATTCCCTGCCACTCTTTTGGTGAAGAAATTCCTCCTCAGTATCCGACCTGACCCTCCCCTGGTCCAGCCTGAGGCCATTCCCTCTCCTCCTGTCCCTGTCCCAGCCTGCCCCTCCCGGCTGTCCCCTCCTGTCAGGAGCTGTGCAGAGCCACAAGGTCCCCCTGAGCCTCCTTTTCTCCAGGCTGAGCCCTTTCCCAGCTCCCTCAGCTGCTCCTGGGGCTCAGCCCCTGCCCAGCTCCGTTCCCTTCCCTGGACAATCTCCACCCCTCAATGTCCTTCCCAGACTGAGGGGCCAGAACTGGACACAGCGCTGGAGGTGTGGCCTCACCTGCCTGGATTGAGGCAGCTGGGGCCAGATGTTTATTTTCTCTGCTCTCTGCAGGTGTTTTCTTGCACACCCTCCAACAACATGGCCACACATTATTTATTCTGCACCTTGCTCAGTGCTTACCATGAGAGTGCCTTAGAAACCTTCCTTGCACAAACTCCTGTTGTAAAATAAGGCTTGAATTAAAGTGATTTTTTTTCCATGTGAAATTGTATTGATGTCCAAAATGCCTTTAATCCTAGCAGCACAGGCCTTTTACCATGGCTGTATCTGCTTTGCTCTCTGGCTGTGGGGTTGATTTTCTTTTGATTTGGAATGAATTTCACACTAAGGAGTTTGAAACAAAGAGGGTTGATCTAAAAATGAGACCTTTCACTTGACCCCGAGCAGTTCTCTCATTCAAAAAACAACTCCAGCCTTTCTCATTCCGTTTGGATAGAAAGATGAAATGGAGAGTTCGTTTCATCCTTCAGCAGCTCCATCCTCAGGGCAGCTCTGGATTTGGGATGGGTTTGGGGATGGGTGATCTTTGCGGGGCACAAAGCAGGGCCAGCGGGGCCAGGCTGGAGCAGCCTCCTGGAGTAAAGGCTTGGGAAGATGGGAATCTCTATCCGTGCATCCTCTGTGATGCAGGGCAGGTTGCTGAACGTATCAGCAGCTGCATCCTTGCCCTGGGAATGCAGATCCATGGCTGATGTGGAGAGCTGCAGATAACTCCAGTCAGAAGTTTACAGAAGGTTTGACTTGGTGCAGTTAGGGCTGAAGGATGATAAATGCTCCGGAGTTCGTCAGCCTGGTGACACCTGGAATGGAAAAAACTGCTCGGTATATTCAGGAGCTTGAGCTTTAATCTCTGAGTCCTCAGCTTCTCATTTTTATATGTGACATTGCTGGGAAATGAATTTATATATAAAATCATTTCTATCTGAAATCATTTGTACATGATGTGCTGAGAAATGAAACATTGCCAGCGTTTCCAACTACATTGTTCCGAAAAGTTGAGCCAGATCAGAGAGGAAATGAGCAGTTCTCTGTTTGCTGAGACAGGGTTTGGATGTTGTATCCCAAATAATAATTAGGGTGATAAAAGTCTACAGTGAACAATTATCCATTCCACAAACAAGGCAGGTGTTTGAGGGGGGAAAATAGGAGGCAATTGGGTCGTGAGGCTGTAGCACAATGTGTGAGCACAATGCAATTTGCACAGACAATTTAAACCTGGCACGGGCCGCTCTCGGAGCACCTGACATGGAAACCTGGACACGTCCTGGACATGATATTTGATGTAACACCACATTAGCAATGATGAATCCTTCTGTGCAGAATGACTCAGTGCTCCTGGCTGAGCTCAGGCCCTGGAACAACCTGAGCTGGGGGAGAAACAAAACAGAGGAGGCGAATATTTGGTGTTTGGCTCCAGCCAGGCCGGCCTTGGCCGCTGTGCCGTGGCTGCCCTGAGCGAGGGGAGACGTGGCCGCTGCACATTTGTTATTCCACCCTTTCCCTTCAGCCCAGCTCACTGAAAATCCAGCCTGCAGGAGGGGGAATTTGCTGCTTTGCAAACAGCTCCCTGCTGCTGCTCACCAGGTTCAGGAGCATCCCGCCAGCCCTCCCAGCGCGGATGGGGATTTGCCGAGGCTGGTTCCCATCCCTGCCACGGTGTTTGTGGGGTGGAGGGAAGGCAGCAGGAGCCCCATCCCTGCTCCCAGCCGGGCATGGGGGCAGCCCGGGCCCCCTCCCCACGGTTTCTGTGTCCCTGCAGCAGGGATTGTGCCGCTCCGGCCCCGCTCCCTCGCGGGGTGAAAATGTTTCATCTCCGGCAAACACTCGTCTCATTATCAGCCTGCGCTGGCTCTGCACTATCTGCTCGCTGCCTGGCTTCGAGACACCTGTTCTGTGTCCAAGCATTTGAGGGAAAAAACTCTCCAAAGCTGTCAACAGACATGAAAAGGCTCCCTGTTTCCATGGGAACGTGCTCCGCTGAGCCCCAAGGATAATGAACTGCTCCCCGCCTGCGGAATCGCCGGACACTGCTGCTGGGAGAGCTGGGGGAGCTGTTCCCGGGGCTGCTTTGGAAATGTCCCCGAGGTGCTGTCCTGAGGGGGCCATTCCCACAGAGGATGCTGTGCCTTGGCAGTGCCCACGGGGGGATGGATGGAGAGCCTGTGATGGAGGAGCTGGGAGCAAACACCAGCTGCTCCCACACTCGTTCCCTCTGGAGCTCAGCTCCTTCAGCCTCTCACCAGTGGTCTGTGTGGGGATGGGAGAGTCTGGGGTAAAACAGTGCCATGGGGCTGCTAAAATCAGTCTGGGTAGGGATGTTTAATCATAGAACTACGTCTCTTTTCAGTGGGAAAGTATTGGAAGAGTTCTTGTGCTGCGACTCCTAAGGTGCGTCACAGAATCCCGGAATGGTTTGGGCTGGGAGGGATCTTAGAGCCCATCCAGTGCCACCCCTGCCATGGGCAGGGACACCTTCCACTGTCCCAGGCTGCCCCAAGCCCTGTCCAACCTGGCCTTGGACACTGCCAGGGATCCAGGGGCAGCCACAGCTGCTCTGGGCACCTGTGCCAGGGCCTCACCACCCGCACAGCCAGGAATTCCTTCCCAATATTCCATCTATTCCTGTTCTCTGTCAGTGTGATTGTGTCTACTTTGAGTCTGCTGTGCCCACCTTCTCCTTCTTAAGTCACGGAATTGTTAAGGTTGGAAAAGCCCTCTCAGATCATGAATTCCAACCATCAACGCCCCATGTTCACCACTCACCCCCACAGTGCCACCTCCACATGTTTCTTGGACACTTCCAGGGATGGTGACTCTACTGCTCCCCTGGGCAGCTGTGCCAGTGCTTTATAACCCTTTCCATGAAAAAATTTTTCTTAATATCTAATCAAAACCTCCCCTGGCACAACTGGTGGAGGTCCAGAGAGTTGGAGACTTGAACTGGGATAACTGGGAGAAAGAAAGGACGGGATCAACAGGTGCCGGGATAAGTGGGATAGGATGTCCTTCGGAAAGGGCAGGCATCAGGCTCCACAAGATCTCTTCAGGCATCTTTGAAGGCATCACAGGCCGTGCAGACAAGGTAAATCCAGTGGACAAAATCCGCTTAGATTTCTGGAAGGCTTTTGATCACTTTCCTCAGCGAAGCAGCTTAAGGATACTAAGCCCCTGTGGGCTAAGAGGAAAGGTCATCCCATGGATAAGTGCTGGGAAGGCAGGAAGAGCCCCTCACCAAGGCAGGGAGGAGGTCAGCCCTGCAGGGATCCACGTGCCTGCAGCTTGTTGCCTGCTCCCTGCGCTCACTAAAGGTCGGGAAGGTCAGCCCAGATGGATGTAAAGGTAAATGATGATAAGAAAGGGCGGTCAGGAGGGGATGCACCTCATGGGACAGAGTGACCAGGAGTAAACTGGAGAATGCCATGCAGATAAAGGCAGGGATGCACCTGGGGCGGGCACTTGTCACTGCCCTGCCAAGTGATGGGTTCTGAGCTGGGCTCTCACTCTCTGGGACACTCCAAATGCTCCATGGAAGAGCCATGGCACAGCCCTG
This sequence comes from Origma solitaria, assembly GCA_013397895.1. NCBI lineage: Eukaryota > Metazoa > Chordata > Aves > Passeriformes > Acanthizidae > Origma > Origma solitaria. The sequence goes on from VZRL01005702.1 coordinate 729,327, forward strand.
CAGTGTAGTTGCACTGTTTTAGAAATCCTTCTGTTCTTTCTCATGGAGAATAGAGATAAACTGCACTTTCTGTACTTTCTTAATCTCTGTGTTTGTGTTAGGTGCTGTGTAGCTACAACCAATGACATTGGGAGGTAGATTTTTTACTGACCAATGGTTGCTAGATTATTAATGGATATATAAAGAAGTTTCTGTAAATAAAACTCTCTCTTTCGCCGTCTTGGGGGTTTCTGCCTGCTTCCTTGCCAGCTTTCTCTACCCGCAGCCGCGAATATTACGAGATTCAAACCGACACTGCGGCTCTCCAAGAGCATTAGTGGGGAAGGATCAGGGAATAGAACAGAGACTACAGCTAGGGCTCTGGCACTTGTCTGCAATTCCCCAGCTCATAAAGGAATTCCTGGAGCTGGGAAGGGCACGGGAGGAGCAGCAAGTGGCAGCAACATGGGCAGAACTTGAATGGGAGGAATCATGGAATGGTTTAGGTTGGGAGGGACCCAAAAGCTCATCCAGCCCCACCCCCTGCCATGGACAGGGACACCTTCCACTGTCTCAGGTGGCTCCAAGCCCTGTCCAACAAGAATTAGGGGCATAACAACAGAACTAGCAGAGGGAATATTTAAATGAAGGTGATACTTCCTAATTAAACCCATTGTCCCTCGCAGGGTCCCTCAGACTGGATGGCCAGGTTCAGAGAGCTCCCATCTGATGTGCTCTAGCCATTCTTTTGGAAATGGAAGGGAAAATGAGATGTTTATTCATGCTGGGAGGTTTCTGTTTCCTGCTGTGGTGTCTGATTGTTAACATAGAAATTGCACAAGGCACTTTGTGCTGCTCTTTGGGGTTTTGGGGCTGTTTATCTCTGTGTTCATGGCCCTTTAAAAGCTGAAGAAAACAGGTTCCTCTCTCCACGAGGCTTCTGGTTTCCTTAAGTGAGATTAGACAAGGTGTAAAGGCATCAGCCCTTGCTGCAGAGAAGACAACAACGAAGTGTCAAGCAGGGAAAGAAGGAAAACCCCTCCCGGGAGCACTTGTCACCTGCCTCTGTTATTCCAGGTGTCTCTGGCTCCTGTCATGGAGTTTCTGAGTGGTCTGCTCTGTTTATTTGACGTTCTAGGCCAAAGGAAAAGGTCAGCTGAGGAGGTGAGCACTTCCGTTGGATGGCCATGATCCCAGAGGGATGATCCCACTTGCTGCTGGTCCACAAAGGCCAATTCCCAGCCTTCTCAGGGATGCATCTAGCCCAAAATAAAGCCAGCAGGAGCCAGCAGCCAGCTTAGCGCTCGAGCCTGTAGCTGGAGTGCTGCAGGGATGACTCTCCCGCTTCTCCAGGTTTTCATTAGGAGTATTTCAGCTCTAATGCCCGGGAGCCACTGCTGAGCACTGCCACTCTCTTATGTTACACGCTGTAGGAGAGTGAAAGCAAATAAGTCTAAAAGTGTGGAATAAGTCATCCTAATGTCAGGGATATGAGGTGTAAGTGCCCTGCTGATGGCAGAGATGTGATTAGCCCCGGGTCAGGAAGGTGTAGGATCACACAGCCGGCACTGCTGTGTGCTTAATGCTGGCAAGGTGCTTCAGCACTGCATCATTTATCCCTGTTCCAGCCTCTGCAGCCGCCTGCCAGTGCTGCTGCCTCATCCTGGGCAGCCCCGAGGGCTGGCTGGGACGCTGGGAATCTCTGCTTCCCAGTGCATTTGTTATCTCACCCGGCTCTTTCTCTTTTAACAAGGGAAAAAAAGAGCTGCAGCAACAACAAATCAGAAAATTTAAATACAATAACGAGAAAACAGGTAATAAAAGTTAGTTTGGCAAGAGGCTGCCAGGGCTGGCAGGGTGTTCATTATGTGCTGGATCAGGAAGTCTATGAAATGTCAGTGTGAAGGGAATTCATTTCCGAGTAACAAGCATGACAGAGCAGTGAATTGAGCAGGAGGCTGTCTGCAGGCGCCGGGGTGCTGAAGCCTCATCAGAATTTCACTTCCAGGGACTTTACTTGAAGAGCACGTTCATTTTAGCTTTGAAAAGCCCAATTTTTTTCCCAAAGCAAAGCCTGGTCCACGCTCCCTGCACAGAACACCCCAGCTGGGAACACCCCACCTTCCCTGCCTGGCCACAGGGGATCGTCCCTTTCTTTTGTCTCTCCTGGTTTCGCTTCTCCCGGGCTCAGAAATCCCACTGAGGATCTGTGTTCAGCTTCCTGCATGGAACACCCCACCTGGGAACATCCCACCTTCCCTGCCTGGCCACAGGGGATCGTCCCTTTCTTTTGTCTCTCCTGGTTTCGCTTCTCCCGGGCTCAGAAATCCCACTGAGGATCTGTGTTCAGCTTTCAAGCACTTTGTGCCCTCTGGTGTGACTTGGAAAACCTGTGATGGGCAAATCCGTGGGGCTCTGAGGAATTCAGCAGTACTGGGGAGGGGAATATCGTGTCAGAGCTGAGGGGTGGGAGGCGCAGAGCAAGGAAAGAAGGGAACAAGCTGAACCACAGGGATTCGAGTTTATAAGGAATTGGCAAACAAAGGCTAAATCTGGATGGTGGTTCTTGTCCAAAACCTGCTCAGCAGGGTCGGGTTGGAGGTGAGGATTTTGCAGGCTGTCGGTGCAAAAGCAAACACACACAACACACAGGAGGCTTCTCCAGAGATGGTTGTGCCAAAGTGGAGGGAAAGGTGGGATATGGCTTGTGGTCAGGGAATGCTGAGCCCAGAGCCCCGAGCCTGCCAATGGGCCTGTGAGGGCACCTTGGCATATTTTGGGACCCTGGGCTGGCTGGACCAAGCACGGAACTTTCACCAAACCACAGGGTTCTAAAGCCCAGACAAAAATTTCCCTTAAGGCCAGGCGGTCTGCAGCAGTCTGTGGTGTTTGCAGTGAGCCCCAGGGAGGGATGGTGGAAGGGAATTACCCCTGCAGGCACTGCTGGAGCTCTGGGAAGCCTTCAAGTCCACCTGGAAATCCTCCCCTGGGATAGTCAGTCACTCTCTTTTTCTTGGACCTGCCCTCGCCCATCCCCTACCGCCCCAACCTTGCCGTGGCAGAGATTTCTGGGCAGGGGCCCTCCAGAGTTGTGTCTTTCCTGAAGTTTTCTCCATTAAATCCATCCTGGACCCCCATCATCCTGGTTGGACCTTTTCCTATCCTCCCAATGTCCTGGAAGGGCAAGACCTCCCTGCTGGGCATGAGCCAAAACATGGATGGATGAAACTCAATGTTCCCAAGGCACTGCTGGGTCTGACACAGCTCAGATGGGGAATTTATAGCTCCAGGATGAATCCTCTGGAAGTGAGACTCGTATTAGGCTGAAAAAAAAGGGAAGAGGAACTAAGAGCAGGAATATAAAGATGGAAGTCCTCCAAAAGAGAGACATTTAGTGCGCCGGGACTTCACAAGTCAGACTCAGTATATTATTTTTTTATTGCTACAAGAGTCTGCTCGGTAATTGGTGCTGCCCTATTATTGCAAGAGAATTAATTGCACGACGGCTCGCACTGAGCACCGGGGATCTGCAGGAGGCAGCTGGGGATGGAACATCCGGAGCCTTCGGATCTGGAGTCGGGTGGGACTTCTTGGCTGTGGGGCTCTTTCCTTGCGACTGAACAGGAAAATGGAAGAGCTGAGAATGAAAGGCTGAAACAAATGGCACTGCTCAGACCTTGCAATGTGATTTTTAAATGAATATCTGCAGCCCCTCTGGGCTGCCTGCATGGGCGGGACTGGCTGGCTGATTCCCTGCTCCTGCCAAGGGCTGGAGCGCCTTCCCTTGGCTTTTAAGTCCTTTGATCTATCACACGAGACACATTGATTATAAAACAGAGGGAAAGAATGGGAAAGAGTGCAGCAGGACCCAGGACTGTGGAGGTCAGCTGCCTGCAAATGTTTGCTGCCAGCGTGGCCTTTCTCCGTGGCTGGAATGACTTGGGCACACGAGGTCTTTCCAAGGTGCAGAGCTCAGGTGGCAGGAGGCTCCCCTGCTCCCAAACACAGCTGCAGGCAGAAGCAGGGGGGTGTGAAGCTAGATTTTGTATGGATTTTGGAGAAAACACACCGTACTCAGCAATTGGAGAGCTTGGTTACAGGCTGCAGTGAGTTGTCCCTAACAGAGTTGTCTCTGAAGAGGCAGCTCTGGAAACACAGTGCTCAGGGAATTTGGCTGAATTTCTCCCACATTCCTGTGTTCCCAATGCAGGCAGACCACCAGCCGTGGGGCTGCAGGTGATGAAGTGCCTGTGAGGATGAGGATGGGACAGGAATCCCGGAGCTGTGAGCCTCTCCTGGTGTGTGCTGTGTGCCCGAGGCAGGGCTGGCTCAGCTCTGCCTGCATTGATCTGGCTAGGGACATGAGCTGCCTCTCAGCATCTGCTCTGCCTCCAGCTCCTCTGCAGCTTGCTCTGGATCTCCACAGCTGTGTCTTCCTGGCCTGTCCTCTCCAGCTTTTTCCTGGTGCACAATTAGCATAGCATAGCAGGAGCTGAGATATATATTCAAATCCACCTTTTCTCCCAAGGGCCTCCGCTGTTTTATCTGTATTTATCCACGGCTACATGGAATCACTAAAGGGTTTGGGTTGAAAGGGACCTTAAAGCCCATCCAGTGCCACCCCCTGCCATGAGCAGGGACACCTTCCACTGTCCCAGGCTGCTCCAAGCTCTGTCCAACCTGGCCTGGGACACTGCCAGGGATCCAGGGGCAGCCACAGCATGTGGCAAGACTGGGATAAGGCAGCACCTCTGATTTTCTTCTGAGGCAGAGGATGGAGCGTTCACTTCCCAGTTTATTTTCCTATTCCACCTCATGAACAACTTTTTAGTGTCTAGCCACCTTTTGGGCACTTTATTATTCTTCCATTTCCCAGGAGGAACCCCTGTGTAAAGCTGAGGGGTGCTTTTAACCATTGTGGTTTTCACGGTCCTGTGACTTACAGAGGTCAGGGAGGAGCAGAGTGACACGAGTGTCACACCCAGGGCACACACCCCTCTGCAAACCTCATCCCAATGGAGCTGCCTGGCAGGGTTCTTTGGGACCAGGAGCTTTCCCTGCCTGCACCATCCGTGGTGCCTGCACCATGCAGGTTTCCGATCAATGCCTGCCTCTGGCACAGCTTGCCAGGGAATAATCCCGGCATGAGCCCCGTTCCCATTGGGCTCGGATTTCTGTTCACTGTTCCAGCCATCCCCACAGCCCCATCTCTCATCGGGCTGGTCTCCCCAGCCCCTCAGCTGCTCCCGAGCCGGGGCTGTTCCCAGTACTTGGCGGTGCTCGGGCTGGACTGAGCCCACCAGGACGAGGGAGAAGCTGCTCAGAGCAGCCCACCCAGTTGGGACGCGTGACCCCGGCGCTGCCAGAGGCAGGAGCAGCTCCCGACATGTGGGGTTTGATGGATTTGTGTTCTCTGGCACGGCGGCTGAGCGGCTCTGCGGGGGCCAGCGCGGTCTGGAACAAATCAGGGAGCCCTCAAACGCTTTGTTGTGTTTCTGGCTGAGGGGCTGAGCAAGGTTTCTGCCCCTGCTCCTCCTCCATTCCCGGCGAGGAGCCGAAACCTCCCGGCAAGGCCGCGGGAACGAGCGCAGGGGCTGCGGGGAGCGTGCTGGGAAGAGGATCCTGCTGGAGGAGGATGAAGGCTGTAACTCCCCTCACCGCAGGCTCTGGTCCAGGCAGGCACTGGAATCTTCCGCTGGCTTTGCCCACTGGCAGCCGCTGGGGCCGGGAATGCTGCGCTTCTGGCAGGAGAAAACAATTCCTTGCTGGCAAGTCTGTACACATGCACAGGAACTTCTCCAGCAAGATTTGTGATGTTTTCAAAGACATAAAGTAATTTGGGTGTAATTAAATCATTGGGATTGCTGGTGATGGATGATTTGTAAATTCATCCTGTGAAATGCTGGCAGCTGCCTCGGGGATCGATGGGAGCTGCTTCCAAGGTCCCCCCCAGCCACGATCCAAGGGTTTGAAGCCCCAAAGCCACAACAGAGGTGTTGGAAATAACTTCTTCCATAGAAGAGAGCTGTTGTGTTGTCCTTGTTTCCTGTTCCTAAAGGCTGCTGCTCTGAAGGTCCTGCTGTCAGCTCTGGAATACTGAGCAGGTTTTGGGCATGTTTGAAATGTAGAGATTAAATTCCAGGGGTTGAAAGGGAAACAGGGACCTGGAGACAGCAATATCTGCAGGGTCTTGCTCACAGTGGGCTGCAAAGGCCTCTGCACTAAAGGGGAACGAATGGAAACCACAGTTTCCTCTTCCATTAGAAGAATATCCAAAGGGAAGCTGGATTCTCCCTCTTTTCTATTTGCAGCCCCCTTAAAGTGGGGTGTTTAGGCAATGAGCAGCCAACTTTGCTTAAATAGAGATAAAAATATAACCCTGATACAGAGCCAGTGTCATGGGAAAAGAACATCCCAGACCCGGGCACTTGGATTTTTGGGGCTAATGACATTTCTGAAGATGGTCTCAGGCTTTTCCCTTTCTTCAGGGCTCACTCGAGGAGCTCCTCTGCATTTTTACAGCTGTAACATGAAGAGATTAAGAAGCACCTGGAGCTGTGGTACCTCTGCTCCTGAAAAGTGCAAATCCCAGGCTCGGTACTCACAGGACCCTCAAGATCAAAGACACAGATTTGTCCGGGGAAAAGGATGTGGTGTGGCTATGCTGCTCGTGAGGACAAAGCCAGCCCGTGGGGACAGCTCTGGGAGCTGTGGGAGCTGCTGGCCAGGCTGGGAACAGTCCCAGAACCTGCTCGCACATTCCTATTCCAGTTTTCCTGCTGCGTTTCAGGGCTCCATGAGACTGTGTCCCGAGGGAGCATGTGGGGATCGCCCGCTGCCAGCCTGGCATTCCAGGGGTGAGGGCTGCACAATCCTCCAGCTGCAGCTTGTAGAGAAAACAGCTCCTGGAAATCCATTGCAAAGCTGATTCTGTGGAGCAGGAATGCTTTTCCTTAAGGTACTCGGGGAGAAAGAGATTCATGTTGGATGTAATGGGTTAATACAAACAGCACAGATTGGATGCTGTGCCTTGGGATGAGGCAAAGAGTCGGTGCCTTTTGTCACAGAGCAATGCTACCTTGGATCTTCAGAAGGAAGGAGCTTTTCCTGAGGGAAAGCATTGCCAGTGTGCAGGAATTAATTTCTGTTGGGACACGGAGCTCCTGGAGCGGAGCTGCAGAGATGAGGAAGGGGCTGGGGCATCTCCGTGCCCAGGAAAGGCTGAGGGAGCTGGGGCTGCTCAGCCTCCAGAGGAGCCCCAGCTGAGAGGGACCCTCAGCCCTGGCTGTCCATCCCTGGTGCAGGGAGGCTCCGAGCAGGGCCAGGCTCTGCTCCAGGGCCCAGCAATGGCACAGAGGAATGGGCAAGGACTGAGCCCAGGGAGCTCCCCTCCACAGGAGGCAGAACTTCCCTGGGCAGTGCCCAAGCCCTGAACAGAGACCGGAGGCTGTGGAGTGTCCCTCGCTGGAGATATTCCAGAACTGTCTGGACACACTCCTGTGCCGTGTCCTCTGGCATGACCCTGCTGGAGCAGGGAGGTGGCACCAGCTGAGCCACTGTGGTCCCTTCCAGCCTCACCCACTCTGGGATTCTGTGTGGCTCTCCTTGCTGGGAGGTTCTTGTACCACAAGGCTACATTTCGCTGAGCAATCGCTGCCCCCCAAACATTTTCACATCCCTGGGAAAGATTCAGAACATTTGGGATAAAAATTTCTCCCGAGTGAAAACGTACACAAAAATACAGTGGAAAAAATATGATTTCACCACGATTCTTACCCCACCACGCTATGAAGGATAGGGAATGAGATTTTCCATACCTTACACTGCTGCTCCATGTTCCTTTGAGGAGTTAAACCCAGGTTTACCTAAAGCTATAGGGGCACATATGCCGCAATCACTTTGCACACGGGAATATGTGTTTGCAAATGGCACACTAATCATTCCCGCTTTCCCAGCCTGGCTCCGAGGAATACATAATGTAATAAAGCAGACAAAAGTTCCTGTGAATGGGGGAACTTTATCAGAACTGCTCCTGGGGTGCTCATCACGGGCTCATCACGGAGCGACGTGACAGCAATGCCAGGCGGGAGCGCTCCGCTGGGAAGGATGGCGCCGGCACTGGGTCTGTCACATCCTGACAGGATTCATGGAATATCTGCTGGCAGGGTGGTAATTAACTCACCCACCGGCCAGCGCTGAGGGTGTGTGAGAACAGGGATTCATTTGGGCTATCAGTTATTTATTTATTTGTTGTGCCTGGGAGTGGCCTCCTGCAATTGCCACACCACTGGCAGAGGGAAATTCGGCTTTTCCTGTAATACTGGCTGATCCCCTGGCTCCTGTGCAGGTGGGAACAGGGCTGGCTGGAGTGACAGCATCCAAAACAGGGAAGCTGTGGCTGTCCCATCCCTGGCAGTGTCCCAGGCCAGGTGGGACAGGGCTCAGAGCAACCTGGGATAGGGGAAGGTGTCCCTGCCTGTGGCAGGGGGTGGAACAAGATGGCGTTTAAGGTCCCTTCCAGCCCAAACCATCCTGGGATTTTGTGAAATGGGGACATCCCTGCAGTGTGCTGGGGCTGGGTCTCCCTGACTCTGCCAGGGGTTCCTGATGGAATGGTCAAGGGGCAGGAATCAGTGGAATGTTCTGTTTTCCTGATCTGTGTTGAGAGCAGTGCACACTAGGAAAAGATGGATCAGAGGTGGGGGGCATGCTCAGACGGAATTCAAAAGTTAGTTTGCTTTTCTGTATGTTTCCATAGTTAAAATTTCCCAAATCTTCCTGCATATAAAACTCCCCCTAGTGCAGTGTTGCATCAGTAGGGGTTGTGTTTTGGGGGGAAGAGGCATTTGGGAAGCAGGAGCAGGTTGGGGTTGTTGCTTTCAGAGATGAATTTCAGCGAGAGTTAAGTAAAGGCAGTGGAATGTCCCAGGTTATCCCAGCTGAGATCCTGACCTGACATGGCAGTAAGGAGGACTCTGTTTTAATACAAGTAGGAAGTTAAAGCTGTGATGCATGTGAGACGCCTCTCTCTTCCTCTTGATGATTCCTCCGTTGGAGTCATTCCCATGTGGAACAGCTCTGGCCACTGTCCCCAGAGGGCAGGAAGAGTACTTTGCTCAGCATTTCCCCCAAGCTCTGCATTTTGGAGCCCAATTTTCTTCTCTTTGCTCCTTTGCATGTTCCTTGCTGCTCCAGCTGATCCAGGTGGAGGAGGAGGAGGGAGAGCCTGGGCAGCTCCTGGGAAGCTCCTGCTGGGAAATGTCCTGCCCCATGTCCTGCTGCCAAGGCACGGCTGTGCCAGGAAGGGGAATGTGCATCCTCTGCTCTCTCCCCTCCCCTCCCGGCACGTGGGAAGCTCCTGGATGGGCAGCTCAGCAGCAGCTCCCGTGCATGGCCCCGTTCCCAGTCCATAATGGGCTCTGCCTGATAGCCATTCTCCCTCTCCCTAATGAAGTGGTGCCACCTTGGTGGCAGAGCCAGCCTGGAAAATAATAAAGGATTTTGCACTTGGAGGCACGGGAAGGCAGGCCCTGGGGAGTGGTCCTCCGCGAGACACTGGAATTATTGCAGAATAATAAAGCAGAATGGAACTGCAGACTTTCCAGACACCCTTCCCCAGCATTAATATTTTTAATTAAGGTTATAGGCAGTGAGGGATGACTTTGGCATAGCAGATGGCACAACCTGAGGGGTGGGCTCTGCCTGTCCCTGGGGTGGGGGACAAGATGCAAAGGTGCTTCTTCCAGCGTTTCCCGGGCCTGTGCAATCCCTTCTTTCCGCCTGCTGTGGGGTCACTGCAGGGGCAATGCCATCCTCTTGCAGCTCAGGGCCTGTTTCATGAATCCCAGGTAATTCCAAGAGGAATGAGGTCTCCTGATCACTCCTTTGCTCTGCTCTTCCAGACAGGGATCCAGAGATGTGGTGAGGCTGCCAGAGAGTCAAAGGCATTTCATTTTTTGTAAGCATCACATTGATTTTAAAATCAATCTGGTTTAGGTACTTCTGGAGACTCTTCCACCTCCACCCCACCTTGGCCATCTCATAACACTTTTACGAGTTTAAGAATCTCTAATTATCAGTCTAAGAGTCTCTAATTATCAGACACTAAGTGGTTTGCCTGAGGTCACACGGAAAGAGCGTCAGATCAAGGAGCCAAAGCCAGGTCCAAGACACCCGTGTGTCATCCTAAACCCTTATGCCAAAAAGTTCTGCCTTGAGGGGGGTTTTCGGGTGGTGGTGTGGGTTTTTGGGATGTATTCAGCAATAACAAAGGGCCAACACCCCTGCTTGTCCTCTGAGGTCCTCACCTTGAAAACATCACGGTTGGGTTTTTCTGCCAAAAACAGAGACCTTGATGTTGCCAGGAGGTTGTCAGCTGGCACAGGACAAGACTCCACCTTCCATGGGGAGGACATAAAGCCATGTGGGGATTGGCTTTGAGGGTGGGAAGGCAGCAGTAGACAAAAAAACCCATGTTTATATTGCATATTCTTATTCTATTCTATTCTATTCTATTCTATTCTATTCTATTCTATTCTATTCTATTCTATTCTATTCTATTCTATTCTATTCTATTCTATTCTGTTAATCAGGAGGGTTTCGTTTTTGAAGGGTCTGCTGTTCCACGTCTGCATAGTGAGGAAGGAAGGGTTACCGGCTGCTTCCAAAATATCCCATTTAGGGTTTGCAACCCAAGTCAGTGGTCACACGGTCAAGGTTAAACTTTGGGACAGCGGTGAGTGACCTCAGGTTTCTGGAGTGGGGCTAATCCTGTGTGGCCTCACACACTGCTTTTTGTCTGGGATTGTTATCCAAAGGTTCCTATTGCCCTCATTTCAAGAGCTGGGCTGTTGGAGGCCCTTCCTCAAGTCCCCTTCAGCATTTTAAATACCTGGATGCAGCTCTCAGCATCCTGGAAGTGTCCAGGGCCAGGCTGGACAGGGCTTGGAGCACCCTGGGATAGAGGAACATGTCCCTGCCCCCATGGCAGGGGTGTGACAGGATGAGAATTAAGGTCCCTTCCCACCCAAACCATTCCGTGGTTCTATTTACACAAACCTGTTCACCTGGGCCTTTCCAACCTCACTGCATTTAAGGCAGCGCTTTCTGGAGCTTGAATAAAAGTCAGCTCCACACAATAATGCCATATTTCAACATTATCACCTTTTCTTCCATTTCAGAAAAGCTTCACCTCCATCTCTGTCAAAGCTGACAGGAAAAGTTTGGTCTGGACTTTCCAGCTCTTGAGCTCTGTGAGGTGTGATGGAAACTGGACCACACAGCGATGGTGAAAACCCTTCAAGTCCTCCACCACTCGTGTGTCCCAGGCACTGGATGCTGATATCATAAAGGAATAATATCCATCATAATTCTGTAGGCAGCTCAAGCCATCTCTGCTCTTTCACTTTCAACCCAGATGCAATTTATCAATGCCCAGTGGTTGTTTATTAGGTTAATTCATGAGCTGTTTGTCAGGCACACACTCACGGAGGTTTATTAACAGTATAAATCCACTAAGAGTTTTTATTTCCTCACGCCTGTGACTGTAGGTGCTAATTTAGCAATTTAGACTTCACATATGACCTGTCCTCAGCCTTTTAAAATAAAAGTCAAACCTGATGGGAGATTTTCTCTGTAAGGGAAGGCCGGGTTGGATGGGGCTTGGAAGAGCCTGGTCTAGTGGAAGGGGCAGGGGATGGAATGGGATGAACTTTAAGGTCCCTACCAACCCAACCCATTCTGTGATCCTAAAGCCAGCCTGCAGGATCTGGGGAGAAGGGAGAAGATCGTGGCTCCTGTCCCTGTGCCTCTGGAGCTGAGGCTGAGCTGCAGTGAGCAGCTCCCCAGAAGTAATTTCCAGGCGAAATTGCTGTAAAGAAAAAATTGACTTTTGACATAGGCTGATAAGCACTGATGTTTGGTTCCAAGAACTTGTATTTTTTGCAATTTAATACCTAACAATGACTGACAACATTGGTGATGGTGAAAACATTAAAAAGGAGGGAACTGCAGTCATTTCCAGCTGCAAGCTTCTCTCCTGGTGGGCTTTTCTGTGATTTTCAGCATAAAGCCTGGTTGTTCCTATGCCACAGGTGTTGCAAGCTGAGGCTTGTATCCCCAAATACCAAATTTCCAGCTGAAATAGACCCAAAAGTCTCCACAAGGGATGCAGTGAGTGTTGCCTCCTCTTTAAAGAGGAAACATCTTGTCCCTCTCTGATTATCTTTGTGAATGGGGAAAATGCGATGAAGTTATGTCCTTTTAAGGGACACCCCTGAACCGGAGTTCTTGCTGAAAGCTCTGTTTTGAAGGGAAGAAAAGCTCAGTTAAGCTCAGTGTTTTCCCTCATCAATCATTCCTGTTCAGGTCGATACTTCTGTTAGGACAAATATAACAAGGAGCTGGAGGCTGGAGGCCAGAAAGGAATGAGCAGCAGGAGCCTCTGAGTCTTCTTTACTGGTGGTTAATGTGGTATGGCCTAAAATAAATCACCCCAGGACACTCGGAGCCTCTTTTCACTGCCTTGAGCCTGGCAGAGCTTCTGCCCATTCCCTGCTCCGTGCTTTCCACAGCGTGAGCCCTGCTCAGCCTTCCCACCTGTCCTGGGAATGATGAGGTGGAAGAGCATCCCATTTCCACCAGAGCTCAGGAGGACAGAGAACAGGAGAGTGAGCATGGTTTGAGAGGACAGGGGGGTTGGAATGTCCTTGGAGTGAGTCAGGACCTTTTTGGATATGGCTTCCTCCAAACCTGGCACTTGCCAGCGTTGGAAATTTGCTGCTACAGCTGGGTTTTGATCCATGAAAAGAGTGGAGGTACAGAGAGAGGGCACAGCTTGGATGTGGTGCCTAGGGCTTGGTATGAAGATACATTAGAATCCTATGGCATTTCTCCTTGCTTTAAGAAAGACACTGAGGGGCTGGAGCGTGTCCAGGGAAGGGAAGGGAGATGGGGAAGAGTCTGGAGCCTCAGGAGCGGCTGAGGGAGCTGGGAAAGGACTCAGCCTGGAGAAAAGGAGGCTCAGGGGGACCTTATGGCTCTGCACAGCTCCTGACAGGAGGGGACAGCCGGGGGGGTCAGGCTCTGCTCCCAGGGAACAGGGACAGGAGGAGAGGGAACGGCCTCAGGCTGGGCCAGGGGAGGTTTAGATTGGATATTAGGGAAAATTTCTTCCCAGAAAGGGTTGTCCAGCTCTGTCACAGCTGCCCAGGGCAGTGGTGGAGTACCCTTCTCCAGAGGGATTTAAAATCCCTGTGGATGTGGCACTTGGGGACATGGGGCAGTGGTGGCCTTGGCAGTGCTAGGGAATGGTTAGACTCAATGATCTGAAAGGGCTTTTCCAATCTAAATGATTCTGAAAAAGTTTCTTTAGAGGTAGGACTTAAAGGTTGGACTGGATGATCTTGGAGGACTTTTCCAACCTTGCTGGTTCTGTGCTTCTGTGAAAGTGTCCGGGGGAATGTGGCAGTTGGTGACCCCACCTCCTGTCTTTGTGTCAGTGCCATTCCCAGTCATCACCCTGGCAGGTGTTTTCCCTGTTCTCGGTTTTTGTGGACTGTTGGTCCAGAGATCCTGAGTCAAACTCTTTTCGTAGCTGATGAATTCCAGTCTGGATCCAGATATAATCCTGGAGCCACCAGGAGCTTGGGGGTGGCTGGAAAGTGCTGAAGTGCTGTGAAGTGAGGTGGGCTCAGCAGAACGAATCTGTTGACAGCCTGGAGCATGAATACTTCATGCTTCATACCTCATAGAGAGCCCCCTTTGTTTATTCCCATCTGTATTCATCATCATCATCGTTATTTATTAATTAAGTTGCTTTGCCAAGCCAACAGCGTGAGCTCATGTCTGGACTCAAGTGCATACATAATTAATTGCAACTGTTGTGTTATGTTGTTGTGAGCAAAGGAGTGAGGAGTCTCAACAAAAAGCCTCTGGAAATTCAGGGATTTTATCCACAATCCAAGTGCTCCCTGAGCAGGAGGAAGAATGGGAGTCCCACATGTTGTTTAAGGGATCCATGTTTGCACTTCGGAAATGATTGATCCTCTGTCCCCCCGTCAGAAATCTTCCTGAGCAGCTCCGAGCCTGCTCTAAATCAAACCAAGTTTTTCCTTTCAATACCTGTTTCCTTCCTCCTCTGCGCTGACCTTCCAATGAGAGGCAGGGAGGAGAAGATATCACACATAAAACAAAACGAGAGGAACCCACGGAGAGGGAACTGAATTCCCCCGAAATGTCACCTTGCCAGTTGGCTTTTATTGCTTTGATAGCGAGGCAATTCCACTGACAAATCCATTATCGCACAAAAAAAGCGGGAATGTGCCAGGGCATCGGGAAGTCCTTCTGAAATAATGCAGCTCCGAGGAGCGCGTCGGAGCACTTGTGAGGGACCGGGGATATCAATGCATTCTGAGCATCCAGAGAACGCTGCAGAGGGGGCATAAATCAATCCTGTTTAAGCTGTGCTGTTCCCTGAAAAGTCTCGGCATTTGGATGCACGGCAGCAGAGGAAGTGGGAGCTCCTCTGGGCAAGGGACAGAGGCAGCAGCCTCCTGGTCCTGATAAGAGGATTTTATTCCAGCCAGCACCGGGTGCCCTTCCTGCTGAGAAATTTCCATCAATAACCTGAGATCAGGGAGGAAAAGGGAAGGAGCAGAAACCCTCAGTCCTCCCACCCTTCCCAATTTTATTGCCCTCCTGTGCCTTAAGCCCTGTTCCTGATTTAGACAGAAAGGTGCTTTCTTCCTGCAGGACACAGGCATTGCAGGAACACCTGCTGGGAAGGGTAATTCCTGCTGGGAAGGGTAATTCCTGCTGGGAATGGTAATTCCTGCTGGGAAGGGAAATTTGGGGGCTTGTCTTGCCTCTTGCATCAAGGCAGCACAAGTGGTGCCAGGGGCACTTTTTTCCACCTGCACAGGACAAGAGGAAATGGCCTCAAGGTGTGCCAGGGGAGTCAGGCTGGACATCAGGAGGAATTTCTTCATGGAAAGGGTGGTCAGGCATTGGGAGGTGGCAGAGCTCTCACCCCTGGAGGTATCCAAGGAACACCTGGATGTGGCACTCAGTGCTCTGGGCTGGTGACAAGGTGGGGATCGGTCACAGGTTGGACTTGGGGGCCTTTATTTTCCAACATCAGTGAGTCTGGATCTCTGGGATTTTCAGCATGGACACAGGGAAGTTTTTAACAGCTGGGAGAGCAGGTGGACACAGGTCTGTAGAGTTTGAGTCTGAGCAAGCCAATGTGTCCTAACTCATCTTCGGGATTCACCTTCCCTTTTACCCTCACCCCCAATAATGGTTTTATGCTGATCCTCCCCTTTTCCCCTCCTTTCCAAGGTTTTTTCCATGCTTATACTTCCCAATGCCAGTACACAGAGCATTCAGGAAAGTTTCTCTCCCTTTGCTTGAAAGGATTAAAAAATACGCAGGGCTGAGCAGGAGTTTATGCTTAAAGACCAAGACTAAACCTTGAATTTCAGCAGTTTTATCCATTTTGCTTTTCTTCTTCCTAAGAGACTCTTTTCAAAAGCCAACATGAAAAAAATCTAAATACATGAGGTTAATCACATGTTGTAAATGCACACTAAATAAATGTCTAATTTGAGCTGTGTCTGTGCTGTCAGGGGGCTGCACAGGCCATGACCTCCTGCACGTGGAGGATTCCCAGGGAGCACACGGATTTATTTTATTTTTCGGGTAGCTCCATTCACAGCTGGCTGGCTGCAGTTTTTGTCCAATGCTTTGGAGATTGATAAGCAAACCTGGAGCTCAAGCCAATGAGCTGTTTAGGAGTCAGGCCCAGTCCCACTTGCTCCCAGGCTTAATTTAGTGCACGTGCAACCCCGGAACTCCACATTGTTATGTTTGATGCTTTCTTAACAAGGCCAGAGTTAGAATCAGAGAATCCCAGAATGGTTCAGGTTGGACGGGACCTTGAAGCTGATCTCATTCCATGGGCAGGAACACCTTCCCCTATCCCAGGCTGCTCCAAGCCCTGTCCAACCTGGCCTTGGACAATTCCAGGGATCCAGGGGCAGCCACAGCTTCTCTGGGCACCTGTGCCAGGGCCTCATCATCCTCACAGGGAGGAATTCCTTCCCAATATCCCATCTACCCCTGCCCTCTGGCAGTGGGAACCATTCCTGCTTGTCCTGTCACTCCATCCCTTATCCAAAGTCCCTCTCCAGCTCTCCTGGTGCTCCTTTGGGCACAGGAAAGGGCTCTAAGGTCACCCCTCTCTTTTCCAGGCGCTCTCAGCCTTTCTACCTCAGAACACAGCATGCAAAAGGAAAAGCCGTTCCCCAAATGCTCTCAATCCCTCCACAAAAGGCTCCATTCCTCCACAGCTTTGGGGCAGGAGCAGAGGAGAATTCCACCCACACCCCTGGAATCAGCAGCAGAACAGCAGCGCTGAGGATTTGCATGGAGCATCCAACAGCTCCTGCGCATGGAGCTGTGAATGTGTTCATTTTTTAGCTCCAACAAGGTCATTCCCAGTGCTAAGCGCAATCCCGACACATTAGCGGGAGCGCTGTCCAATTCATTCGCACTCCATTAGGCAGCACACCCGGGAAGGTTTTCCTGCTCTCTCTGAATTCTCTCCCCCCAGCCACACAGAGGGAGCCATCTCTCAGGAGCCCAGGTGGCCGTGAGCAGAGCACATGGTGTCCTGCAGAGCCTGCACCCCACTTCCTGAGGAGGCTGTAAAACCTGAGCCTTCCCCAGGGATGAGTTCCGCTGGGACTGGGGATCCCAGTGTGGGACTGGGCTGGAAACTGCACATCCCTTTCCCTGCAGGACAGTGCACAGTGACATCCCACAGCCTCTGTTCCATGTGCTGGCTGGGGGATCTTCCTCTGCTCTGCTTATTCAGCTTCGGAAAGGTCACCGATGTTTCAAATGTCGTCGTTGTCAACTTTTCATCTTTCCAGAGGGAAGTGGCAGCTGATTTCTCCACTGCCTCCACCTGGGATTTCCATCAAGCTCTCTCCAGACTCCTGCTTGCATTTCAGACTTGCTTCCTGGGAAAATGCGGGCCGGGGTTTTGACAGCAACCTTTCCACCGAGTCAGAAATATCCTCTGTGGGTTTGTTTCGCTGCCCTGATTTTGTGACAGAGCACAGGAAGAGTCTCCTGCCTCGTCCTGCTTGGATGGGTGTTAGTTCTGCATGAGCTGGGCCAACCCCAGGGGTGCACAGGGAAATGCTCCTTGTCAATTAAACTGGAGAAAGTGTCAGCAGGAGAGGAGTGAAGTGACCTCCTCTGAGAGCTCTCCCTGGGGACAGGAGGTCCTTTCCTGTCTGGAGTCCACGAGCCACTTGTCCAGGCAGAAATTCTCTCGGCTGGGAGCACACACCAGTGTGTCAGGAGACAAATTCCCTGTTTTCTAGAGCTTTCTCCAGTGGCTGTCCCCAGCTCAGACCTTTTCACAGAGATGCTCCTTCTTTTCCTGACAGCTTTTAGAGTAACAGTCAGATCAGTACCCTGGGATTGAAGAAAGTTCTGCTTTAGTTCTGCTTCTTCATCCTACAGAGTTTGTGACTCTAAAGAGGAACTTGAAGAAAGCTCTGTGTGTGTCTCTTCCCTCTGTCATGCCTGGTTCATGGAATCATGGATTAACATGTTGGAAGGGACCTCAAAAATCATCTGATCCAAGATCACCCAGCTCCTTGTCCAGCTAAACCTTAAAAGTGTCCAAAGTTGGGGAATCCACCACTTCCTTGGGGACATCATTCCAATGGCTGACTGCTCGCACTGTGAAAAACTTCCTCTTGTGTCCCAGTAGTTTATGGACAAGGTTCCCTCTGTTCCAGCTGCAGTTCTGAGCTTCCCCCTGAAGCCATGGGATAGGAAAGACAGTTTGGAAAAATCTTGGATCTGGAATTGTCATCTTGCGTTGGTGTGCTGGGAGCAGGGTGGTGCTGGCCCGGCCCAGCCACCTCTCATGAGGTGCCCACGGTGCTCCTGCCTTGGTACAAATGCCAAGTTGAACTGGAGTCTTGGCAGAATAATGTGAGTCCATGGAAATCAATGGAGAAGAGCTGAAAACAATTGATTGGAATCAAAACACGCTGCAATCAAATTTGGAGGGATTGAACTAATGGATCATAAGATGCCTGGTGAATGGGGCTGATTGAATTGAGCTGAAAGGTCCTGCATCTTCATTACAGCACCTGAAACCAGGACAGATGAAGAATTTTCTAACCACGTTTAGTATCTTTTCTTTACTCCACTGATAACTGGATTGCAGATCCAGCACTTGGGAATTAAACCATGCGCACAGCGCTGGGAGGGGAAAAAGGTGGAACTTGGATAGGACAAGGGGCAATGGCTTCCCACTGGCAAAGGGTGGGATTAGATGGGATATTGGGAAGAGATTCTTGGCCGTGAGGGTGATGAGGCCCTGGCACAGGTGCCCAGAGAAGCTGTGGGTGCCCCTGGATTGCTGGCCGTGCCCAAGGCCAGGTTGGACAGGGCTTGGAGCAGCCTGGGACAGTGGAAGGTGTCCTTGTCCACGGCAGGGGTGGCACTGGATGGGCTTTAAGGTCCCTTCCCACCCGAACCATTGTGGGATTCTGGGATTTGCTGGTCACAGGCTGCTCCATGTATGCTGGGTTCTCCAGGAACTGGATTTTGGAGTTCTCCTTGCTGTTGACTCCTTTATTTTGCCTCATTCAGCATTCCCAGGTCAGTTTTCCATTTCTCCTGCCTTGTTACGACAGAGCTTGGAGGTGCAGAGACGTTTCCCACCAGAGGCTCTGCATTCATTTGATGACCAAAGCCTGGTTATTCCTGTAATTTTGTCAACAGTGATTTGTAGCATCTCCTTATTCCACCAAATCCTGCAAAGTCTGTGGAATTTCCATTATCCTAATGTACCTCTGCTCTCTATCACAGGAACAGAAGGCATGAATGATTCAGTAGTTGTTCTAAACCCCATTTTTTGGTCAAACTGAAGTTCCCAAGTTACAAGGGATGATTTATTACTGCAGTGATTAAGGGACATTGTTGATATTTCTGAAAATTTCCTTTCGGAGCTGCAGACTTGCCTGGAGTCAAAAGGCAGGAGAAATATATGAATAACGGGGTGGAGTAATGGAGCGTTTGCAATTTCCCATTAAGAAGAGGCTCATATTTGTTCCACACTCCCACGGATGAGTGACGTGGATCGGGAGCCAGGCTGTCCAAGAGCCCTTGTTCTGTGGGAGCCCTGATAGGGAAACAGGGAGAACATGTCCTCAGGAACTCGGCACTTTGATCTGTCTTGTGACAGCCTCTGATAGTCCTGGAGCTTGTTATTGTCCCCTGATTGGAGTCACTGTAGCACTGGGACACACTGTCGAGATTTAAATCCCTTCCCACCTGCTCCAAGGGGAGGGAGGATCTCCTTGTGTCGTCTTCCTTGACTGGCCAAGGGTTTCAACCACTCCTTGTGGTCCCAGGTGTTTCCTGAACTAGGGAGGCCTGACCCCTTCCCTTCCCTTCCCTTCCCTTCCCTTCCC
>VZRL01005702.1:750013-839031 GCA_013397895.1 Origma solitaria
ACCCAATATCCCTCCCTTGGCCACCTCCCATGTCACCTGGGCAGCACAAGGCCTGTCACCAGCTGATCCATGCTGGGGCCCTTCACTCCCTGAAAGCTTTTTTTGACTCCTCCTTGGCATTTGGCAGAGTTTGGGATGCCTTTTCCAGATGCTTGCATAGCAGATCAGCCTCCCGGTGCTTTATCCCACACAAAGGACGATGGAAAGCCCTTTAGGAAGCTGATGGTGCCCCTGCCTCTCCCCAGCAGAGCTGTGGAGCTGTATCACATCCCAGGAGCTCCTTGGGGATGCCTGTCAGGTAGCAGCAGGTAACTGATTTATTTTCCAGGCTTGTTTATCAGCCCTAATAGAAAATGAAGTCTCTCTGGGTTGATGAGCAATGTGAATCCTTGCTGTGTCTCTCCTCACCTCCCCACCCCAAAGATGCACTTAATAACCATTGATTGTTCAGGAGGAGAAAGAGGGTGCCTGTAAATGTCCCTTCCCACCCTTACAAGGTGCCTGATTGAAGAGGGGAGGCAGGAGAGGATCGACGGGAACTGTAGGCACAGGACTGATCCGCTGGGTCTGGCTGGTTTTCATGGGTGCCCTTCCCAGGCACCCCAAATATTTTTGCTGTTGAGTTTGCAGACAGCTCAAGGCACGGCTGTGTTTGTGCAGCTCCGTGAGGCTCTCTGGGGGCTGAAGAGAGGGACTGAGGCAGCAGGGACAGAAGGAGACATCACAGAATCCCAGGATCACTGAGGTTGGAAAAGGCCCTCAAGATCACCAAACCAAACCTGTGACCGATCCCCAACTTGTCCCCAGCCCAGAGCACTGAGTGCCACATCCAGGCTTTCCTTGGGCACCTCCAGGGATGGGCACTCCACCACCTCCTTGGGCAGCACATTCCAGGGCACAAGCAGCCCCAGGGCCTTTTCAGCTTTCCATCCACCCTGCCTGAAGCCTGCAGTCTGTTGTGACAGGGAATTGGCACTCTGGGGTTTCAGCTCGAGGGAGGAGAGCTGTGGAGACTGAGATGTTTCCATGTTCATAGGCAGCGGCCTCCATATACCTCTGACCCAAAGCCCACCTTGATTTCAGTGGTGACACCAAACAATCAGGATCTTGTGAGCAGTGCCTTCCACAGCCATCAGAAATTGCTCTGGGACCTTCCAGGGACCACCACGATTAGGGATCACCAGTTGGAGCTGCCCCCAGGAGTGCTTGCTTCAGTTTCTCCTTGGCTGTAGCTAAATGGAATTGTTCCCTGTGAGGGTGGACAGGCCCTGGCACAGGTGCCCAGAGCAGCTGTGGCTGCCCCTGGATCCCTGAAAGTGTCCCAGGCCAGGCTGGACAGGGCTTGGAGCAGCCTGGGACAGTGGAAGGTGTCCCTGCCCATGGCAGTGGGTGGCACTGGATGGGTTTTAAGGTCCCTTCCCACCCAAACCACCCTGTGAAACCTAATCCGTAATGTTTTGGTTTCCATTCAACTCAAAAGTTGGGCTTAAATTAAAAGGTTCCTCCTGAATATGAGCAAAGCTCTTCATTCCAGACCAAAGGGGTTCTCTCAGCTCCAAAGCAGCTCTGGGCAGGTAGAAGTGGCAAAGTAGTGCAAGAATATCTCCCAAACTTTAAAAATAATTTTACTGTCATTGTGCAGTCAGGTGGCTATCAAGGACACCAGAACACAACGTTTTGGTGCTATTCAGGTGTTTTTCCATGAGTTACAAGGACAATCTGGGCCCCACAGCTCCCTAATGTCTAGGAATGAGCTGTTCCCAGTTCCTCCTTTACAGTGCCCTTCTCCCAGCTCAGCCTAAGGAGTCATCCTTAGGGATTCATTTGGATTTCAATCAACACTTTCTTGGTGGTGTTGCATTTTGGAACAAACCCATGTTTGTAGAAAACCTATATTTGACTTTAAAGGCGGCACTTGGAGCCTTTAAGTTGCTCTGATACCTTTGAAAATTGTCTCTATCAACAGAGGGTGACAGATCCTTGCAAAGGAATGTGTGAGGTGTGAACACAGAAAGTAAAAGAGACATTTCTGTTGCCTGGCACTGATAGAGATCCATCCTCAGGGTTTGTCACACTGTTTGCTCTATTTGAGGATGTTTGAGGCCGTAGAGTCCAGCTCACCTGGACTTATTGAAAAAAAAGGAGGAAAAATCCCTGGAGAAAATAGCCACTGTCACAAGCGGGGAGAATCTGTAGGGAAGAGAGTAGCAAAGTGTATTTGCATTACAATCCCAATCAGTATCAATCACCTCCCAGAGCGGGCTGTCAGCACCTCGCAAACACATCGGGGTGACAGATGAGCTGGGCTGGGCAGAGAGCTCTGCCATCCTGAATGTCAGCCCTGGCTCCGGGACCATCCTTCAGAGGGCACACAGACCCCCAGTCCATCGCTCCCCAGGGCACAGGGGGTGGCCAAAGAGCTGCGTGCCGATTGCTGATTGCCTTTCATCCTTTTGATCCCGAGTTCTTCTCCTCTTGCTCTTTCTGTTTTTGAGAGGCTGGAGGAGATTTTCTCCATCAGCTCTAAAACCAGCACAAAACCAGGCCCGGTTTGCTTTGCAGGTTGCAAATCCAAAATGGAAACTGCAGCTGATTGAGAAAGGAATGGTCAATAGGTAACTCGAGTTAACTATTGAAAGACAGAATATGTGAATTCTAAAACCTAGAAAAATGAGATTCCCTTTATCTTGTCAAGATCAGAGGGACAAGAATCTCTTTGAGGCCAGCACAGAAACCCTCAATCACCCTCCAAGGAGTGCCCATGCTCCAGAGAGAAAGGTGAAAAGTGCACTGTGATGAAGACTACAGATCTTCATCACGAGCACACCCAAAGACCACCAGGACACACAGCACATGCGTGGCGCACATGCTAATGATATTAATGATTGCCCAGAAATGATTTGTATAGCCACTCCTATCCCAGGGAATGTGATGAATATTCATGAATGTTACCCATAATATTGTGAATTGGCAGTGCCGGGGTGTGTGTGTTTGGAGGAGTGAATCCCCACACCTGGCACGCCGAATAAAGCAAATCCTCACTGCTCTGACTGTGTCTCTGAAGTGTCCCTGGGCCTGCTTGGGGCCAATCATGATCCAGCTCGAGCCATCTCCAGTGAGTGACATCACTGGAGCAGATACGATCCCACACGATCCTGCCATGGAGAGAGCTCTGCTCCCTGAGCCAGGTGCTCACAAATTCTGCCAGTGATTATCCTAGAGAACACCACACTGGAATTCTGGGCACCGGCTTGGGAGGTTTCCAGATCGTGCCTCACAAGGCCCAGCCTGGCTTGGAGAAGGGGCTCAGCTTTTGCAAACATCTCTGAGAAAGATTTTCATTCCAGGCAGAAGTTCAGTGGTGCTGGTGTTCAGGAGGGCTTTTGAATGGACTTAACTTGTGGAGAGAGTGTCGTGTTGGAGCCACCCTGGGGACAGAGTTGGGTTCAGTGCTCCACATCCAGGCTCCCAAATCGAGGCTCCCAAATCCAGGCTCTGCCATCTCCTGGGAGGGCTGTGATGGGGCAAGGACAGCAGTTCCAGGCAGGGACTGCCAGGGATGCCCTGCAGACACTGTTGGGAAGTCAGCCAAGCTTTTGTTGGAGCTCCTCAGCTTCTCCCAGCTCATCCCAACAATATTCCTGCCTGGGAGAGGACGGGGAGCATGGCATTCAGCAGGAATGACTGTGAAAGGTGAACCCAAGGATCCTGGTTTGTGCACATCCATCCTCCCTCTGCCAGGCTCCGCAGCTCTGCCGGGGGCTATTGGGATCCACACAGGGAAATTCGGCACAGAACAGAACCCAACCTTCCCCGCAATTGGGGGTTTCAGCCTGCTTTAGAATGGTTTTGATTTCTTTCCTAGGAAATCAAGGAATATAGCATTGGAAAAAAGTTTTCACCAAGTATCCCATTAATTTGGCTTGAGCTGAGCCGATGCGTTGTGCTTTTGTGGCAGGAAAAATGGGAGTTGGAACACAGTGTTCAGGGCAATCCTGCTGCCTATGGAGTCCTTGAAATGGGTCTGCTTATTCATCCCTTTGGAACCCAGGAGGAAGCCCTTTCTCAAGGGTGAAATATGTTCAGTTTTGTTGATCTAGACAGAAAAAGGAAAAATGTCTTCGAGCACAGCTGATACATTTCTTTGTATACTCCTTTTCCTCATATATTCCTTTTCCTTGTGAAATAAAGACCAGCCCATAGACTCTCTAACCTTCTGAGCTGACATTTGAATTGAGTCATATGAGCACCAAGAAATTCTTACCACTTTGATCAGATGCCTGAATTCTACATTTTTATTCTTTTAATACAAAGATTTTAGAAATCGGCAGGGAACTTGTTCTGGGGAAAACAAAAGTGTTAATATTCACAGAATATTCTGAGCTGGGAGGGACCCACAAGGATCAGAGTCCAGCCCCTGGCCCTGCACAGACCCCCAACAATCCCACCCTGTGCATCCCTGGCAGCCTCAGGGCTGTGCCCATTCCCTGGGGAGCCTGGGCAGTGCCCAGCACCCTCTGGGGAAGAGCCTTTCCCTGATCTCCAGGCTGACCTGCCCTGACACAGCTCCCACCATTCCCTGGGTGCTGTCCCTGTCACAGAGAGCAGAGCTCAGAGCTGCCCTGGGGAGGAAGCCATGGGTTGGGATGAGCTCTGCCCTCAGTCTCTCCAGCTGAACAGAGCAAGTGCCCTCAGCTGCTCCTCGTTGCGGCCCCCCCAGACCATTCCCCATCCTCTTATCTCTCCTTTGGATGCCTTAGATCCTTTTCATGTCGTGGTGCCCCAAACTGCCCCAGGACTGGTACAAGGGGTTGTTTCATTTTGGCCCAGAACGAGATTCCTCCCCTTTCAGCCAGCACTCAGCTGGGAATTCTATTAAAAATCTATAACCATTGACCAAAATAACCATTATGCTTAAATCGGTGATCTCAGAATATCTCACCCAGCAGATCTTTATTATATCACACGCTTAACCTGACTTAATGTATTATATAGCACCCATTAGTGGAATAGATTAACTTCTGATGTTCCCTTTTCTACATTAATAATGCAATCAGGAATTTATGCCAGACACTTTCTGCTCTAAACCGCACAAGGAAGATCTGAAGAAATATGAAAAAAACCTCGTGCATCTATTGAATAAGAAATGCTTGATTTTGTAGCATTTTGTGGGAATCAAAGGGCTGCAAAACAAACTATTTGAGTTGTGGAACAACTGCCATGAAGGCAGAGCAGAGCGGCTGGTCAAGGTTAAGACTCTTTTATCGTAATGAAAGATCTGTTCCTGTGAGCTTGCCATGGGCAATGTGTTTGTTCATTATGTGGGAAGCCGAGGAAGGCCGGGATCGTTTCATTT
Source organism: Origma solitaria (assembly GCA_013397895.1). Lineage (NCBI taxonomy): Eukaryota > Metazoa > Chordata > Aves > Passeriformes > Acanthizidae > Origma > Origma solitaria. The sequence continues at coordinate 755,370 of VZRL01005702.1, forward strand.
GCTGCCTTTTAACTGCGGGTGCTTTTGCAAACGAGCTGATAGGTAATTATAATACACTCACCACTTAGGCATCTTTATTAGCCTTTGGCAGCACGGCCTTTGTGTGACTGGGGAGGCTCTGAGAGCAGTGGCCTCAGCAAATCCTTTAGAGTTCAGACAGGACCGATTTGGCAGCCGCTCTCTGCTCCTGCCCTGGCTGTCGCTTCTAGGTGGGTTTGTTTTGCCGTGAAATGAGAGAAAGGAAGGTGATGAGAACAACTCACAGTCATCTGGATGCAAATATCCAGCACTGACAGGAGATCTCGTCTCAAAATCAGCTCACACGGCGAAAAACAAACGCTCAAAATCACCAGCCGAGGTGTGGAATCATTTCCAGCACAAAGAAACCACAATTAGTTCGTGTGTGTTCCAGGAGCAGCGAGAAAAGGCTGGATTTGTCACGGAAATAATTTCTTGGGAATTACTCACTGCATCTTGGTCTGAATACTGGCAAGGCAGGAAGTTTTCCCTGGAAATCAATAATCAAATGTGGGAATTAGGGAAAAATACGCTTACCTGATACCTCAGAAATGCAAGAGTTTGTTTGAGAACGAGTCAGGGAAAATGCAGCAGCATCACCCAAGGACTGGGCAGGAAGTCTGCTGCCTTCAGCTTGATGCACCCTTGGTTATCCATATTTTTCTTTTATGCTGAAATGACGATATCCTGGTTTTCCCCTGGTGTGTCCATCGGGAAGTGCTGCATCTTGCCCATTTCCAAAGGGAATTATAGAATTATAAAATACCCAGAGCTGGAAGGGATCCACAAGGACCATGGAGTCCAAACCCTTGCCAGGACAAGGACACCCCACCAATTCCACCCAGTCTCAGAGCTATCGGATCTCTCTCGGGATGCATTGCCCTGTAGTGAGTTTGCCCAGGGCTTCGGCCTTTTTTTGGTTCTTCAGTCACTTCCATGAAGTAAATAAATTGTAATCAAGGAGTAATGGGAGTGCTGAGCTGGCCTGCAGTCATTAGAGGTGCACAGCTGGCACCGATGCATCAGCGCTCCAGGAATTTGCATATCCACATTAAGCAGGTCCTGAAGCAACAATTACTGGAGGAGCTCCTGGCTCTGCCGTCAGGCCTGTCCTGGTGTGCTGTGGACTCCCACAGTGGCCCTGCTGCCTCTCCACAGAGCCTGGGGGATGTTGAACGAACCTGGTGAGTCCATCAGAGTGGGGTAAAGAAAATGCAGGACTGGGACCCTTTCCTTGCCAAGGCCAAGCTCTTCCCGCTGAGATTCGTCAGGAAAAATGAATCCACAAACGCCAGAGGTTTATGTCCAAAAAGGAGACAGAGCAGTCCTGTAACTTTATTCATGAATACAGGGAGAGCTCATGGGCATTTCCCATGGGGTCTCTCAGACTGATAGAGGACACAGCCTCTTCTTATCCTAATTTCCCAGCCACAGTTCCCTCTCTCTTTCCCCATAGGCTGAGGTACTCGAGAGGTACAGACTTTCTGAGTTGCCTAACACAGACCCTTCTAATGTACATTCCCCCCCACCTTTTGTTTTCTTTGTGTCTCTGTTCTTCTTAAGTCCAGGGATTTAGCACGACCTTGGGTGAGTGACAGTGTGTGTCAATTAATGGAATTCCTATGGAATTTATGGTTCCTCCTATTGCCTCTTTCCCCTATCAATATCTGCCCTTACCTACCAGCAGCCCCACAGATTGTTTGTAAAGACATCTCCCTCTTGCTCCTTTCAGCAGGGAGGGCATGGGGGGGCTCAGGGGCCTGTGCCCACTGTTCCTAGCAGATAAAAAAGGAGGAAGGAAACGTGGAGACAATTCCCTCTCCTGTTGCATTTCCAGCTCGGCGTAGCCCACAAACATCTGCCTGTTAATGGGATGGCTGGAGTCACCAACTCTGCCCCAGACACCTCCCAGCAGCTCTGCCCCCACCACAGCTCCAGACAGAACCTCTCCAGCAGCACAGGAGAGGCGTAAAAAATAATTGGACCAAGTGGGAAATGCAGGCGCTGCCTTCCTGAATCCGCCAGGGTCTCGTGGGAGTGGGATGAGCCGGGACCCCGAGCCCATGTGGGCCATGGAGCACCATGAGAGCAGCAGCCACTGCACAGCAGCAGCTCCCTGACCTCAATTTTCTCCGTGGAGAAAAGAGCAGGTCAAGTGGAAAGTGCTTAAGGAGGAAATTTGTTTCCTTGCAGCCAGGGAGTCAGGAAGATAGGCGGCTATCGCGTGTGCTCGAATAAACCAAATTAATTTTGTGCTGTGCGCCGGCTCGAGGAGCTGAGGGCAAGGCGGGGAAGATAATGGACTTTGATGTTTTACTTGAACTCGACAAAACACCTGGCGAGAGTCAGGGACTCACTACAACAGCAGCTCCAAACGCTCCTAACCCAGGCCACAGCTTCCTTTTGTTTTCTTTCTTCCCAGTCTGATCCCGAGCATTAACCGGGCTGCTTCGTATTTCCCGTGGAATAAAAGGTGCATTGTGAAGGGAGATGGAAACAAGAGGCTTTAACAGCTTCCCTTGCTTCCCCTCAAAGCCTCTGCCACGCCGTTCCTGCCATGCAAACCCCGCAGGTGAGGGGAGGGCTGGGGGTGCTGGCCCCGGCAGGATGGGCACCCCCCAGAGCAGGATTATAGCCGTGCCTCGCTGACAGATTTCTCCCAAACTGCTTCATCTTCCTGCTGCTGCAGCAGGGGCAGGAAGGTCCCTGAATCCCGAGCGCTGATATCCTGTTAACAATGTCACTGTCAACATCAGCTGCCTCTGCTGCCTCATTTTCTGCCTCTCTGTCACCCCTGCCAGCTCTGCATCAGACCCCAACCCCCTGAGCCAGCCTCAGCACGGATTTATTTCATTTCGGGGGGTCTAGAGATACCTGCCAAGCCTCTCCTTGCTCCTCTTTCCCAGTTTTGGGACAGGAACAGGCACAAACTCTTCCAAGTCTTTCCATAAACCCAGCTTTCAAGTGGGGCTGGAACAAAAGTGACAGCGCTCTCCTAATGCCAGCTGCTAAAAATACATTCTGTGCTTGATAATTGAATGTGAGATGAAAAGTGAGTTTTAAGCAGAAGTAATAGCTGCCTATTTCTGGCAAATTCCCAACTCCCCCAGCCCCCTGTGGAATGTCAGTGCATATCAATATCGTCTGCCTGGAAAATTTACATTTTGGGGAGCTGGCAGATGCTGCTGAGTAGGGTTTTGGATTTAACTGGAAGGGTTTTTTGGGATGTCAGGTACCAAACACCTTCCCTGTGGAGGTGGGGGTGGTCAGGCCCCAGAGCCCTCCCTGCTCCTTCTTGTATCTGCTGCAGCCGATGGAGAACTGCCCTGTGCTGCTCCTCACGGGTGTGGGAGAAGATCCCTGCCAGGGATCCTGACCCCAGCACGCCACAGGGACAGCTTCTCATCCCGCCACAGCTGGGGAAGGGAGGAGAAACACAGATTGGGGCTGGAAGGAAAAATGAATCCAAAAACACCAGAGGTTTATGTCCAAAAAGGAGACAGAGCAGTCCTGTAACTTTATTCATGAATAAAGGGAGAGCTCGTGGGCATTTCCCATGGGGTCTCTCAGATTGCCAGAGGACGCAGCCTCTTTTTATCCTAATTTCCTGGCCACAGTTCCCTCTCTCTTTCCCCATTGGCTGAGATACTCGAGAGCTACAGACTGCCCGGAAAGCCTAATGCACACACAGTAATATACATTTCTCCTAATGCAGACACCCTCAATACAAATCCCCCCTTTCTTCTTTTCCTTATATCTCTATTCCTGTAGTTTATTATCACAATCTTGGGCGAGTCAATCAGTGCAATTCCTATGGAAATCCTTCCCATTGTTTCTTCTCTCTCTCAGTATGGCCTTATCTTACCAGCAGTTTGTTTGTAAAGACACTCCCTTACTCCTTTCAGGGTTGGAAGGACTTTAAAACTGATCTCATTCCAGCCCCTGCCACGGACAGGGACATCTTCTACTAGACCAGGTTGCTCCAAGTTTTTTTCCCTCCTTGGAGTGGATTTGTCCCTTATTGCCACATGTGAGCCCCAGGCAGGGAGCCCCTGGGGCAGGACATCATTTGGGGATGTATCCCACGGAATGTGCTGCCCAGGGAGGTGGTGGAGTCCCATCCCTGGAGGTGTCCCAGGAGGTGGCACTCAGCGCTCTGGGCTGGGGGGCAAGGTGGGCATGGAGCAAAAATTGGACTTGATGACCTTGGAGGTCTTTCCCCACCTAAATGATTCTATTCCATGGGTAATTACCAAGTTCCCGAGCAAGGACATGCTCCCATTTTTGACTGCCAAGCCCAAGAATTCCAGGATATTCATATAAATCGGTGGCTATATAAGAAGGACTTGCAGGATACTTTGAAGATAACTTCAAGGATAACTTTGAGAAAAACTTTCCATCATTTACATATCTGCATATTAATAAAATGTGCTATTATGGTAAAGCTTTTATTAACCCCAGCTCGTTTTGCCCAGTTTCCCACCTCATTCCAATGCATGGATACACCTGTGTGGTTGGAAATGGAAGGGGGAGCTCATTGCCTTTATCTTTCCTCCCACATCAGGGTTTTGCAGCCAACCAATGAAATCAGTCCCACAAATGTTCTGGATTAGGTAATGCTTTAAATTTGCTTTTTTTCTGCTAAAAATAGGGAATTTTCTTCCCTTTCCCTCCCGTTGCTGGCTGGAGTGTGATGAAATGCCAAAAGAGAAGCAGGTGCTGAGGTGTGCCCTCCCTGAAGTGACAGGGTCGGGTGTCCCAGGAGCCAAAGGGGTGGGTGACACAAAGGGGGCCAGGATTCCCTCCATGAGCCCCACAGGGACAGCTCCCTTTGCTTTCTGAGGCTTGCAAGGTCTGTGTAGGTGTTGGCAGGACAGGACCTCACCTGGGACTCAGGGAAAGGCCTTTTTCTCCCTGTCTTGTATTGCAGAGCTTTTGGGGTCTGGCAGCCAGGAGAGTGATTTCTGTACTGATCTCAACCCTGCCCTGGCTGATCCCCAGCGTGGGCAGAGGAAAGGGATTGGGATTGTGCCCCTGTGCCCCTGAGCTCAGGTGAGACCCCACATGCAGAGCTGCCCCAGCCCTGGGCCAGCACAGGGAGGAGCTGGAGCTGCTGGAGAGAGCCCAGAGGAGGCTCCAGGATGAGCAGAGGATGGAGCAGCTCTGCTGGGAGGGAAGGCTGCGAGAGCTGGGAGTGTTCAGCCTGGGGAGGAGAAGCTTTGGGGTGAATTTATTGAGGTGTTTCAATATAAAAAGGGCATTTTCAAGAAAGATGGAGAGACTTTTTGCCAGGACAAGGGGGAATGACTTCCCACTGCCAGAGGGCAGGGTTTGATTGGATATTGGGAAGGAATTGTTCCCCATGAGGGTGGGCAGGCCCTGGCACAGGTGCCCAGAGAAGCTGTGGCTGCCCCTGGATCCCTGGCAGTGTCCAAGGCCAGGCTGGACAGGGTTTGGAGCACCCTGGGACAGAGGAAGGTGTCCCTGCCCATGGCAAGGGGTGGGATGAGATAGGCTTTAATGTGCCCTTCCCGCCCAAACCCGTCCATCATTCTAAGTCTGTAATTAATGAGATATCAAAGTCTGATTTAAAGGTGATGGCACTTACTCTCCTAAGTGACTTTTGGACATGGACATGTCCAGAGTGATCCATGAAAGATGAGCCTGGTTTGGATGTTGCCCTCCCTCACCCGGGCTGGAGTCCCTTCCCCTTTCCTGTGACTGCAGCAATGATTTCGGGAGCTGCCGTAGCTCTGCCTTCCACACCATAAATCCTTGGAGCAGTTCATCCAGCTGAACCTTAAAGCTGACTGCTTCACTTTATGGATATCTCTCACATTTTTCATTGCCTTTGCATCAGACCTCGTCAGTCCCACTCTCCTGCCAGAATATGAAGTGCTGGGAAAGATCCGATCTCTTTGGAGCTAACATTAAATTATGGCAAATAAATGTGTCCCTTCAACACCGTGCTAATGTCCCCTGTTCCAGTGCGCTGGACAGAAGTACTGTCTGGATAAAGAACTGCCCATCTGACCTCCACTACTATCCATAAGCTTTTTGGAATAAAAATCAATCTGCCTTTCCCTGGGGATTTCTTCTTCTTTCACACAAAGGTTTGTTCTATTTGATTTTACCTTAGTGCATATCACGGAATCCCAGGATGGTTTGGGATGGAAGGGACCCCAAAGCTCATCCAGTGCCACCCCCTGCCATGGCAAGGACACCTTCCACTGTCCCAGGCTGCTCCAAGACCTGGCTTTGGACACTTCCAGGGATCCAGGGGCAGCTACAGCTGCTCTGGGCACCTGTGCCCACCCTCACAGTCAAGGTCTGTGTGAATCCAATTCTGTGGGTTAAAAAAACTCCAGCACAATCATAGAACGTCCCCGATAAGGCCAAGAGGACTTTAAATAATGTGCAGAATGAAGGCATCTCACTGCTGGACCACACATTCTTGGCGGCAGCAGCAGCATCAGGAGATCGCCCATCCTTTTTATCTCTCCGTTTTCTGGATCTGTGTCTATCCCATATGTTTTTGTCCTGTGCAATCCTCCAAGGACTCCCAATCTGTTCTCCTGTTTGGAGTGTGTGTACTGTGCTTGTAAACAGCCACCTGTGGCCTTTCCCAAACAGCAGCTTGGGAAGCAGGAGTGGGGATCTGCTTGTGCATGCAGAGCCCCGAGTCTCTACACAGAGCCAGGTAATGAGAACGGAAATGGATCTGTCCCTCTGGAAAGAAATGCCTTGAAAATCCTCTCGGCAGCAGCCTGCACGAGGTGTTGGTGTGCATTATTTCCGGAGTTTCTATCCGTGGTGGAGCCAACACCGCAGCCTCCGGCAGATCACATGGGGCACAGGGGAGATTTGTTCAGGGAGTTTGAAGGTTCAGTAATTATTTAATAAAGAAGAGAAAACTCAGTGCTGGCAGCTGAGGCTCTGAGCTGGGAGTCCTGATCAGAAAGAGAAATTGTCTGAGCTAAAAAATTCTTCCCTGAGAGGGTGGGCAGGCACTGGCACAGGTGCCCAGAGTAGCTGTGGCTGCCCCTGGATCCCTGGCAGTGTCCCAGGCCAGGCTGGACAGGGCTTGGAGCAGCCTGGGACAGTGGAAGGTGTCCCTGCCCATGGCAGGGGTGGCACTGGATGGGCTTTAAACTCCTTTCCAACTGAAACCATTCTGGGATTCCGTGACTAAATAAGAAGCATCTTCACATGGCTCAAAGCTGTAGGAACTGAACCGTCACCAGCCCACTGAAATCTGAGTTTGTGCTCCCTGCACGATGAGCAAAACTGGCCTTGAGGGCTGCAGTGGGGTGGCTTTGGCTGGTTTGGTGACGCTGGAGAGGTAGATCAGCAATCACACAGACAAGCTCCACTGAGAGACGGGAGCGTCAGTCCAGTGTGACTGCAGCGGGAAACAGTGGGAGAGAGCAGAGTGTGATGGTGGCATCTCACCCCTGGTTAACCATGCATTTCCCTGCAGCTGGGCCTTGGACAGGAGCACATTGTAAGCAGATCTCCCATCTCCCCAGAGCTGCTCGGCTCTGGGGTCACAGCCAGGCTGGGGAAAGGCCTCGTGTGTCACAACGCTCTGGCTTGGCACCCCGGGGTCACTGCTGGCTGCCGGGGCTGGATCTCAGTGCTGGCCATGGGAGAAATCCTCCTGGGACAGGGAATTCCGTGCTTGGGATTTAGGGGTAATAGCTGGGATGCTCAGCCCTGGGATGGCAAAGAAAAGGAGGCTCAGGGGGACCTTGTGGCTCTGCACAGCTCCTGACAGGAGGGGACAGCCAGGGGGGTTGGGCTGTGCCCCCAGGGAACAGGGACAGGATGAGAGGGAATGGCCTCAAGCTGTGCCAGAGGAGGTTTAGGCTGGATATTAGGGAAAATTTCTTCCCTAAAATGAGTGGTCAGATATTTTGCCCAGCACAGCGGTGGAGACAAGCACGGAGCTGATAACATCAGGGCTGTGGGTTCGATCCCCATATGGGCCATTCCCTGAAGGGTTGGACTCGGTGATCCTGGTGGGCCCCCTCCAACTCAGAATATTCTGGGAAACCTGTGACTATGAATTCAGAAGTTTGCTGAAGTGTTCAGACTCGTGGGTGTGGTGCTTGGGGCCGTGGCTCAGTGGGGAGCAAAGTGACGCTGCCTTCATGGCTGGGCTCGCAGATCCTGGAGGCCTTTTCCAGCACTGACTGCCCGAAACGCCTGGAATGATCTCTCCCACCTAAACCAGCAGCTCTGGGACCTGCCACGGGCACACCAAGGAGTCTTTCCCTCTTTGTGAGTAAAGGCATATCTGCTGTGGTGATACGGGAACAGCTCCCCCTGAGCCCTTCCCCTGAGCCTGCAGAATGGGAATTGTTCCGAGGAATCTCATGGAGTTTCCTTCACTGGAAGAAGTTCTTCCCTTTTATCATCTGTACGAGGTTTGCCTCCTGACTTGTTTAGCATCAAAATCCAAGAATTCTACTCTAAAAAAAAAAATTAATTTCCCTCCTTCGCCAGCATCCTTCCCAAATGAACACCCGAGCAAATGGCAGGCAGGAATGTGTCTGGGAGCATGTTGGAATTTGCTGGGATAAAGGAGCATTAGGCTTCTGCTGCCAATTAGCATAATCTGCCTCCTATCTCCTGCGCAGGAATGATTATTCGGAAATGTGTCTTCTCGAGATTTTTTTTAATCCTAAAAAGCAAGTGGAGTGCTGGCATATTTACGGCTGCCTTTGAGCTCCTCAGTGTTTGGGTTGGGATAAAGACCATTTCCCCATTGGAGTGGGGTGTGCAAGTCCCGTGCAGGAATCCGGGCTCTGTGCCAGCTCTCTGGAGTGACCTGGAGGGGAGCAAGAGGAGATTTCAGGAGTAGCAGTCATTGCTTTCTGCACGATCCCGCCAAGGGCAGAGGTAAAACCCCACTCCGGGTGCTCCCAAGGCTGTGTCCTTCCCTGGGACCTCTGCCTGGGGCATCCCAAAGCCACACTGCTGGGGACAGCTCCTTGGAGAGGGAAGGAGCTGCTGCCCACCCCACCACCAGGAATCTCCTTTCAGTGCAAATCCCACCTGCACTCCTTCAGAAACCCTCCCTGCCAGCCTGGAGATGAGGGCAGAACAACAGCAGCTCTGGTTTGACTTTGTTCCCTCTCCCACCCCACATCTGTCTCACCCTCTTGGGCTGCAAGTTCACGGGAGCCACTGCTCCTCCTGGGAGCACACAGCCCCTTCCACCCCGGTGCTCGTGTTATTTGCTGCCTCCCAGCGTGCCAAACAGGAGAAATAAATAATGAAGCCTGTTCATTTTGTTATTCCCCCCCAAATCACCTGTGAGATGATTGGGGAATTGTCGCTCCAGTGTGTGGAGCAGCTGGAAAGTCAGAGGCTGAGGAAAGGCTGAGCACAGACATTGCCATGGCAAGGAGGGGAATGCTCCAGGGGCTCTGGGTGACCCCACCCTGCTTTTAAAATCCCACAATGGTTTGGGTTGGAAAAGATCTTAAAGCCCAGTCAGTGCCACCCCTGCCATGGCAGGGACACCTTCCACTGTCCCAGGCTGCCCCAAGCCCTGTCCAGCCTGGCCTGGGACACTGCCAGGGATCCAGGGACAGCCACAGCTTCTCTGGGCACCTGTGCCAGGGCCTCACCACCCTCACAGGGAGGAATTCCTTCCCAATATCCCATCTAACCCTGCCCTCTGGCAGTCTGAAGCCATTCCACTTGTTCTGTCCCTCCAGAACCTTATCCAAAATTCCTCTCCAGCTCTCTTGGAACCCTTTCAGGTTCTGGAAGAAGCTCTGCGGTGTCCCCAGAGCTTTCTCTTCTCCAGAGAAGCCTGAAACCCTGTCTGGTGGGACAGAAAAGCTGCTGGGCACGAACACCCAGCAGAGCTGGGAGAATCTGGGGGGTCCTGTTTGCCCCTCAGGGAGCCAGAGGGCTGTGGAACAGCCTTGGGCACGGATGCTGCTGCCTGGGTTCCCTTCGAGCTGTCACGCTCCTGCCACTTTTTATCCCAGCCGGCTGTTTCTGCAGGGAGCAGAGCCGGGAATGCTCCCTTTGCTCCTCGAGCTGGTGAGGGATGCTCCCGGATGATTCCCAGCGTGCGTCCCACGTGTTCCAGCAGTGGGAAGGCAGGGCTGTGCTGCAGCCACACACGGCGGGTCCCCTCACTGCCACCTCGCTGGTGACACTGATGCCTTCAGGTATTTCTAGTTTTTACTCTTCATTTGTCTGTAACTTGCTGCAGTTCTGTGCTTCTCACAAAGTGCTAAAATCCTCTGTTCAGCACCTTTGGCCAAACAAGGCTCTCTGAACACAGATCCAAGGACACATTCATTGCCTTAGGGCCCGAAAATGTAAACAACAGTGAGCTGGGGGAGCAGGCCTGGGGTGGTGAACATCATCACCTGAGGGTGCGAGTGGAGAATTAAGGCCAATGTGCTAATGGACAGAACTTATCAAAGGTGAAGGGCTCGTGACCCAGGGCCCATTTTGGGTGTCATCCCCGACGGGGCTTTGCTTGCCCCAATGTACCTTGAAGGCCTCGAATAAATTTGTCTGCATTTTATACTCCTAATTTGTTTTGGCCTCTGTTTCAGGCATCAGCACCAGGGCCCCCTTCCCTGCAGCCAGGTGGGACATTCGCGGGGACATGATGTGGCCGGGCAGGCGCCAGCCGCGCCTCTGATTCGCAGCTCCAGCTGGAAACCCCTACAGACCGTGGGCCAGGCTTTATAAAATAAAAGCTAATAAGAATCATAACAATTTTGCTTTCTCTCCATAGCCTGCAGCAAGCCAGGCACAACATGGGAATTGAGGAATAAAGGCCATCAACTTCCCGTGGCTCCCCTCCTACCACCTTCCTCCTCTTGCTCCAAATTGTTTTGAAAACATTGCTTTTTCCCTTGCCTATTTCATTTCTGCAATGAAGTCATCAAACAAGATGACAGGGACTTTCGGAGACTCAAATCAATCAGCAAGTTTCTCTTTTGCTTTTTCTACTCAGGCAGGAAATAGGGGAATAAATTTTCCAGGAGTCCGAGGGAAGGGAAGGGGGCAATGGGTGGGTTGGCTCCAGCATGGGGAGGTGGAGAAGAACAGATGGAGCTTCTGGACCTCGTCCAGCCCATCAAAAATAAATAACCCCCTACCATGTGTTTGTTCTGCTGAGAGAAGTTCCAGCAAGTCCCGAGGGTTTTCTGTTGTCCACTGGAAAATAAAAAGAGACATTCCAAGTGCCTCCCAGCCCCTGCCTCAGTTTGGCTTGGAAGGAGTTGTGGTTTCTGCAGAGGTCTGCCCCCAGCTGTGGATGGATCATCCACCTCCAGAAATAAAGATCGTGTTCAAATCATGCCAAGCTCAAGCTCAAATCATGGAATCACAGAATCATGGAATATCCCGAGCTGGAAGGGACCCACAGGGATCAGAGTCCAGCTCCTGGCCCTGCCCAGACCCCCAACAATCCCACCCTGTGCATCCCTGGCAGCGCTGTCCAAACTCTCCTGGAGCTGTGGCAGCCTTTGGGCTGTGCCCATTCCCTGGGGAGCCTGGGCAGTGCCCAGCACCCTCTGGGGGAAGAGCCTTTCCCTGATCTCCAGCCTGACCCTGCCCTGACACAGCTCCAGCCATTCCCTGGGTCCTGTCCGTGCCCCAGAGAGCAGAGCTCAGAGCTGCCCCTCAGCTGCCCCGCAGGAGGAAGCTGCAGACAGGGAAAGCTCTTCCTGCAGTCTCCTCATGTATTTTATGGAGATGACTGCAGGTAATGGAAGGAGCTCATCCAGTGGGATCACCCCCTGCAATTTCTCTTGGGTTTAGGCAGAATAAAACTAATCATAGGGGTTGTCTCAGCCCAGGCCAGGGTTGCTCTAGGAGTAGATTGGCTCTTCAGATTTACCAGGATACTGTGGAATAATGGCTGGGTAGTGGAATTTCAGCACACAGGGGCAGGAGCAGCCGTTGTCATTTTTTTAATGATGAATTTTATGCTGGTGCCTTCACTATTCCTCTCCTCTGTTCAGCGGGGACAGGTCCTGCATGGGAAGCATGGATTGTGTGACTGAATCCCATTCCTCCAAAGGCATCAGAATGTGGGCAGAGAGCAGTCATTTGCTTGTACATTATGCAAGGAAAGTGCTGACCCAGTAGCACAAAAAAAAAAATCCCTGTCAGGAGCCAACAGGTTTTACCGGAAAACCATTGGGTTTCAACAAAAAGATTTAGGGGCTGGAATGAAACCTTGACAGTTTGCCCAAAAATTACAGCTTCGTTTTACAGTGTTCTCTCCGCTGAAATGTGTGTGTTCTCCTCTTCCAGAAAAACCAAGGGAATGAGAGGAAAAATGACGACACTGACCGAGCTCCATCAGTGCCTTCCTGGTGGCAACTTATTTTAGGGAAGAATTATCTCAGCTTTACTTTAATGAGTATCAATCAGGTTGGTAACTAATCCAGCTTTTCTTGTGAGGCTTTAAGCCCTTTAAAGATGAGGGTGTTTATTAGAGAGCCTTCTGCAAGGTTTTATGTCTTGCCTGTAAAGAGGCACAGCCATGGCCAAAACATTATCTCAAGTAGAACCAAATGTTGGCTCCTTTTATTGGCATTTCTAATGGATTCCTGCACAATCAGAGACATGAAATCGGGTTGGGGATGCGAAGGGGGCAGTCATAGGATGCCTGGCTGGTCCCACAGGCCTCCCTGAGCCGTGCAGAGTCCCCCAGGAAAGGCTCTGGCGGGTGGCAGGGCATTGCTGACAGCTGGGACGGTGCCACGGAGAAGCCATGGTGTGACAGGGTCTCCAAGAGGGGACAGTATTTGTGAAGAGGGAGGCCTGGAGGGCACAGGGACCCCAAGCACAATTCCAGGGTTATGGATTTGCCTTTTCCCCTAGGAAAGCAGCCAGCATGGATCCTTAGGTTTAAGTTTCACGCTGATCCTTTGGGGTTGCTCGGAGATTGGAGCGTGGAGAGCGAGAGCCTCACTGCCCTTCGTCTGTCCCCTGGGCAGGTTGAGGCTGCCAGCAAGGTCACCAGCACCCCTGGGTCACAGCCATGTGTCACTCCACCTCGGGTGAGAGCTTTTCCATGGATGAGCTGCAGGGGGACAGGAACAGCTCGGGGTGTTCACCGCCCCGGTGCCGCAAGGCAGCTCCGGCACAGGGACAAATCCTGCTGGGATGAGGACACAGCTCGGGCTCCTGGTGACAGCCACCACCTCCAGACAGCGTCAGGACGTGCTGATCCCTTTGCTGTGCAGCAGCGCCAGCCTCGAGCCCAAGTTTGGTGTTAATATGGAAATATGGATAAGAGCTTATGCTGTGACAATGATTTACTGCCTTGGTAACTGCACCTGATAACACAAATTTATCTTGGTCTCTCCATTTCAATTACATTTTTTCTAATGTGTGTTTTGAAATACAGATTCCCTCGGTCACAGGAATTTATGGGAACGACGGTGTGGCTGGGAGAATTCAAATCAACATGGGAACACTTCTTTGCCTCATGCTCCAGTGTCTCCTCATGTGTGTTATACCTGCTGTAAAATGCATGTTTTCACAAACTCCATTAAAAATACAGAAAAAGAGGAGGCAGGCACAGACAACAGCATCACCAGGATTTGGTGGGCATCATTCTCAAATGACCTGCTGGACTCTGGCCGCAGCAGTTGGATATCTCAGCACTGCAGTCCAGGAGGGGCATATTTGCTTGCGGTCTGACGGGGCTGAATTTTCAGGAGGTGCTGAGGTGCCAGGGCTCCGCTTCCTGCTCTGCCAGAGGGGCTGGAAGCTGGCAGGGAGCAAGATTTATCCCTCCTGCCTTTGGGACAGCTTGGAAAAGACCCACCAAGGGAGCATGGAAAATATATCCATGGAAAATACACATGGTGCGAGGGCTCTCCCTGTATTTCCAGCACGGCTCCAGAGGAAGCACTGACACAGGGGTTCCCTTAGGGAGGAGGAAGCAGCAGGAATGTGAGCAGCAGCACTTTGCCTTCCCAGAAGGATTTGTCCCCAGAAGAGCTCTTGGAGCCTTTCTCCTGTTGTCACAGAGTGCCAGGCTGGTCCCAAGCACTGTGACAAGCAGCACTTCATCTCTAATCGATGTGCTGGGCAGGAAACCACGCCAGGCAGCTGCAGCAGCCACTGAGCTGCTCTGACACCAGCAGGGACCGAGGAACTGCTCCGTTTCCCTGGAATCCCAGCTCGTGCTGCTGGTTGGGGTGCTGGACACGAGAGAGCAGATCTGACCCTGCAGTGGGAGCAAATGCCAGCACTGCATTTGCCATTTGTGATGGTCCATAAATAAAAACGTGTTGGAATTTCGCTAGGACACCTCATTAGTCCAGCTGCTCGCACTTAGCGGCTGATAGCTGCCATCACTCTTTGTCACCCTCCAAACTCCACCAAGAGAAATGGGGCCATTATTTCTCTGCTCTCACCGTCCTGCTGCTGCTCTTTTCCCTGGCTGGGAAGAGGAGCAGCTCTTCCCAGGGCTCTGGGAGCAGCAGCTCGTGGGAGCAGATGTCAGGAACTGGCAGGGCTGGTTGTCTGGAACACGATATCCCGCCACAGCTTCTGCTGAGGGGTGGACAGATGTCTTCCAGCAGATGGAAGGCAGATCTTTCCTTCTCCAAACCCAAATGCATCTCCATCAGTCATGGATCCCACATTTTTGGTCTGGCACTGTGGTCCAGGGATGTTAAACAGAGACATTGCTGGTCTTCTGTTATTCCTGGGATTTCTTTCTCCTGGGAGCTGGGCTGTCTCCTGGCTGTGGTCCCTGGAAATCCTCTGAACGTGCTCCAGGACTCAGCAGCAACGGCTGGGAGGCTCCTGGGCAGCTCCCATTGATGGTGTGCTGCAGGTCATGCTGAGGCGAGGAGCATCTTTTGGAATCTTGACCTTCCAGCAGTGGCAGTGCAGAAAATGGGAAGCACATCCCTCCCTGTGCCCTGTCTGGGTCTGGCTGCTTCTCTCCCTGAAGAGATGGTGGCTGACACCACCCCAGCTCAAAATCCAGTGTTGTTCCAGCAGTCATTCCTGGAGTCAGGATGTGGGGAGGTGGACACGGCGGAGTTGGGATCTCCTGCAGGCACATCCTCAGAAATGTTCAAAAATGAGAAGAGGTGGCATTGCTGATATAGTTTAGCTGGCATGGGGGGATCCAGCTGCAGGTTGGATCTGATGATCTTGGAGGCCTTTCCCAACTTTAATGATTCTGTGATTCCCTGCCTTCCCAGGGCTGCCAGAGCATTTAGAGAAATCTTGGTTTATGAAAGGGCCTGTTTTTTTTCTTTGGAAGTTTCTCAACAAGCAGAGCTGAGGGGGGATCACCTCTTTCCACACAGGTCTAATACATCCCTGGAATGTCAGGTATTCTCCCAGATACCGCAGATTAAAAAGCCAGTGCTCCCTGGGCAATGTGATATTCCAAATTCTGCCCAGTAGAGCTCTGATGGACATTAGGAAAGAACAGGAGGCATCATTTCCTTGTCTGTAAAACCCAGAGTAAATGGGCTGGAACCTTGGAGCAGAGGGAAAGTGGAGAGCCACAAAAAGCTGCTCCAGTTGCTTTTCCCCCCAGTGCAGGAAAAATAGGATCATTATTGAATAATACTGTGTTCCTGCCTGAAAATCCTGCCTTTCCTTTGTCTGAACCTGTCACATCTCTGATAGCTCCCTGTAGTGGTGGGAGTGATCCCTATGCTGACTAAGATCTGTTCAGTGCCTCAGAATATTTGGATGGATGGAATTACATAAAATGAAGACATCACCATCATCACCATTCGCACCATTCCTGCTGCTCCATCATTCTGTAAAAGCACCCCCTCTCCAAGTGGGAGTCAGGAGCCCCGGGTGTGAATCCCCAGTGTGTTCAGGAGCTGCTGAGCTGTGTCCATGCTCGGCCAGCCCCGGTTCCAGCCAGCTGAGCAGGGGCAATAAAGGAGCCACAAACGCTCTTCCCAGGCAGGATTCAATCTGAGTGTGTCCGTGCAAATATTTGTTATTTGCACAAAGGTACAGAGAGGAGCTTTTGTGAGGATCCAGAGCCCGGGAAGGCTCTCTGTGCACAGAGCCAGCCCGGGGTACTCTGTGTCCTCCACTGCCTGGAGGGACTGAGGTGAAGGCTCCACTGGGAGACAAGAGACCCTGGGCTGTAATTCCCACTCCAGGGATATTTGCTTTGCTTTACACCATGAATTTTGTGAAATGTTTGTTATCCAGTTTAGAAACGCTGGGAATTTTTTCTCATGAGCACTCCCAAGCCCTGGAGAAACTTTTCCTTCTCCCTGCTCTCATTATGGTGATTTTGTCATTCCGTGCTGGCCCGCCTTGAGCCTGGAGACTGAGCCACGATCCCTCTCTTTCCCAGCAGCTTCCTCCAAAATTCATCCGTGCTTGGGCACCTCCGGGCAGGCAGAGGCCACAGCAGAGTCTGAGGGAAGCACTAAATCTGCATTTCCTCTTCCCCAGTGAAGACAGACATGAATTGTGGGTGCTCTTCCTCTTCCCTCAGCTTGGATAGAAAGTTCCTCTGAGGGAGGTGAAGGGACACAGGCAGGAAGTGGTCATGGAGTTGGCCAGCCCCAAAATCCTTTTGGACGTTCCTGGAGTGCTCCTGCTCCCTAAACTCCTCTCCAAGGCTGTTTCCATGCCTTTGGGGACAAGGAGAAAGAAGAAAGAACCCCTAGTGGGTCCAGGACAGCTGACCTGGAATGTGAGACCCAGAGCTGCAATGTGGAAATGGCCCTTCCCGAAGCTCCAGGGGTTGCTGGGATGATTTGGAAGAAAACCCCACACTGTGATTCAGGTTGGAGGTCACAGGGAGAGGGTTTGTGATGCTCCCCCATCACACATGGGGGTGGTACCAGAAAAATGCAGGATCTTGGGTACCCTGCAATGGGAATTGTGGGGATACCGCAGGGAGAAAGAGCAATTTGAATATAAATCCCTGCTGACAGCCAATACATCCAGATTGTGTTCTTTCTTTCCCCTCTCAGTCAGGAAAAAAGTGCTGAAATCAGTCTAACAAAATACAAGAGTTTTTATAGTAGAGGGAAAAAAGATGAAAAAGGTTTAGGGTGAGATTTGGCAAAGATTTGGGGGGAAAAGAAAGCATTATGTTCTAAAAAAACCTCCTTAGATGACTTTAAACAGGTCAGGGTTTCCAGCTGTAATGGGATTGGAATTTTAGTGTCCTCCCTGCTCTGGGCCCTGGTTTTCAGGGGCTCTTCCAGGGGATGGCAGAGGGTGGGAGACACGACTTCATCAGGAACAGGGACAGTGCTGACAATTCCATTCTGAAGTGCTCATTTGTGCTTTCCTTCATCTTTCCCTCTATCCCTTAATGACACTGCAGGCAGGAAGGAAGAGA
This sequence comes from Origma solitaria, assembly GCA_013397895.1. Classification (NCBI taxonomy): domain Eukaryota; kingdom Metazoa; phylum Chordata; class Aves; order Passeriformes; family Acanthizidae; genus Origma; species Origma solitaria. The sequence continues at coordinate 772,747 of VZRL01005702.1, forward strand.
AGGGTTTGTTTGTGTTAAAATTCTGTCCTCCAGGAATGGGAGCAAGGCTCCATTTATCCTTCAGTGCAGTGATGGTGGGATGGAATTCCTGGTCAATAGATCAGGTTCAGTTATTCTCTGTGAAAAACCGTTCCCAATATCCACCTCGTGTGCCATTCCCTGTGGGAACAGGCCGTGCACAGTCTTCATAGCTCACCTTAACTCCATAAACATCACAAAACTCCTTTAAAGCACTCATTCAGGCCTTTCTGTTGGATGTCAGTGCCCTCTGGACCCATCCCTGCTCCAATGGATCCCTCTGTCTCTCTGGGTATGAACAGAGGGTGGGTTAGGATTAGCAGAGGTGGTTGTGAGAATGGGAATCTCCTGGAACAGTAAATTTTGTAGCATTGGGAGACACCAGGAGCAGCTGAGGGAGCTGGGAAAGGGCTCAGCCTGGAGAAAAGGAGGCTCAGGGGGACCTTGTGGCTCTGCACAGCTCCTGACAGGAGGAGACAGCCAGGGGGGTCGGGCTGTGCTCCCAGGGAACAGGGACAGAGCGAGAGGGAACGGCCTCAGGCTGGGCCAGGGGAGGCTCAGGGTGGACACCAGGAGGAATTTCTCCATGGAAAGGGTGGCCAGGCATTGGCAGGGGCTGCCCAGGGAGGTGGTGGAGTCTCCGTCCCTGGAGGTGTCCAAGGAATCCTTCGGGTGACAAGGTGGGAATCGCTCATGGGTTGGACTCGATGATCCTGGAGGTCTTTTCCAACTGTAAGTATTCCATGATTCCATGATCAGCAGAAAAGCTTCATTTGCTCCCTTTCATGCCTCATCTTTACCCTTCCTGGGGTAAAAGGCTCCCTTCCCTTCTCCCTGTTGAAAGCACTCTGTCTTTCCCAGCAAACAGATGTAGCTGGAGTTCCTGTTTTCATGGCAGCAGGAGCTGCGCTGCTAAACAAACACGGAGAAAGCCAAAACTTCCTGCCACTTCACATGTTTGTGTTTTGAAAACCAAGCTATTTATTTAGACAAACTGGAAAATATAACCACAAACAACCCCTAAAGTGTGCTGCTCACTTGCAGCAAGTTAACTGAAACCAGAAGAGGGAGAATTTGTTTATCCACAGATTTTCCTTCCCTCTCCAGGAAAATTCTTCCCCTTTCCAGCCCCTTGGGTTTGTCCCTTTGTACCCTGCATGCTCCAAGAGCCAGGAGGAGCTGCAGGAGGAGAAGCACAGGAATTCAGTGACTTGCATGGATCAAAGATCCATGGAAATATCATCCTTTGCAGTGGATGCTCCAGCTTTGTGCAGCCAGAGAAGGAACCAAAGGAATTCCCAGCCTACGAAAGTCCACGTTTGACCTTGGAAGGCGAAGGCATTAATCCACAGCTCGGTGTGCTCTGTCCTGCTCCTGCTCCTCGGCTGCTGAAGGACAGCATTGTCACATTGGCAAAGTCAGTGGGAATGGCTCAGGACAGGCTCCGGCAAAGGAACTTTATCTCCAGATTGTGTTCTGCCAGTGGAACGGGAGGGGAAGGAAAGGGCTCCTACCTGACACGAGAGACAATGGCCTGCTCCAGGGGAATATTAAAGAGCTCGGGGAAGGCAAAGGCTCCATTTCCAACCCTGCTCCCGGGTTTGGAAGGCAGCCTGGAAAGGTGTGTGCACCCCTGGGCTGGTACCCGCACTGTTGCCATGGCAACGAGCTGAGGGGATGGAGCTGCTGCCATCCTTCTCCTCTGCACTTCCTCCTCCCTCCCAAAAGTCACCTCCCTCGGAATTAGAAATGACACCCCTCCGCCCCCTGGGAGTGCCTTTCCTTCCTGAGCTGCACCTCTGCCTCTGGCTTGGAGAGGGAAATGTGCACGTGGGAAATGGGGAAGTGATGGAGAGTGGAAATCCGGGCTGTGCTCAGGGCCCAGGCTGGACCGAGAGGTTTTCCTTCATCCTGTGCACTGCTGAATTAATCTTGGGCTAATTCAGGCTGGTGTGGATGCTCTGGGCCACAGAGCTGCTTGGAGGGCAGCCCAGGGCACAGCTCAGGGGATGCTGAGGATCTCTTGTGGTTATCAAGGAGGGAGGATGGGGTGAAGAACAGGATTTGGGGGTTGCAAAACACCTCACGGCTTTGGCATTTCCTCTGTGTTGGATCAGCAGAGCTCACAAAAGCTTCACATAAAACAGGAGGTGGAAAAGCACCTCGGGGAAAGGCCCTGCCTGGAGAAGCCATGGGGAGGCTTCAGCTGATTGTTTAGCTTGGAACCAGGCTCGTGTGTGAAGGAGCCCACGGCAGTGCCTTCCATTCCATCTCCAGGGCCAGCACCTCTCCTCATCCTCCTCCCCCTGTGCCCCCACATTGAACTGTGTGGAGAAGGCAGATGAGGCTGAGAGAAATGACTGCACCTTCCCACGCCTCAGGCAGGGACTTGGCAGGGGCTGGACTCTGGCTTTCCCACTATCCCTCCAGCATTCCCCAGGCTGCCTCTCCCTCATTTTGTCACCTGGGCTTCGGGAAACCTGCATACAGAAATGAGGAGTTTCTGTAGCAAATCTATATTTTCAGGCCAAAGTTACAAAATTCCCCTTCTCTGGACCCTGAGGTATCCACAACCTCTCCCATCCCCCTGGAGCAGCCCCGGGAAACCTCTCAATGCTCCAGGAAGGGTCTCAGTGATGGTTACCACAGCTCTCCTACACACCAGGCAAAGCCTCCTCCTGCTGCTGTATCCAGGGATTTCAGGGCCAAGTCAAGGGTCTCAGGTGGTTTTTAGGGCTCTTATTCCCCACACAGGGGACTGGGATGGATTTTCCTTCAGCTTGGTGCTCAACCACATGGTTAATTCAAAGCACATGCTGTGTTCCTTCTGGGGCTCGTGCTGGAAGTGAGCTCCATGTGCTGGGAGTGAAGTGGGACTTTACAAGGCTGCAGACCTGGGAATGTCCCTGCTCTTGGCTGTCCTTGTGTTTGCCAAGAACATTTGCTTGCGTAGATGACTTCAGGAACATCCCAGTGCAGATAAGCCTGACTGTTTTCCTTCCAGCAAATGTTCTCTCAGAGTTAGCATAGAATCATGGAATGGGGTGGAAGGCACCTTAAAACCCACCTTGTTCTGCCCCCTGCCACGGGCAGGGACACCTTCCACTACACCAGGGTGCTCCAAGCCCCATCCAGCCTGGTCTTGGACACTTCCAGGGATCCAGGGGCAGCCACAGCTTCTCCAGACAACCTATGCCAGGGCCTCCCCACCCTCACAGGGAAGAATTTCTCCCCAATATCCATTTAAATGTACTTTCAGTTCCCCCTTGAAGCCATTCCCCCTTGTCCTGTCACTACAATTCCTTGTAAACCACTCCTCTCCATTTTTCTCGTCAGCCCCTTCCTGGCACGGAATCCCCACGGTGTTGTTCCCACTCATCCAGTCTTTTTCCCTGGATACCATGAGCCCCACTGACCACCACTCTTCCTCCATCCCCAGCATTTTCCTTCCTTGAATACCATCCCAGTAGGGATGAGCCCCTCCCCTGGCTCACGGCAGGGCACCCAGGCTGCAGGGAGCTGATGCAGCGGGCAGAGCATGGCTCCCTCTGCTCCTTGCTCTCCATGCTCTCCATGCTCCCCATGCTCTCCATGCTCTCCTTGCTCTCCATGCTCTCCATGCTCTCCATGCTCTCCATGCTCTCCATGCTCTACATGCTCTCCATGCTCTCCGTGCTCTCTGTGCTCTCTGTACTCTCCATGCTCCCCATGCTCTCCATGCTCTCCATGCTCTCCATGCTCTCCGTGCTCTCCATGCTCTCTGTGCTCTCTATGCTCTCCATGCTCTCTGTGCTCTCCATGCTCTCCATGCTCTCCGTGCTCTCTATGCTCTCCATGCTCTCTGTGCTCTCCATGCTATCCATGCTCTTCATGCTCTCCCTTCAAAGGCTTTAAAGGTTGTCACTACCAGCAGTGTTCCTCTCTTTCCTCTGCCCAGACAGAGCAGGAAGTGAAGAGGAAGATCTGAAATTTTCCTGCTCGGTTGGGCAGTGTGTAACAGACATTAAAGGAGCTCTGGGAGACAAAACCAGCTGCTGGGGGTTGATGTCCTCAGAATTTCTGGAGCTTGCTTGGTCAAACAGCTCAATGAAAGGGGTAAAAAGATCTTCCTTGTCTCCCTCCATCTTCTTCCCTCTTTAAATCAATCCCCTGCCCTTCCCGCACTTATTGGCAAAATGACCCTGCCTTTCACCTTTCCCAGGAGCCACAATCATTCTCCTGGGATTTTCCCTCCAGCCTCTGGGCTGTTCCATGCTCTTGCCTGACCTTCAGCAGGATGAGCAAGGGAAAGTGCCTCTGCCTTCAGGGCTGGCCAGAGGGGCTGGAACTGCAGAAATATGGAGCTGGAAAAGCTGTTTGCATCCCCCCTCCCCCGGGGATGATAGCGGCCATTATGGGGCTGGATTGACTCTAATTGCAATCCCAACAGAGTGAAATGGAAATAATGCCACAAACCCCTGGGAAAAGGGCCAGAAATAATCACAGTGCACAGCAAGGTTGTGCTGGGTGGAGGGGAACCTGTGAAAAAACAAGGGATGGGGTGGGGGAGGAACCAAGGCATTATCTGGGCTTTCAAAGCTTTGTGGATAATGATTCCTTGATTTTTCAGAGCCTGCCTCCTTCCAGGGCACTTCCCTCCCTTGCACTCAGCTCCAGGACTTGCCCTCAGCCCCCAGAGCAAAACAAAGCCATCCCACCCTTCACCTCGGAGTCTTCATCGTGGAACTCCAAGGATAGTTTCATGCAATTCCTCTTGGCTGGAGTTTAACAGGTTATTTTGCCATGAGGTTTGATGCCCTTTGGATGTCCATCCATGTTTCTGCTGGACTGCATCCAATGTCATCACCCTCGCAGGCTGCTCGGACTGAAAGGCATGGGGAGTTTAGGGAAAAAAGAGCCTTTCCTGGGGGAGGACAGCCTGCCCTTGCGGCTTGGACAGAAAAGGCAGGTGCCCATGTCGGAGAGGTGCCAGGGGAAGGGGCAGTGTGGTGGCCTTACAAACTGGGAATGACTCCAGCGACAGCAGTGCTTTGGAAGGGTTCTATCGAATCTTTGGAGAGGACAGAAAGAAGGGAAATCTTTGGAAAGAGGGCAGGGAAATGCAGATTTGGACATCATATGGCTCACTCTAGAATCAGGACGGGCATTTTTGGTTTTTGTCTCCTCAACAAGGCAGGGCTGAGATGGCTCTGAGTGAGAACTTCAGTTGTTTTGAGCTTTATAGGGTTTGATGAGAGAGCCTTGGCTCCATTTCCATGCTCAGGCTGCCCTCCCAGCCAGCCTCAGTGAGACCAGTACCTCCCAGTGATGAGCTTCCAAAAGTCATGCGTTCATCGCTGCTCTCTTCTCTCAATCCAAACCTTGATTTTTTGAGGGGCAGGAATCCTCTGATGGTCCTCCCAGTGCTGAGCTTTGGAAAGTCCCATATTCAGTACTGCCTTGATGCAAATCATAGTTTTGGGAGGCAGGAATCCCCTGTTGATCCTTCCAGCCGCTTTTAAGCAAAGCCCAGCACCTGAGAGGCAGAAACACCTTTCTGCCATGCATTTGGCTAGGATTCCTGTCACTCCCAGACACCCATTTATGAGCAACAGCCCAGAGAAAAGAGGGAAATCATCCGCGATCCGTTGGAAGGTAAATACCGCTCCCTCCATTGCCCCTGACAGCTCGTGCCGCAGCTCAGTTCCCCCCAGGAGCTCCCTGCCATTAATCACCTTCAGAAGGGATCGTTCCACCTCACAGTGTTTGCTGTGGCAGAGCGTTGGGCTGGAGAACTGCTGCCAGTCCCACACATTTGGAGACCGCCACGCTGGAACGGAGCCAGCGCTCGTTCTCTGCCTTGCTTCCCGCTGCTGGGAATGCTGAAATGGGTTCATTTTGCTCTGGGTTTCATTGCTCCTTCACCTCCTTGCATTCCCCTCTTTCCCCCCTTCTTCTAGGGCCTCTGAGAAGGGATATGGAGGAATCCCTTATCGCTGGCAGTGCCGTGGGTGGGGCGGGGGGGGGGGGCCCGCAGCACCATCAGAGATCGGGGATTATAAACTCTGCACACGGCTAATAGGGAAAGGAGGAGAGAGGATTAGGATTTTTTTCCTTTGGAAAGGGATATGGATTATCTGGGTCAATAACCATGGCTGTGACATGCCCGTGTTTTCTCACCAAGGATTCACTGGGAACGCTGGAGTCTCCAGATGCAGTTTGGGAGGACCTGCTCGAGGCAGTGGGAGGTCCTGCCCTCCCTTCCTTGGGCTCCAGAGCAGCCCTTTGAAGATTTGTTGGCCCCTCTCAATTTATTATTGATCCTGAAAAGCTTCCTTGTGAATTTGCCTTTACTGAAAGCTGAATTTTCTGTCCTGCCTTGTTGCCTCCCTGTACCATCCTCCTCCCAGGAATGTACCCAATGTTCCCAGTGCCCCATTTCCATGTTTGCTTTTCTAGCCAGGCTTCTGCACCTTAAAGCTCATCCAGTTCAGTCCATGGGCAGAGGCTCCTTCCACTCTCCCAGGTTGCTCCAAGCTCCTCCAACCTGGCCTTGGACACTTCCAGGCATGGAGCAGCCACAACTTCTCTGGGCATCCTGTGCCAGGACCTCTCCACCTCAGTGAGAAAACTCCTTTCAAATATCTTCCTTGATGTGGAGCTGCGAATGGACACATGGAAAGAGGCTGGAGCTGCATTCCTGGGGCCTTGCTCTGGTCTCCCACAGGAGATCTGTAAAGAAGAGTTTGACATTGCTGGACTGTCTGACTTGGATTTCCAGCAGGCTTTGGGCACCCAGCTCTGCGATCTGCCCAAAATTCCTCTGCAAAAGCAGGCTGTGGGGGGGCAAACCCCTTTGGAAGTGCCAACCCTGCTAAGCAGGAGGGAACGAGGTTCCTGGAGAGGGAGAGCCATGTTAACAGCAGAGGTTTGCCCGTGGAAGCAGTTAATCACCAGGAACACAATTAGCACTTAGCGCCTCTGGACACCCCGTGCTGGCCTTCCCTTGTCCTACACCAGCGTCTTCTGCCTCATTACCTGCGACACCTCATTTCAGTGCTGCTAAATCCAGCTGCCTCCCGAGGCTCCCGCTGCTCCAGAGGGGATCCTGCTTGCTCCAGCCAGGAGCATCCCTGCTCAGCACTGCTGTCCCGATGGGAAGCAGCCGGGGCTAATGGACATGGCCACTGCCTTTCCTCCCCCTTTGTCCCCCAGTCCACCTTCCCGAGCTCCCTGCAGCTCTTTAAAACACTGTTCCTCTCCTCAAAGCGCTTTTAATTGCTGTCCCTCACCCAGCAGGCTCACAGAAGCAGACGGACGGCTCCGAGCTCTCCTTTGCCAGAAAGTCAGGCTTTTTTTGCAAACGTGGAAGACCTCAATTAATAAAATATTCCTCGTTTTTCCGAGGTCAGCTTTAGCAGCCGGGCCCTGTGATCAAATGAGAGCCTTTTCCTGGGGATGCCTGCTCGCTGGAATCTCATTAACGCTCACTGGTGCGACATTTCAGTGCAGCTAAACGGGACAGAAAGTGGCTGTTTCCCCTTTCCACCCTATGGATCTGGCGGGAGGCAGGAGAACCTCACACCGCTGCGTTTTACCCTCTTTACCCCTCTAATCACATCCCTTTTTTCACTCAGTGCCAACCCAGCCTTCAGATCCTTGCAAATCTCTGCTGGTTTGGGTGGAATTCAGGGCAAAATGGTGTCTGGCAAGTAGACGAGGAGTCTGTGCTCGTGGCAGTGCGGATGTTCACAGCTCTGCGGCTGGAATCGCTCTCACCCCGTGTGAATGAGGCCAGGGAGTGACCCCGGATATCCATCGTGTTTAGCTGGAAGCAGAGTGCAGCTCTTGCTTTCTAAAATCATCCGTCACCGCCAGAACATGCATTTTAATGGAGCTCAGGCTATGGAGCCTTGAAGGGAATTGTTGTGCCATAACGAGCTCGTGTGTAAGAGTTAAGGCCCAAGGGAACGCTTCTCCTCCCAGTGGGATCTGAGTCCTCGCCGAGTGGCACTTCTGGATGACTCACTATTATAATTTATTATTTCTCTGGCACCGTAAATGTGCAGGGCACTCTGGAATGGGCACAGAGCAATGTCCCTGCCTTGATGAGGTTACAACATCCCTGCCTTCACTCCAGCCAAACCTGTGGCATGACACAGAGGAATAACTGGAATGTGGGGAAGGAAGAAGGAGCAGCCTCAGTCCCCGACCCCACTGGGATGAAACACCAGGCATTAACTCAAATTCAAACTGGGAATTACCAGGGAGACACAACGAAGAGAATAAACCTGGGGGATCCACATCCACACATTATCTCCAGCACCAGGATAGAAGGCTCGGGAGGAAGGAGTGGTACGTGCCACTCTCCCCTCCAGCCATGCTCAGCACTGCACTCCAAGGGGCTGATCTCTGTATTTCCCACAAGGAATTTCTTCCCCAAGTGCTCCACTGGCCCCAGGCAATGCCAGCACCATCCTGTGCTGTTAAAAGTCAGCAAATCCAAGATGGAAGTGCAACCCAGCCTGGAGTGTCTGCAGCATCCTCTCTGCTGTGGTCTGGGCCGTGGAGGAATTTCATCCAGAGGGGTTTTTATCATTTTATCATTTTCTTCTGTGCACTTCAGCATCTGTGAGCACCTTCTACCTCTGCTCCCGATTCAGGAAAGATCCCTGAGGGCTGTCTGTGGAATGTATTCATGTCCTTCCAGCCATGTATTCCTGTGAAAAGGAGCATATTCCTGAGGTGAGGAATGGACACCAAACTCCTGGCTCAACCACCTGATAAAGGTGACGCATTCCCAGCACTGCAGTATCCCAGGGCACAGTTTGGGAGCTTTTATTTACTGTTTATTGTTGCACCAGACTGCACCAGTGCACACCTCTGGGTTGGAGCCCAGAGCCTGAGTCCAGGTCTTCCTCCCAATGCCCTTTCTCGGGCACCACCTTCCTGCCAGGCTTCCCAAATCCCCAAATCTCCAGGCAGGCTCTGCTCAGCCCTGTTTTTCCAGCAGAGCAGTGGCTCCAGTGGCCGTGGGCACACCCGGGGATGTTCTGGAAGGGAAGACATCACAGGAGGCTGTGCCATGCCCTGCTGGGTCTCCATCCCTGGGCAGCCCTTCCCGGCTCTGCTGCATTCCCGTAGGCACCCTCCTCCTGCATTTCCCGCAGCAGCTGCGCCGAGCACAGCAACGCTGCTCTGACACAAACACTTTTGCCAGGGATTTCGCAATTGGCTGCCCTCCCTCACCTCTGAACCAGGACTCCTTGCCAAAAGTGTGTTTCCCAGCACTGCTCTCCCAGCCCTGTCACCTGCAAACACAATTACTCCTCGCTCTGGATCAGCTTCATTAGCGATGGGGCTGGAGAAGGGCTGAAATGGAGCGTGCTGCCCACGCCGGGGGGGATGTGTGCTTAGCAGGCACAGGGAAGGAGCTTCTGCCAAAGCTGCTCTGGAAAACTCCACACAGCTGCTGCAGGAGAAGCTCTCGCTCACTGATCCAGGGCAGCGAGGCATGAGGAGGAGTTCTGGGCATGGAGGAAGGTCCTGGTGGATATTGGAATATTGAGCGTACAGAGGATGCAGCTGGAACAGATCCACCAGTTGGCTCTGCCCAGGAATCAACACCTTTCCTTCTGCTGATCAAGGGTGGCTGCTCGGGGGTTTGATAAGGGAGGGTTTGATCCTTTTTTCATGATCTTTGACACTGAAATTTGTTTTCATAGGGAAGAGTAAGCTGGAAGAAGCAGCATGGCCATTCAGTATGTCTCTGATCGTAGGAGAGATCATGGAATCATATACTCATGGAATGGTTTGGGTTGGAAGGACCTTAAAGTCCATCTTGTCCCACCTCTGCCATGGGCAGGGACACCTTCCACTGTCCCAGGTTGCTCCAAGCCCTGTCCAACCTGGCCTTGGACACTGCCAGGGATGGGAAGTTTTCTTGCCCATCATCACTTTGGGAATTTTGCTTTCTTTTTTGAGTGTATTTCCTGGATTGAGGAGACCTCACGTTGTCAGTTCCCATTACTTTCCCTGCTCCCTGCATGCTTAGGATGGTGGATTTGCCATCCTGGGCCGTTTGGGTTGGAAGAGAAATTCAACATCAATCACTTCCACCCCCTCCCATGGGCAGGGACACCTTCCACTATCCCAGGCTGCTCCAAGCCCCATCCAACATCCTATTCTGTTCCACCACTTCCATACCAGGAATTTTGAACCCATAGTTGAAGACGCAGCAACAGCAGAACTTCGCTGCTAAAACCAGCTCTAGCATGGAGACCCCAGTTCCCTCCACACCAGCATCTTGGAGTTCCAAAGGACATGGTGGACATGGTGGGACAGTCCCTTCTAGTGCTGTGGGTTTGGTCAACTGGTTTTACATTTTGGGGGTTGGTACTTCCTGTGGTCTCATGGCAAGGCTTGGAGCCATTCTGGAGGAGGTGCTCAGTGGGAGATAAGTCCAGGATCTGCTGTTGGCCCCCAGTTGTTTCCTGGGTGTTTCCTGGCTCCCATGGCCTTGAGGGCGATGGAGATCTGCCACTGTTCACGGAGACACCCAAAATTTATGGAAAAAACAAAAATGGAGGCGCCTTCACAAACACCACTGTGCAAAACTAGTAATAAAAAAATACATGTATTTTAATCCAATCTGGATTGCATTTTGTGAGAACAGCAAATTTCATAATGGAGAACTAAATTTCAGTTGATTTTCAAATACAGAGCACAAAAAGCCTCATGTTCTTCCAACACAGGGAATGTTTTCCTGGCATCCCTCAGAAATGCTGTGTCACTGCTTTTGTTAATGTGATCAACAACAAGCTGAGCCCAAAGCAGGCAGGAATGGATGGCTTTTTCAGGAGTCATCCCAGCTTGGCAGGCTGGGGACAAACAGAGGAACATTCCATGCCCGGAACAGTGGGAGCCTCCTGGAAATGCTGGGAGCTGCTTCCATCAAAGAGCATCACGCCATGAGGTGGAGATGGAGCAGGGGCACAGCAAGGAGCTGTGGAGGGAGCAATGGGCACAGGGATCGTTACTTAGGGCAGCCTCAGAGCACTTTTTTGATGAGCCTGTTCTCCAAAGTATTTCTCTGGAGGTGGCTGGCAAAATGCACATCATGGAATCATGGAAAGGTTTGGGTGGAAAGGGCCTGAAAGCTCATCCAGTCCCACCCCTGCCATGGCAGGGACACCTTCCAGGTTGCTCCAAGCCCTGTCCAGCCTGGCCTTGGACACTGCCAGGGATCCAGGGGCAGCCACAGCTTCTCTGTGTAACCTATGGCAGGGACTGTCCACCCTCACAGGGAAGAATTCCTTCCTAATATCCAATCTAAACGTCACCTCCTTCCGATCGAGGCCATCCCCTTTGTCCTGCCATACGGGCCATTGTGCAAATCCCTTTCTTGTCAGCTCCCTTTAGGTACTTCCCACCTTTGTGGATGGAAGTGTGGAAGGATGATGAGCTGCATGGAAAGGAAGGAAGAGGTGGCGTGTCCCTTTTGTCCTTTGTTGTCCTCCTCTCTTTCCCCCTGACCTTTTACTCCTGCTCAGAGCTACCTCTGGGGCTGAGGGAAGCACAGACCATCCAGCTGGATGCTGACCTTCTACCTGGAGCTGGGCACAGGACAACCAGCTGTGAGCTCCTGGTTCCTGTCCTCCAGAGCTTCGGGCAAGCCAGGCTGCTTCCAGGCAGGGATTTACCCCATGGATTTTGAGTGCTGGCAGAATGCAGGGTTTTGCTACATTTTGTTATCCAGTTGGCTCCAGGTGTTCCCAGCACCTTTCTGTCTGAACACCTCCTGGTAGTGCCTTCAGCAATCCAACTGGTGCCTGCTTTGTGTGGCCTTTTTTCCCAACCCATTCCCCAGGAGAAGGAAAGGCAGGAGAGCTGAAGGGGGAGAACTTTGCTTTCCTTTTATTTATTCATAGTGTCTGTACAGGTTTACGTTCATATTACAAAAATCATGACAAGGAAACATTCCTCACATTTGAAACTGGCCTTCCTGGAGGAGCTCTTTCCCTGGATTTGATTCTGCAGCACAGACAGGCTTTCCTCCACCTGTAGAACCCACCCCAGTGCCACAGAACAAGGCTGCCCACACTGCCCCCACCATGGGGCAAGAAGGGGAAATACCTGGGAGTAAGTATCTGAAGGAAGGGTGTCCAGAGTTCAGATCCAAGCTCCTCTTGGCAGTGCCCAACAATGGGACAAGAGGAGTGGGCAGGAACTGATGCCCAGAAAGTTCCACCTGAACATGAGGAAGAACAACTTCCCTGAGAAGTGACTGAGCCCTGCACAGATCCCAGAGAGGGTGTGGAGTCTCCCTCAGAAGGGGTGTTCCAGACCCATCTGGATGCAATCCATGTTCCGTGGGATGACCCTGCTGGAGCAGGGTGACCTGCTGCGGTCCCTTCCAACCTTAACCATTTTATGCATTTTGATTCTTTGTGCTGATGTAAAAACCGAGAGGTTGGTCATGGTCCTGACGTTCCCGAGGGATTGTGCTTGAGCAGCTCCAATGTGACTGCAGCTCTTCCCAGCCTTTCTCTGCCAGCAAAGCTTGGCTTGGCTCGCGCTCGTGCAGATGCTGCTCTTGGCCAAGGCCTGGCCCATGTTGACAGCAGCCGTGCAGAGAGGCAGGAAGCTCTTGGAGACAGCTGGCGCTTGGATCCGGCTCCTCTGCCCAGGCTACCTTGGAGCTGTGCTGGTGATGGAGCAGCTCTGGAGAGAGCTGCTCTTCGTGGGAACGGCGTGGGGGAGGCGCAGGTTCCTGCCACAGTTTGGGTGTGTCCCGCCAGGTAGGGCTCCAAGCTTTCCTCACATCCGCTGGACCCGTGCCACCCTGCGGGACAGCGCAGCCCTTCATTAGCAGCACGGATGCCACATCCTGCTTCCATCAGCTTTATTTTTAGGCTCTGCCTCCTTCTCTCCCATCTGCTCCTCTGTGGGCTGGCCACCATCAGCCAGGAGCAAGTGGCCAGAGATGGAGGAGAGACATCTCTACTCATCCCGCCAAGAGGCCTGGGAGAGGCCAGCTTTGCGGAGTAATTGTTCTGGGCTTTTTGCTGAGCCTTTGGTGTTAGGGAAGCAGGCCCTCTCTGAATCTTCGCCATCCTTCACGCATTCCTGTCTGCCTGCCGTGTCCCGAGAGGTGTTTGCTGGAAGCAGCCGGCTGGGACAGCTGTCCCCAAACACGAGCTCGCTGCGCCGCAGCCATGCTGGCTCGGTGCAAACCACAGGGAGAGCAGGGCCCCTTCAGAACACTCATCCCAAACAGCAGAGCTCTCCCACTGCACCTGCTGGTCCAGCAGAAGGTGTCCCTGCCCATGGCAGGGGGTTGGAACTGGCTGATCTTTAGGGTTCCTTCCAACCCAAAGCATTCCATGATGGTTGTGATGTCAGGGACTGGCCCGTGAGTCTCCTCAGGGTCACCTTCTGCTGCAGCAGCCCAGACACCGGGAGCAGGTTGGTTCTCATTGCAGCCAGAATGACTCTTTCAGCCCTTTCTCTCTGCCTCTGTGATATTCCTGAATCCATCACATCCTCCATGTGCACAGCCAACCCTTTTTGCTCACATTCAGATTGGATTCTTCCTCCACAGCCTCTGCTCCCCACTGCTCCGAGCTCGCTCTGTGGAGAAAGGACATTTCAGAGGTTACACGGAAAGGTCAGCAGCTCCTGGGATTTATATCCATCCCAGGTCTAGAAGATCAGGCTGTAGAAGATTCCTCCACAGGTCCTGTGGGGAGCCACTTGGGAAGCTGAACCATCAGCACTTCACCTCCCTTGAATCCTCCTTTATCGTTCCCAGTGGATCTGATTAGGCTGACAAGGAAATGGACCTGCCAAAGCACTTGCTGTGAGCAGAGATGGGGCAAAATGAGGCTGAAGAGGGTGGAGTGAACAGTGTTTCTTTGCAGAGGTTTCCAAAATGAGCTGATAAACAGAAGTTGTGGAGAAACAGGCAGAAGTCCCAGCAGTTACCTGCTGACATTTCATTCGTTTCCATTCCAGAACATCAGCAAAACTGTTCCAATCCAAATAATTTCCTGGAGACCAAACTGAATGAGCTCTAGGAGGACAAAGGCTCAAGGAAAAGTGTATGGTCCCTTGGGGAGTGCACTTTCAGAAGAGCCTTTGTGTCACAGGGAAATGTCCTGAGCATTGTGAGTAAACAGATATGACCCTGCAAGCTGATCCCCCCTGCTCCAAGCCCTGCTGTGCTTGCAGTGATCCCTGTACAAGTCACAGAATCGGTGTGGTCCCACACGAGCTGCAGATACTCAATGACACTCGCAGGCTGTGGTGGCCCAGAGCAGAGGAATGTCACTTGTCAGGCACGTAGCAGCTTGGTGGGGTATCAGGGAGGCCCCACAGCTTGGTGGGGTATCAGGGAGGCCCCACAGCTTGGTGGGGTATCAGGGATGCATTCGCAGGATTCCATCCAAAGCAGCAGCTCTCATTTCTGCTCTCCCTTGTAGCCACTTCTCTACAGAAATGGAGCACAGGCAGGGCCGTGGGCTCGGGCCCCTGTTAATTCAGGCCCAGGGGAACAGATGGAACACCGAGCAAACCAAGAGGAGCACAACAGGATGGATGCAGGAGCCTCCTGTCTCCTCCTGGCCTCTCTCCCTGCTGGTATTTTGTTGGGAAGGGTTATTGTCAGAGCTCACTGTGTAAATGAGCAGTTTAAATATCCCCTGACTCACACAGCAAATGCTACTCAGGGAGCGTCAGCACAAAACGTGGCCCGTGCCACATCCCCAGAGAAATCACTGCAGGAGCTGCATGACCTTTGCAGAACGGTTCCAGGGCTTGGAGCTACCTGGGATAGGGGAAGGTGTCCTTGCCCGTGGAATGAGATGGTCTGTGAGGCTCCTTCCAACCCAAACCAGTCTGGGATTCTGTGAAGATGGAACCACCTCGCTTACCTTTTCTCCTAAAGTTAGACTTCCAGGCAAACCTGGTTCTCTGGGCTCCTGTATTTGGAGCTAGGCTGCTCCAGAAGGTGGTCCAGTTCTTCCATAGAGGAATCCTGAGCCAGTCTCCCTCCAGTGACTCCAGAGGTGACAGCTCTCTCTTTAAGGACTGTGGCCACAAGGACTGTACTGCACGGACTGCTTCCCATTCTCCTTTCCTTGTCCCTTCTGGTCACTAAGATCCATTATTTGCCTTAAATACCTCCTAATGGCTGAGCAGGGAGTTGGGCCTGTGCTAGGACGATAACACAAATCCTCCCAGTTCCACGTGGAGCACATGTCAGGGTAGGGGTTGTGCTCTGTCATCGCTACTGCCAAAATGGAGTTAAACTATTCCAGAGTGGGAAAAGCCAGGAAGAAAGGCGCCATGACACAGCAGGGATCTTTCGGGGTTGTTTTGGCTGAGCCAGCAGCAAGATGAAGCTGGAAAGGTCTCTGCTTCCTGACCAGAAGGACCTTGGGTCCATGGCTGATGCGTTCCTTGGATTAGGCTGAGCCAGCCTGAGTAGCTCCTGTTGTGGAATAGAAAATACGCGACAAACCCGTGCTGTTTGTGTGGTGCCTGATCTTCACACCTTCTTGTTTCAGAGCCTAAGGAGCTCTTCCTCCTCCTCCTCCTCCTCCTCCTTCTCCTCTTCCTCCTCCCCACAGCTGAGTTCCTGCCCCGCCAAAGGAGGTGTTGCTTTCCCCACTCTGGGTTTTGCTGATACAACTGTGGCATCTTTGAGCTGCTGCTTGGCCTGGACCAGAGCAGTGAGAACACCAACAAGATGGGCAAGGGATGGACTGATCTTGGGACTTGGATCCCCAGGAGAGAGCTCAGCTCAGAGTCAGGGGAAGTCAGAAGATCTTCCATGAAACACAGCTTGGAAACACACGCAGCTGAGCTCAGCCATTCCCAGTGAGCCTCCTGGCCCCAGGTGTCCCCCACGGCCTGGAGGTGACATGGGGCAGCTCCAGCCAGCTCTGCCATCCCTCATTTTGAACACCAGTGTTCTCCACCCACCTATGCCAGCTGTTTCCAACACAGAGCTCTCTCCCCGAGCCCTGCCAGCGCCTGGGCTAGAGAGGAGGAGGAGGAGGTTGCAGGTGTTTCAATGCCATTATCAGCCCTGAATCAGTCATTTTCCACCTCCAACACAGCTTTTATTCACGGTGTGCCTCCCTGCTTGCCCTGAAAAGCCTGGTTTCTCCTTGTCTCCCACTGCTCGTGCCCCTGCTCCCTTCTCATCCATCACCAGAGCCCAGCTCGGTGTGGCTCTGGCACAGACAGCTTTGGAGGTGCTGCTGAGGGGCGGAGGGGCTGGGGCTGCGATTCCCAGTGATGCTTTAAACAAGTTGGTAAAAATATGAAGCAGACACAGGAGTAGTGGGAAAAGGGAATTTACCTAGGTTTAATAGGATCCTAGGTGCCCAGACTCATCAGAGGTGGAAAACACGCCATGGAGCGAACGACGAGCCGGGGCCCCATACAATGCGTAATGGATTTTTACGGACTTCACAAAATTAGCGTATCTACCTAAAATCCCCCAATAAGAAACTTAATAAATGAATAATTGCCCCCTATTCTAATGAACCCCCCCCAAATGAGACTACAGCCTAGTTTACAAAAACATGTTCCAAGGGAGAACAGGTTGGAGCCCCTAGTTCTGAGATAATATGAATGTTTGGTCTTCCTCGCTTTGCAGGACCCCAAACGAAGCTAAACATCAGACTACAAGGGTTGTAAACATGTAGGGCTAAAGTACAAGGAGTATTTGTGCAGGGTACAAGGAGTGTGTAGAGAGGGTACCAGGGAAGGGAAAGGGTATAAAAATATATAAAAAGTGTATAAAAAGAAAAATACAAAAATCACCGGCATCACCAGGATGTGACAAAAGGGCTGTTTGGCGCAGGGCAGTGGCTGCACAGCCCACACATGCCACATGCAGGTGTGACCCAGCACGGTGACTCTGATCTGGCTGGTGGCTGCTGGCAGATCAGTCCCACAGCTCCAACACCCACCTGGAAGCCGTGAGGAGCCAGCCAAGCCTGTGGATCACAGCCCTCAGCAGTGTCCTGCCAGTGCCAGGGCAGCGTGACTCAGGCAGGAGGAGGAGGGTGGAGATGAATAAATGAACCACCAGGTGCTGGTGGAGCAACACCTCGGACCACATCTTCGCTGGGAAAAGCCTCTGGAGCCACACCTGGCTCGGCAGCACCTGAGAGAGCACTCAGTTACACTCACACGGTGATCCTGGAGACAGCTCCCTGTCCCAGGCTTGCTCAGGCTCTGCCGTGCTCAGCTCCTCACACGCGGCTGCCTCATCCATCTGCTCTGCTCCAAATGCTCATCCCTAATGTGAAGTCTGCTCTTTCCCCTGCTGCTCAGGGCTCCGTGGCTGGTAATTTCCCTGGCATGTAAAAGCTTTGGAAAATTATTGTCGAGCACAGGTTCACACCTTGTCACGAAGAGGCGAAGTTTAATAAACCGTGGAGCCAAACTGTTGAATCCCTGCATTAATGCAGGTGAGCAGCTGGAAACAGCTCCACAGAAGGAATGCTCAGCAGGATGCCAGAGGCAGAGCACCCAGAACTCCTCCAGCAGCTGTTTTGCTCAGCTGCTCCAGCGCTGGCCTCTGGGAACAGGAGCTGCTCAGAACCAGAGCAGAGAACGGTGCCCCAGGCCAGAAAGGATCAAAGTGCCTGTTCAATCCTACAGACATCTAGAAAACATTTTCCCAGCCCTTGCTCACACCTCCTGCACCTGCAAAGCTCCTAAAGATGAGCCCAAGGCGTCTCTGGAGTGTCTGGAAGCTTTCCACATCCCTGCTGGTCTTCTTTGCCCAGGCTTCTTCCCACAGGTCCTTTCCTTGGGCAGCAGCTGAGGGCTTGTGCCATCTGCTTTGGGCAGCAGCTGTGGGAGCAGGGGTTGGGGCAGGGATTGGGGCAGGGAGTGTGGGGTGCAGCCTCTCGGCTTTCTCCAGGGGCTGGAGGGATAAACTAGGACAGCCAAATCCCCACTCCACACATGTCCCTAGGAATATTTGCTGAGAGAGAACAAAGATGCTTTTTACCACTGAACCTTTCCCACGCCTCTTGGAGCAATCACTTTGTCTTTTCCCAAAAATCCAAGTGCAGTGCTCAGGCCTGCTAGAAGCATCTTCAGGTGCTGGCAGTCGGTAGAACCAAAGCTGACGGAGCTGTGGCAGCACAGGGAGCTCTCCCCGAGTTCAGCTTTGCAGCAGGGGAAGGCAGCTGTGGGCTCTCCCTGGTGCCACCGGGATGCTCCCCTGGGAGAGGAGGGCAGATCCATGGCATTCAGCCCCCACGCCCGTGGGCTGCACAGTTCTGGTTCCCACTATGTGATCCACCCACCGCCGTTAATGATTCACATCACTCACTCGGATCACTTAACCCCTTCTTGCAGTCTGTGCCTAGGGCTTGCCCGAGCTGTGATTTAATCACATTCCCAAGGCCTCATTTTCATCAGTGCTCTGCTGGGAAGGGAATTGCTCCAGGAGGAGGAACCAGAGCACATGGTGCGATTCTTGGGGATGATCTTTGTGTGTCCCTTCCTACTCAGGATATTATTCTATGATTCTCTAATTCCATGAACTCTATGGGGAGAGTTGTGCACTCTGCTGAGGGTTTTGGCTGTGAGATAGTAACAAATGTATGGACACTGGTTTCATATCCTAAAATTCCTGTCTTGCCCTGGCAAAGGGTAGTGGCAGTGTCACTTCTCCAGCGCCTCTTCCTTCCCTGGCTCTGTTTTGGGGTCTCCCAAACCATGTGCTCTAATTGTGATTTGTTGCATACCCATCCAGGAAATTCGAGGTTTCATGGAGAAAAGGAGGCTCAGGGGGACCTTGTGGCTCTGCACAGCTCCTGACAGGAGGGGACAGCCAGGGGGGTCGGGCTCTGCTCCCAGGGAACAGGGACAGGAGGAGAAGGAATGGCCTCAGGCTGGGCCAGGGGAGGGTCAGGTTGGACATCAGGGAAAATTCCTTCCTGGAAAGGGTGGTCAGGAATTAGAACATGCTGCTCAGGGCAGTGGTGGAACACCCATCCCTGGGGGGATTTAAAAGCTGTGTGGATGTGGCACCTGGGGACATGGGTGAGTGGTGGCTTTGGCAGTGCTGGGGAACAGTGGGACATGAGGGATTTTCCAACCTAAGCAATTCCATGATTCTATTAATTCAGCAATGCACAGGAAGAGTTTGGCTGCCTGTGGTTCTGGAGTCTTTTCCACAGTCAGTCTGGATGCTCTGGCACCAGAAAACAAACAAGAGGAACCCAGTCTGGTTTGTTTGGTTTTTTTTTAAATCACTTTTTTTTAAGTTCATTTTGTACGAGCTTGGCACCTGAATTGTGGTGTTTCACTGCCTGCCTTCAGCAATCAGGGAAATATCTAAAATTTCAGCTGCACAGGGATGTAAATCTTCCAGGAGGAATCTGTCAGGATTAGAGTTGCTTGGGGTTTCGGCGGTGTCTTCAGCTCCTCACAGTCCAAAGAGTGAAAAATGAGTGCAGAGCTGAGCCCAACCATGCCCTGTGAAGAGCAGCTGCTGTGAAGGGATGAGGAAGAGCCAGAATTAGTCACAACAGCCTAACTGGGCTGGGTTTAGGGCCGAATTTCACGCCCAGCATGGGGCTCCTTGTGGGACCTCCCTCACTCCTCTCTTGCCAGCCCTCCTGGGCAGGTCCTGCTGAAGCCACCACCTGCCTTGTTGGCTGTTTTAGTCACACTTCCCAAGCACAGGTGGCAAATCCCAATTGCTCCAGAGGATTTGGAGCACCAGGGATGATGTCTGGGTTGGACAGTGATGGTGGCCCAGGGAGAAGCAGCGGGGCAGGGCATGGTGACACTGGTGATAAGCTTTGGCTGGGTGTGGGACATCCATCCCATGCTGCCCTGCTGGCAAACCGGGCCCTTGGAATCCTTCAGGATGCCAGGAATACAGAGGGAAGCTGGAGAAGACACTTTTCCAGGTTCTGGGATGCATTATTTGGCTTTGTGGGTTGTTTCTCTTCCCACAGGCTTCCGCATTTTTTGTAGGTATGAGTTTTCCCCCTAAGAGCCATGAGAAAAGCAGCCCTCCACCACTGGCCTGCAATTGGAATAAAAAATATGGGACAGGATAAAAAAATATCGACGTTTTGCAATTGTGAGTAGACACTGAGAAGCTGGAAGAGGCAGAATAAATTAACAGGGTGATTTTAAACAGGGAGCCCAGAAGGAGACTATTAAACCAGTCCTTCTTAGTCAGGCACACAGGTGCTGGACTGGGTACAGGTGGAAGAGATCCATCTTCTAAAGGACTGGGGAAAAAAAGGAAAGCAAACCCAGTGGCACATTTGTTTCAAACCCTCTTCTGTGTTTGAGGTGTATGAGATGCTGGAGGAGGAGAGGGAGGCAAACCCCCATTCCCCAAGTTTCTGCCAAAACTGAGCACACATGTGCTTTGGAAAGCCTGAAAAGACCTTTGCACAGGGATTTTCACCCCTGGAAGTGTTCAAGGCCAGCTTGGATGAGGCTTGAAGCAACCTGGGATAGTGGAAGGTGTCCCTGCCCATGGTAGGGGATGGGACTGGGATGGGTTTTGAGGCCCTTCCAACCCAAACCATTCTGGGATCATAGAGCAGAGAGCCCAAGCAAGGACCTGCATTCCTGTCCCCCATGTGCTTTGGATCCACCCTCACATCCCTTTGGGAGTCCTCAGACAGGTGTGAGATCCAAACTGTCCACGTGGCTTCGTGCCGAGACAGAGCTCAACATTGTAATCCCATCTTCATGGGCGTGAGGAGCTAGAGGAGACACATGGCCATAAAAATATGTGGCCATTTGTAGCTTTTTGATAAAGGGAATGCATCCAGTTCTGTCCCTGTTCCACGGGCGACCATTCCCCTTTGCTGCCGTGACCTCAGGAGCATCGTGTCTTGAGAGGGGCCAGGTTGCCATGGAGACTGCTGGGATGGCATCGATAAGTGCACAGCAAGGTAATGTGAAAACAGAGGATGGGGGCCTTGGGAGGAGAAAAGTTAAAATAAAGCAAAATGGGATTGGTGGGAAAGTCAGGAAACCAATTAGGAAATATCTGCATTCGTCAGGGCACTGAGGTTTGCCATGCGAGAGGGTGAGGGGATATTGTGAGAGGTGTCCAAGGCCAGGCTGGACAGCCTGGAGCAGCCTGGGACAGTGGAAGGTGTCCCTGCCCATGGCAGGAGTGGCACTGGATGGGATTTGAGGCGCCTCCCAAGCCAAATTGTTCCATGATTCCTTGATTCCCTGATTCCCTGATTCCATGATTCCCTGATTCCATGCTCTCCCTGCCTGGTGACATTTTGCCTGGCTTGAGCACTGCTCTGAGGAGAAGCCTTTCTGGCAGGTGACACAAAGCCACCCTCAGGCCCTTTCCAACAGGACAGGAGACAACCTGGCATGTTCTCCAGGACCATGGGCACTCTGCTCCAGGAAGGAGGGGGGGCCATGGTTTTGCAGTGCCTGGCAATTCCAGTGGGAATTCCAGTGCAGTGGTGGGGTATGAAATCCTGGAGCAGCCTCCTCAGCATCCATGGGATTTCTTTCTTTCTTTCTTAGAGATGGCCTGGCCATGGTCACACCTGTCCTTCACAGGTCTGGGCACAGAGTCTGGAATCCTTTATAGGATGGGATATTTGTGGGAGGGAGGGATAGAGGATGGGAAAGGAAGGAAGGAATGGTGCAGAAGGAAGGAATGGTGTGGAAGGAAGGAAGGAAGGAAGGGAGGAAGGAAGGAAGGAAGGAAGGAATCTGTGCACTGAGAAGGGGCTGTGAAACAGAGAAATGAATTTTATACTTTTTTTTTTCCTGTCCTCATGAAAAGCAAATGCCCCCTCTCTTCCTCCCCTTCCATCTCCCAGAACCAATATACAATTCTGACAAATCAGCCCTGAATGCAAATCCAATAAACTTAGCATAATTGTCTTTGTTATGAGGAGCTGGAACAGGCTGCTCTGCATGAAAATCCAAATCATAAACCACTCAAACATAATGCAATTGGGGGAGTGTAAACCTGGATGTGTCCCCAGCAAGGTGTGGGTGCAGGATGGGGGGAGCCAGGTGAGAGGTGCTCCCTGGGCAGCTCCCAGGGCCTCTTTGAAGCGTGCTGGTGGTTTTTAAAAGAAAACAAGCAGTGGAGGGAGGGGCAGATTATTTTCATGTATCAATGTTTAGCAGATGAAAAGGGAAAACTGAAGCGTTTCCTGACAACTACAAGATCTCTCTCCTTTTTGTGTTAATTGTGCCTGATTTAAAAGCTCACACAAAGCAAATAAACCAAAGCAGAAAGCTCAAAATATTTTGCTTAGAAAACATTGACACAAAAAAAGGTTGTTTATTTTTTTTTCCCCTTTCAAGGAACTGTTCCAAAAAAGTCAATTCCATTGATGTGAATCTGAACGAGGTGATGTGAGTGAGCATTAACAAAGGTTTAGGTAATGAGAGCATTCTCTGCTTGTTCCTAAGCCCCGGCTCCAGGAGTCCTGAGAATGCAGAATTGGAGTTTTGGTTAAAAACCACACAAACACAAAAGCCGTGGTTTTCCTGATGATGGAAATCCAGGAAATGGGATAACCCTGCTGCGAGAGCTGAGCTCTCACCCCAGCAGTGGCTGCGTGTCCTTGGGGTGCTGGGGGTCTCCTTTCCCTCCCTCTGCAAGGAATCCTGATTGCATCCACCTTGGGAGCACATTCATCAGCTGCTCTGTAAATAATTGCTCTGAGCGGCTTTCCCCTTCACCTTGGGGCCGGGTGGGGTGTGACCCGGGAATGATTCCTGCCCTTCCTCTGCCTCGGCTCAGCGGGCAGCAGGAGCAGCCCGAGCCTCCACCCGGAGCATCCAACGGGGGGACCACACCTTCCCCAAGATCGCCTCTAACCGAGGCCCAGCTCCAGAAACTCCGGCAGAGGGAGAGCAGGAGCGGGGCTCTGGATGAGCCCGGGAAGCGCAGTTCGCTTCCTTGGGAGGAATTGATCTTCAAAGCTCTCGGCGTTCCGTTTGGAACGCATCCCGCTGCTCGCAGCATCCCCATTACCTTTCGCTCCCGCACCGCCTTTGTTGTTCCAACATCAAAGCAGCGCCGCCCGCTCCGCTGAGCCCTCGCCTCGGCCCTGCTCCCCCTGCTCCCCGGGCTGCTTCCAGCCCCACGCTGTGCCCTGGGCAGGCGGGATGCCTTTCGGCTCTGGGGGATGCATTTCGGCTCCTGGGGGATGCGGTGGGACAGCCTTGGGATGCATTTCGGCTCCTGGGGGATGCCTTTCGGCTCCTGGGGATGCATTTCGGCTCCTGGGGATGCAGTGGGACAGCCTTGGATGCCTTTCGGCTCCTGGGGATGCATTTTGGCTCCTGGGGGATGCACATCGGCTCTGGGGGATGCCTTTCGGCTCCTGGGGGATGCATTTCGGCTCCTGGGGGATGCAGTGGGACAGCCTTGGGATGCATTTTGGCTCCTGGGGATGCATTGTGGCTCCTGGGGGATGCGGTGGGACAGCCTTGGGCTGAAGTGGGAGCTGGGTCTGCAAGAGGGGACATAGAGGTGTCATCGGGGTGATGGGACAGGGCAGGGCATGGACTGATGGGGCTGTGGGTTATGTCATTCCCTCCTCACACCTTGTTGGGTGTTCCTGCTGTTTGGTGACCTCCTGGTGCCAGTGGCTTTGGGTGGAATTCCATGGCCCTCTGCTCGGGACAAGCACACCCCAGCAGCAGCACCACCCCGATTCTCGCAGCAAACCCATCTCTCTGTGCCCCAGCAGAAGCTCTCGGGGGGAGGCTTGGCAGGCAAATCACGTCTGGCAGTGACAGTATCGGCTCCTTCCTTCGGCTTGACGTGGCTTCTTCTCCCTCCCCCCAAGTCTCCAGCTCCAACCTGTGCTCTTGAAGAGGCTTTAAAGCTCATCTGTGCTATTGTGCTCAGGAAACCCTGAAAAGGTTAAACCAATCCAAATTGCTGAGTCTTTGAAATAAAAGCAGAGCCTCTCCTAGCAGGAGCCTCACTGAACAAAAGGGCTTCGGCAGGCAGCTTGATTTCAGCAGCGATTCCCGGGGGGTTCCGAGGGGTGACCCCGCATCCAAATTCCTGCAGGACGCAAGCTGAAACCCCTGCGAGGTGAAGTGAGGATCCATGGAGTGTTTCTCTCTCCCTGCAGCCACGATCCCACCTTCTGCCGGGGGTGAGGTGACCGGAGAGCCCCAGGGCTGGACCCCTTTTCTTTGGCTTTCATCTGTTCAATTGACAGGGGCCGTGGCAAGCCCTGGCTCTTCCTGGGACATTTCCCCTCTGCAGGTGCCACTCCATCAGCACAAGCAGCAGAACAGAGCAGAAACCTCCACCTCGGGGGGCTGGCTTGGCGCTTTTCCTCCACACTGCCAACAGGTTCCATGCTCCTGGTGCTCCCCATTCTGGGGGGGAATGTGCTCCCTGACAGCTCCTTCTCTCTGCTACTTGTGTAAGTAAGAGAAATTACAGAGCATTTGGCCATTTGGAGTGTTTACATCGTAACCCTTGTGGTATTTGGGTTTTTTAAGTCTTCCCAGTGTGGCCCAGCCGTCCCCCTCCCAGGCCAGCCAATTCCATCTGCCAGCATTTCCAGCAAATGCCAAGGTCCAGAGAGTGAGCACCGACACTCTTCCCCTCTTTGTGGATAACTGTGCATCCTCTGGGCCACAGAGGGTAGACAATGAGGTAGAACATGGCATTCCTGGGGTTGGGAATGCCTACAGGAGACCTTAGCCTCTCCCAGTGAGAGCTGGGGGAGCAGTGCAGGACAATAATCCCTGTATGAATCAATCCCTGAGCTGTCTGGGACAAGGACAGCGTGGGGACCTTGATCACAGCCACGGGACCTGGCAGCGCTTCTGTCATCAAAAAATAAATAAAACATATGGCTTTTAATCCTTTTAATTGGTTGCATTACCGACCCTCTCTGGCGCTAGCTCGGGAATGAAAAAATCTATAAATGGGTCTGGTTTGTCCAGCCCAGCCCAACCTGAGCCCCTGTTGTCATTCAGAGCAGGGACAGCAGAAAACACCCCAACACTCACCAAAAAACGCCCCCAGCCCTCCCCACCAGCCCTGCCCCGGGAAACTGCTCCCACTGGACCAGTTGCAATTTGTAGCACCCAGCCACCATTTACAGTGAAATACATCGAGGGTTTAATGAGAGAGGATGGACTTTTTTTTTTTTTGCTTTGCTTTTGGAAGAGCCTAATTTTCTTCCTTAAACCTTTGTCAATGACAGACACTCTCATAAAGCATTTTTATTGGATTTTCGAACAATTTAATTAGCGTCTCTGGCCGTGATGGCTGCAGAATTGGTGTCTCTGGGGACAGTAAAACAGAAGTGGCAGCAGCACTCTGCATGGGGTGGAGGGGGAGGACAGGTAAAAGGGAGAGAGCAGAAGGACTGGGAGACAAACAGGGCTTGGCCATATCTCTTCTGAGGGCTGGGGAGAATCCAAGTGTGTCCATGTGGACATCTGACTCCTTTCTGCATCCTCCAAGGGCTTGGCAGGGTGGGCACAGCCCTGAAAGCTCCAGTCCTGGTTCCAAGTGAGGGTTTGTCTTTGGAGCAAATCAGGACATCCCCTGTCAGAGAAGCTCAGCCTTGGGGCAGCAGGAGCATGTCAGGGAGACCAAGGAGTCCACCACAAGTCCAGGTTTGTTCCCTCCTCACCCCTTGCCTTGGCAATGTGCCCTTGAACCACTTGGGGCCAGATAGGAACAAAGTTTGCTCATGGAGGGATCGAGCAGAGCCAACCCCACCTACCCCAGCACAAGTGAGGGGCACAGCTCCAGCTTGCCGAGCCCTGTTGGGTGCTCTGGGGACAGGCTTGAGCCAGTGTGTGCCCAGGTGGCCAAGGGCACCTCCAAGGGCATCCTGGCTTGTCCCAGCCCCAGTGGGAGCAGCAGGACCCAGCAGATTGTCCCCTGTGCTGGCCCTGCTGAGAC
This sequence comes from Origma solitaria, assembly GCA_013397895.1. NCBI lineage: Eukaryota > Metazoa > Chordata > Aves > Passeriformes > Acanthizidae > Origma > Origma solitaria. The sequence continues at coordinate 798,698 of VZRL01005702.1, forward strand.
ACCTCCAGTCCTGGGGACAGTTCTGGGCCCCTCATGGCAAGAGGGACATGGAGGGGCTGGAGCATGTCCAAGGAAGGGAAGGGAGATGGAGAAGGGTCTGGAGCCCCAGGAGCGGCTGAGGGAGCTGGGAAAGGGCTCAGCCTGGAGAAAAGGAGGCTCAGGGGGACCTTATGGCTCTGCACAGCTCCTGACAGGAGGGGGCAGCTGGGGGGGTCAGGCTGTGCTCCGGGGAACAGGGACAGGAGGAGAGGGAACGGCCTCAGGCTGTGCCAGAGGAGCTTTAGATTGGATGTTAGGGAAAATTCCTTCCCAGAAAGGGCTGTCTAGCTCTGTCACAGCTGCCCAGGGCAGTGGTGGGGTCCCCATCCCTGGAGGGATTTAAAGCTGTGTGGATGTGGCACTTGGGGACATGGGGCAGTGGTGGCCTTGGCAGTGCTGGGGAGTGGTCGGTTTGATGATCCTGGAGATCTTCTCCATCCTCAAGGACTCTGTGACCCTGTGCTCTGGACCTATCTTCAGAGTCCCCTCTCAGCCCACACACAATCCCACTCCTTCCCTCCCACCCACCGCAACACAGAGCCCCGGGGGCTGGAAGGGCCAGGGGAGGCAGGAACGTGCTGCCTTGGGCCCGACAGCTCATTTTTAACTTAGTTGGACTTATTCCCAGGAGCAGGGCTACCCCGGGAATCGGGATAGCCACACCACACAGAGGCAATGTGCTCCCGAGCCTGGATCCCAGTGAGCACCAGGAGCTGTCTGGTTTCTGTCAGAGCATTGCCCTTGTTCTTTTCTAGGGATAAAGCACGTGCTGGATGGTTCCTGGAGGGCTCTCGGAGCCACGCGGGCTCCTGTGGCCCAGCAGCCACATCTGGGCTGAATTCGGGGGCTCGGCGCTCCCCATGCCGAGCCAGAGCCGTGCCAGAGCCGGCGGAACCCCAACCCCAAAAGGCAGAGATGAGAAGCAGGGCAGGAAAGAAGAGGAGAAAACACGAGGGTGAAGTCATGTATTAGGGAAGGGCTGATGGAGAGCAGCCAGGCTGAGTGCTTCCAGCCGGCTTCCTGACACAGGATTTGGAGGAATTCTGCAGTTTCATGGTGTCCTGCACCCCGAATCTTCTGCTCCTCCCAGGGATGGGCCTGGCAAATCACCTTTTCCTGGGACAAAGCCTACTTTTTAACCAGGCTTTGCTGTAAAAACAAGGAAAAGTAGAAGATATTCCAGCAGGTCAGGAGCGAGGGAGGGAATTCTTTGCCTATGGCAGAGTTTGATTTAATTTCATCCCCTTTATTAATACAGCTGCTATTCCAGGCAGATGGACTGGCCCCGGACCATTCCCACAGACCTGCTCCAATCCTCCTTGTGCAGGTTTTCCAGCCTGGCTTTCAGGGAGCTCCAGAGAACCCCTGAAAACCTTTGTTCCAAGCTCAAGTGAGTGTGACAGGCCCGGAGCCCAGCCCGCTGCTGAGCTTTGTGATGCTTTTCACGCTCCATCACACCTAAATCCCCCCGGCAGCGCTCGGTGCAGGTTTTCCTTGGATTCAGCCCTGTTTTTCTTTGGGAATGAGCTTTCTGGGAGGAAGCTCACCTCCCTGTGCCCAGCTGTGTGACACCAGCACAGACTGCAAGCCCATCAGTGGCCAGCTGGGTGGCTTGGACACACCTGGGGGACCCTGGGCTACCTCTGGGCTAAGCTGGGCTTTAAGCCTTGCCATGGATTTGGGAGGCAGATTCCTCCTTCTCCCTTTGCCCCCAGCTCTCTGCCACGGCCAATGGATTGCAGACCTGTTCTCCCCACGCTGCTCTTCGCATCAGGAGGAGTTTTTGTAGGGAGCACAGAAAGGTAATTTCCCTCTGTACAGTGGGTTCGTGCTAAAGGAAGGGGGGAGAGCAACCAAATGCTCTCATTTTTCTTGTAAAAAGTGGTGGAAATTATTCCATGGCAGCAAATCTGTCCCTGTGGGTATCCTCTTTGATGTGCAGAGGATAGGAGTGTTTTAGCTGATCTCAATATTTTTAATTCTCTTGCTGATTTCAAAGCCCTCTTTAGCATGAGCTACCAAAGGCTTGGAGATTACCCTGCAAAAGCAGTTTTGTTATTGTCTCTCTTAACCCCAGCTCGCCTGCAATTTCCTGCCATCATTTTTATTATGTCTTCTTTCGGCTGGGAGTGAACAAGGAGCTTTATTGGGAGAAAAGGGGCCATCCAGTTCGGGAAAAGCCCCTCCCGATGAGGCCAGAGGCAGAGCCCAGCCTGGGACGTGGTGCTGTGTGAACACAGCACTGGGATCCTCCCAGAGCCGCTGGAATGAGCTGCAGGGAGCCTCCACCAGCACATCTTTCATGGAATCATGGAACTGGGTTGAAGGGGACCTTAAAGCCCATCCAGTTCCATCCCCATGGGCAGGGACACCTTCCACTGTCCTAGGCTGCTCCAAGCCCTGTCCAGCCTGGCCTTGGACACTGCCAGGGATCCAGGGGCAGCCACAACTTCTCTGGGTGATTTCCTAACGCAACAGATCTGCTCAAAAGTGCTTTTTTTGACCCCTTCCATCAGTATGGAATACATTTGTTCAGTGAGAAACAGAAGGAACTGGAAGGGGAAGGTGTCCAAGGCTAGGCTGGACGTTGGGGCTTGGAGCACCCTGGGCTAGTGGAAGGTGTCCCTGCCCATGGCAGGGGTGGAATGAGATGAGCTTTAAGTTCCATTCCAACCCAAACCATTCCATAATCTAATGATTCCATGTGACTTCCTATTAAATGAGCCCCCTACTCCTTTATTCCTAAATTTTTCAGAAATGTAATGAAATCTCTTTCATTAAGAATAAATTCAGGCCCTTTAAACCTCCTCTTACTCCCCCCCAATTGTTAAACTCTGTTGCACTGCTTCTGCATTTCCCCCACAAAGCTTCAGCTTTATAAGAATATTTCTGACACCAAGACCAGGCAAACGCCTCCCTGCAATCCCAGAACATTAAAGATTTGATTTTTAAGTGGAAATAGTCAGCAAGGCTTACAATTAAGCAACCAAATTTCAGCAGACGTTTGCTCCTGACATCCAATATATTGTTCACGCGTGGTTTTTATGGAGTGAAGTAAAGAATCTTTATTCCTCACATTGAAGATTTCCTCTGCAAGGCTAAGCCTTTATTTGCACCAGCCTTGACTCTTGCTGATGCAGCCTGCCTACCCCATGGATGGCTGTTCAGATAATTGTTCTGTTGCCATTAACATGAGTTCAAACGTTGTTTAATTGTGGGAATATGCAGAATTGCTGCCGATCAGGGTCATTCGCGAGCCGAGCTGAATGCTGATTTCAGGGCTGTAAAGGCAGCACAGAGCCTCGCTCCTTCTCTTTACATTTGATTTTTCATATCATTTGAAGAGCTTAAAATAGTCCCTCTCTAGGTAGGCTGAGCCTGGCAGAGGAAGATCGACTGGCAGATATCACCCTGTGCAAAGCCTCCGCTGTAACCAAGCAGAGGTTTGCAGGTAATAATAAAAGGGAAAACTACTGAGTCTCGAGATAAAGGATGTTCTCCGGGCTGTGGGTGTTCAAACAGAACACAACAACATTTCTATTCAGCACTCTTTAATTCTCAGTTAAAAGAGATGCTGGATAATTGTAGCTTAATCCTGCTTGAAATGACAATTTTCATTTCAACCCCGAGTTTTATCAGAGAAATGTTTTCGCTTGCTGAGCTGCTCTTCTTCAACATTTGGTTTGCTAAAATCAGCCAGCAACAATAACAAAAAAAACCCCTCTCCACCGCTGTAAAATGCATCTGGAACCTGACAAACAGGCTGGGGGTTGAGTGGAGAAGAAATCAGCAGCTTCCACCAGGTTTTTGTTTGCTCGAGGGCTTTGGCGGGAGGTGGCAGGTTTAATACAACAATTCCGAGCTGCTGTTTGCGGGGATTGCTTTTCCAACATGTAAGTCAACACCGTCCCCTGAGATCTGGGGCAAAGACAAAATAAATCTACTTTCATTTAAATTTTCAGCAGGATAATGCTGCCTTTCCCTGCCTGTTTCCCCTCTGAACACACGGGCTGGTTCCACCTGAAGAAACAACCCTTCAGTGTGGGACAGTCTCCACCAGATTGGCTTCCAGCACCAGGAAAATACCCATGGCATTTTCCTGGCCTGGCTCATAATGAGAGGGCTCAATGGAGATGATTTTGTTTCTCCTTTCATTTCTCTTTCCCTGATTTTGAGTTTCTCACCCAAGCCCCTGGAGAGGCCCTTTTTGCTTGAAGGAGTATCCCAAACAAAACCAGGAAGGTGCTGTCATCTCCTGGATTCATCTCAAGGGTGTGTAGTGTTACCATGAGGTGAAAGGGAAACTCTTCTGGGACAGAGTCCAGAAAATCTGTATCTCATTTCTCAGGCTGGATCTGCCAACCTAAACTTGGGCTAGCATTGGACTGGAAACCTCCAAACCATTGTGGAAATACACTGGATTGGATATTAGGAAAAATTCTTTCATAGAAAGGGTGGTCAGGCATTGGAAAGGGCTGCCCAGGGCAGTGGTGGAATTCCCATCCCCGGAAGGATTTAAAAGCCGTGCGGATGTGGCACTTGGGGACATGGGTTAGTGGTGGCCTTGGCAGTGCTGGGGCAATGGCTGGACTAGATGATCCTGGAGGTAATTTCCAAGATTAAAGATTGTCTGGCTCCAGCCTGGCTCAGATGGCATTTGTTTAGCTGGGGAAGAGTTTTCTCCATGAACCCTCCCGCAGTTTTTCCCCACTGGGAAAATCCAGGTGAGGTTAGGGCCAAACCCATGTAATTACAATTGAGTGTGGTCACACTGGGAATTTTGTGTCTGGGGGCAGCATCCCTTTAAAGCTTGGGAGAGAGGGAGGGAGGGAGGGAGGGAAGGACGGAAGGAAGGAAGGAAGGAAGGACGGAAGGAATGGTACGGAAGGAAGGAAGAAATGGTGCGGAAGGAAGGAAGGAAGGAAGTGCCTGTCCTTGGGCAGGTTGTGATGCATGGCCCAGCTCTGTCCATGCTCTGCCATGGGGGATCTGGCCTTATCCCACTGTGAGGGGCTCCAGACCACACTTCTTCCCATACCTCCATACCCTGAAACCCTCAGGGAAAATGCTGCTTCATTCCTCCTGAAAATGCAGATTGCCATCTTCAGAGCATAAAGAGCCTGCTTTGCAGGCTGCCACTTCCCTGGAACTGCCTCTCCTCCCTCCGTGCTGCACAAGGACATCAGCAGCCCTCTAATTGTTCAGCTCCCGTGCTGTCACATCTCTGCGGAGATGAAGGGCTTTAGAAGGAGCCACCAGTCCCAAGTAGCCCTTCCTGCAGAGGAAGCCTGGTGCAGCACAGCCCCAAATCCCTGATCCCGACAGAATGAGCTCCCTCTGTGCTCTTTGCTGCCCTTCTGGAGTTGTGTAGCTCGCAGGGCTGTGGGAGGACCAGGAGTGCTCCATGCTGTGGAGTGGCAGCAGCAGGGCCAGCATAGCCCCCGGCTCCGATCAATGCTCATTCCCGGCTCTCCCCGCGGTCACTGGCCCATGGCTGTGCAATGATTTGGAGGCTGTGATTGCCTGAATGCTTGGCTTACCCCTTCAGTATCACTAAATGGCACAACAGCAGCTGCTCTCCAGAAAAAACGCTCTGCACATGTGGAAAACTCTGCTGGAGTTGCTGTGCGCTGCTCGCAGGGCAGTTCCCTGTCTGCTCAGAGGTTTGAGCTGCACCTTTGGGCATCCCATTGCCTATCCTGACCCCAGTGGGACACGGGGAAAGGGGAGAGGCGGTGGAGAAAAGAAACTCCACTCCACTTTCCACATCACTGGAAGGTCCATGGGATATGTTGGTGCTTCAGCAGCAGAAGTGTTGGGATGATGGGAGGCAGCTCAGCACCTTCGTGCTCAGCTGGGATCTCTTCCCACACATGTGCGCAGCAGCTGAGCTGGGATGAGCCACAGGACAAGAGGAAACAGCCTACAGTTGTGCCTAAAGGGGAGATTGAGGTTGGATATTGGGAGAATTCTTGCCTGTTGTCCAGCTCTGTCACAGCTGCCCAGGGCAGTGGTGGAGTCCCCATCCCTGGAAGGATTTAAAAGCCATGTGGATGTGGCACCTTGGGGACATGGGGCAGTGGTGGCCCTGGCAGTGCTGGTAGATAAGTTGGATTCGATGACCTGAGAGGGCTTTTCCAACCTAAAGGATTCTGTGATTCTGTGACTGTCCCCAAGCCTGGGGACGGTGTCACCGTCGGGCTGCCACTCAGGCTGGAGGCTGCAGCAGCAGCTTGTGCTGGCCTTGGAATTCCAAGTGCTGGTCCTGGCCGGGGGAGGAGGGAATCTGTCAGCTCCTGCCATAGGAGAGGGTAAACAAGCCCGAGCCCCAGTGGATTGGGGAGTGCTGATTGGGTTTATCTGCACGAGGAAGGCAGGAACTTATTTCACAGTGCTAAGTGATACAGGTAATATTTCCAAAACAAAATCTCCCGTTTGAAATCCAATTAGGGTTGCTAAGGAACAACATAGTTAACCAGCCAATATTTGCTAAATCCAGACTTTTGCAAGCAAGGAAACAGCTTCGCCAAATTGCACTAACAATACATAAATACATTCATATTAAACCAAACAACTGCAATCCTGTTAACACCGGCTGCGAGGATTTTCCTTGTTATCTGGGGGATTTCAGGAGCTGCTGTAGTGCTTCCCACTTCCCTGGCTGGGGCGTGTGTCCAGAAACCACAGTGCTGGTGGGACAGGGAAGGAATCTGTGTGTTTACTTTATTGATGAACATACATCTTATGTGCCTGAGTGGAGAGTCTGAAAAGTAATTTGGGTGAAAAATAGTTGCTGGAGAATGCTCTTTAATTGTCAACTGCTCCAGGATAACTGATTTCCCCCCAAAAGTTCCCGCAAGTTTTACTAAAGCAGGTTGTTTTTCACGCCTGTTCTCAGCAGACAGAATCATTGATCTCCAAATTCCCCATTCGGCTCTGCTCAGAGCAGCTCCCTGAGCCTCCTCTCCAAGGAGCTTCAAGGACTGTCCTCCCGTCCCATCCTCCTGCAGCACCAGGCATTCCAAGCTCTCTTGGAGGCTTTGAGCTGCACCTTTGCGCACCGCATTGCCTATCCTGACTCCAGTGGGACATAGGGAAAGGGGAGAGGCAGTGGAGAAAAGAAACTCCACCCCACTTTGCACACCACTGTAAAATCCATGGGATTTTTGAATGAAAAATCCATGCTGTACACCCCAGCAGGAGGTCCCGCAGTGGGACCAGTGCTCGTGCTGCACTGCACCGTGGGTGAAGCTGCAGCACGAACCCCGAGCCACCTCCTGAGCCTCGATGTCCTTGTGGCTGCACTGGCACAAGGCACAAGCCTGGCCTGAGCAGCTGGGGTTTCTCTGGGGCTCTCATTCGGCACTGGAATCACTTTGTGGCTGCCCTGTGTGGCATGACTCCAGGCTGGCCCAAAGGTTTGGGTAGGACTCCTCAGGGGCTCTGCTCATTTTCTGTCCTGATGAAATCTGGATTTCTCCAGAGCAGAGACCCCTCTACAATGAGGATCCTTTCTTCTCTCTTCCAGTGGGTTTAGGGCTTCAGCTCTGGTCTCTTCTCAGTGTAGGGGAAAAATTCTGCACTGGGGGATGCCCCACTGCTCCACACCCCTTCAGGTGCCTCAGCCAGGTGTCCGGTGCTGCCATCCCACATCCCATTCCCGTGAAAGGGAAATGCTGAGTGTGATGGGCAGCTCAGTTCACCTGGCACTGCTGCAGGGAGAGCAGGGCTTTCCTGGGGTGAGCTCTCCATGCATGGCTTGTGTGAATACTTCAATGCCTGAGCCACCCTTGCAGCAGATCCTTGTCCTTGTTCCCTGCTTCGCTCTACCCTGGCTGCTGCTTTGCTCTGACTCCATAGACTTGCCATCCCTGTGCCTTCCTGAGCCTCCTCTGGCTCCTCACAGGAGTGGGAATCCAAGGCAGCAGCCTTTGGCTGATGTGGAGGGTACATTAATGTGCCTGCTCCTTCAGTTCCATGAATGCTCATCCCAGCAAATTGCTCTGTCTCTGCTCAAGGATCCTCGTAAATATACGGACTAGAAGTGGCAGGAGCTGCAGACTACCAGGGTTTTTTTTTTTCTCCCAAGGAAAGATTAGATTTCAAAACTTCCTACTTCGTATTGAAGGAGAGCAGAAAATCTTTCTTACATCAACCTGTCTGGAAGCTGAGGTCCAACTCCGTTACCAGTTTCCTCCTGATTTGTGCAGTGCTGTGTGTTTGCTCTCTCCAGCAGCTTCCCAGCTGGGGGCAAGGCTTCTTAATTCCCTTTCAGAAAGGAATTTCCAGCTCCAGCACTGACCGACTGGAAAATGAAGCCTTGGATAAGCAGAGCCCCAGACTGCGCTGCACCTCCAGGGGAGGCTCCTGCTTTATCTGGGATTCCTTTGTGGAGCTGAGCAGCCCAGGGACTGTCTGCCCAGGCTTTGTTCCCAGGAAAAGGGCTGGGGACAGATGGGAGCAGCTGCTTAAATGCGTGGGGAGAAACTGCTGAAAAATACCTCCATTTCCAGCTCTCTCCCAGCATCCCTTTGATAGGGAGTGTTGGGAAGAGAACCCCAACTTTATGGCAAGCTGCGCATCATGAAATCATGGAATGGTTGAGGTTGGAAAAGACCTCAAAGTGCATCTCATTCCACCCCTTCCATGGGCAGGGACACCTTCCAGGTTGCTCCAAGCCCTGTCCAACCTGGCCTTGGACACTTCCAGGGATGGGACAGCCACAGCTCCTCTGGGATGAAGAGACGATATTGCTTCTGATCCAAGTAGCTCATCTGAAATTTTCCAGAAACTTTGGGAAGCTGGGCAGAAAAGCCACAGGAACAGCTCTGAGCCCAGGGACTCCAGGGAGCCAGGGATACTGCAGCTTCTCTAGCTCATTCCTGCAGTCAGAGACTGCTTTCCAGAATATTAATCTTCTGCCCTTGGGCTACTTATAGGTTCTATAAGGTTCCACTTCTAGCTGCTACTGTCATGATTCTGTAAAGTTCCAGAAGCTGAACTGACTCCTGGAAGCTTCTCTGGTGGCAAACTCACTGTCCACATCCCACTGGCTCCATCCTTCAGTGAGTGACAGCATTTGTGTGCAAGGGAATGGGACTGGGTAAACTATCCCTGAGAGTGCCCAGCCCTGCCACGAGGAGTGCGCTCAGGTGTGGTGGAGGAGCCGTGTCCCAGCCCATCCCTGGGATTTGCAGGGCCAGAAGGCAGCGCTGGGTGTCAGGGCTGTGACCCACCCACAGCTGGGACCCCAGGATGGAGTACCAGGCTCTGGCCCGAGCCGGCAGCGCTCCCGAGCTCCAAGCCAGCCAGCGAGCCTGGATGCGATGGAAGTAATGAACAGTGCGGCTCCAAATTAAAATCAAGCTAATGCAGAGGGCAGGGACCTCACCTGTCACTCTGGCATGTCTCTGCAGAGCTGCTCGGACTCTGCTGAGCTCACAACTCTGGGTTCCGTGACCCCGGGGGGCTGCGGCTGCTGTGCCATTCTAATGATGCTCCCGAGGGGAGCGGGGTGAAGGGCTCGAGGAAGGAGGGCTCGAGGGCAGCCACCTTTATTTAATGCACCATGACAGTGCATAACTAACGCTCTTTATCTGCCCGCGTTTTGCTGAGAGGTGGCAGTTCCAGCGGGGGCTGATGAAGTCTGTCCCCATCTTCCCAATGACAATGCTTAACTTTCGTCTCCTTCCCGACTCTTCCTCATTGCTACTCCCATTTGGAGGTGAGTGTTTTGTCCTTAAAGGAGACTAAGCTGGGAGACCTTGCTAATACTGGTTCTTCCCTCCTCCCTGATAGGGACGAGGAGATCTCTCCCACCCCTGAGGTATCCTGGCCCTCCTCACAGCCACCTCCCCAAAAGTTAGGGACTTTTCATCATGGGAGTGAGAACACAAATAGAAACTCCCTTTTGCTTCCCTTGGAGGTCTTCTCCAAGCAGAGCGGCAAAGTGGAGCACAAGGCCAGTCTTGTGCCCAGGTCACCTCTCACAGCTGTGGCTTTGATTTGAAAATGCACTTGGAAAGCTGAGGAAGGAGTGTTTGTCAGGAGAGTGCTTTGGAGGAGGAGAGCTTTGTGTCTTGGAAGCCATAAAACCACTTCTGGGAGCTTTGCCTCCCTCCTTAAGAGGCTGTGTGTCTAATTGAGGATTCAGGGAAGGCTCTTGCGAGTTGAGGAAACAGAGCTTGGACCAACTGCGTGTGCAGGGGAATGACGGGGGCAGGGGGGGAAGAAATCCATTAAGGACCCCAAGTGTGAACTCTGCTGGGTTGTGACCCCAGGTGTTTTCCTCCTCAGGAATGCCTGCCGTGGTGCTCTGCCCTTCTCTCCAAGGAGAAGAGGGGAACGTGCTAATTGTCCTTGCTGTTTGTTCAGATGGTTAAATGCCAGCGACCCCCATCAGGTTCTCCAGGCAGTCCCTGGTGGGGAGCTCGCTGCCTCCCCTGGCCTCACTGGGCACCTTTCCCCTTCCAGAGCTGCACCTTTCCCCTTCCAGGGATGCAGCAAAGATGAGCTTTCATCTCACTGAAACACCACCCCGAGCCTCCCTCCTGCAGGGAGAAGTGGGAAGACCTCAGCTCCAATTCCTGCATTTCCTACATGCATTTCCCATCGCATCTCCCATTCCACAGGGCGTGGGGACACATCTGAGGCTGGAATCTCTGCAGGGCTGGAGTGGGGCTTGCTGGGGGAACTGTGGAATGGAGGGGCAGCTGGAAATGGGAATCCCCTCAATCCCAACAGGTGGGCCGAGCAGGAGGGCAGGTGCTGTGTGCCAAACTGAGCGGTTCCTAAGGAATGCAAAGCTCAGGAATGCTGCCCCAACACCAATTCCAGCCCTTCTCCCAGCCCAGCAGCCCTGGCAGCCCCTGGCTGTCCCTCTGGGCTTTGCCCTCCCCACATCTCACAGAGACAGGAGGGCAATTGGAACTCCGGGACCTGGCAAGTGGCACTTCGGAGGCCTTGGCGTCAATCGATCTGTCAGGAACCTGAGCACAGGGCATCTGCTGACTGGGGGAAACAGCCCGGTGATAAATTGGATCAGAAAAACCGCAGGATATTGGCGCTCGGGGATGCAGGAGAGCAGGGACTGTGCTGAGGGAGAAGGGGCATAATAAATGGCTCCTTCTCAGAGGCCTGCGAGTGCTGTCTCGGCAGAACGTGCTGTCCACGTTGGACAGGGAGGGTGGAAAGTGGCTCTGGGCCCTGTCCTGGGGTTGGCCCTGCACCTGGTGCCACCTCCAGGGGTCAATCAGGCTGGCTCCTGCCGAGGGCCAGGTGCCGGGGACACACTGCTAAGGGACTGTGAGATCCCGGGAAGCTGAGCTGTGTCAAACAGCTCAAATTGCTCCCCCTTGCCTGGAGGAAGAAACAAGGGAAAAGGCTTCTGAAACCAACCTTCTTCCATAGAATCATGGAATTGGCTGAGCTGGAAGAGACCCACAGGGATCATCCAGTCCAACCCCTGCCCAGACCCCCAACAATCCCACCCTGTGCATCCCTGGCAGCACTGTCCAAACGCTCCTGGAGCTGTGGCAGCCTTGGGGCCGTGCCCATTCCCTGGGGAGCCTGGACAGTGCCCAGCACCCTCTGGGGAAGAGCCTTTCCCTGATCTCCAACCAAACCCTGCCCTGGCAGAGCCCCAGCCATTCCGTGGTCCTAACGCTGTGTTCTTTGCTGCAGAGCACCTTCAGTGCTGCAGGACCCCGTGCAGGACCTCGCTGGAGGTCAGGGGAGCTCAGGCTTCTCCTCGGAGAGGGGAGAGCTGAGGGGGAAAAGCGAACCATGCAACAGCGCCAAAGCTGCTTCCCAAGTCCTTAAAGCACAGCTTCAGGCAGTGAGGCAACCCCAGCAGCACGAGGAGGAATTCCTGACAAACAGGAGGCTGCTGGGGAATGCCAGGAGCCAGGGGCATGGCAAGGGGAGCACGTGGAGTCAGGTGAGCTGACGCTTGCTGCTACCCAGGAAATTGGGATGGGGATGTGGGTGGATGGGGAAGCGAGAAAGGATTAATGCATGTCCTGCTGTGGGAATGAGCCTCACACACATTGCTGCCTCTGCATGGTGATCCAGAGGAGCCGAGGATGGGATGTCCATCAGGAGACCCAATGGAGCTTAAATACCTCCTGCACATGCAGGAGCTGCAGGAGCGCTCAGCATCTGCCACGTCCACCAGGAAGGCATTTCCATGCCAGGTCCTGCTCCTCTGGAGACCATGCCATTCCCTTCCAGCGTGGGAGAGGGCAGGGAAAGAGCTGCTGTTGGGACTCGTGTGCCGCCAGGATGTGCTTTCAGAGGAGGATGGAGACAAATGGCATCGCTAACAGCTTGTGCGGCAGAGCCGCCAGAAAACCCAGGAACAGCTGGCGCTGCAGAACGCCTCTGGAAGGTCTGGACCTATGGAGCTGTGTGGAAATAAACCACCGAGCTGTCAGCAGTTCCCCCACCCTTCCCGAAGCACGGGAGAGGAGGAAACAGGTTCAACCCCTGCTCCTCCCAGAGGTGGGAAATGGATTCTGGGCCGGGGCTGGGGACGGTGGGCTCCTGCAGCACTGATCTCTTGGAACATCTCAATTGTCACGGCTGGTTTGAAAGGAAATCTGGGACTGGAGGAGTGCAGAGAACACTGAGACCATGTTGGAACCATGAAATGCCTGGGGACAGCTGAAGGCAACAGCACAGCATTAAATGTGTAACTCTATCCGGAAGAGTTGATTAAAATGTCACAAACTCCTAGGAAAAAACAGGGCTTTGTGCTGGCCCCTAATGTTACAGACTGATTTGGGAAGGTGGGGCTTGCAGAGAGGCACCTCCTGGAGAGACTCGCTGAGTCAGTGCGTCATGAACCAGCCTGAATGGGGCCCCAAGGAACAATAACTGCGTCCCTGGGAAGCAGAGGGCTGGGGTGAGCAGTCAGGCTGGCTCCTGGCTGTCCCCACACACTTTGGACACATGCTCAGACTTCTCCCCATCTCCTGGGACCACCCAAACCCCATTGCTGAGCTCCAACAGACCTTCCCTAAGCACTTCTCTAACTGTGCCCAGGCTTTGGAGGTGTTCTGGGCGTGGTCATACCCAAATGAGTGTCAGAACTTCCCACCAGCCTGGGCTAACTTGGGGTGCATCCCCACAGAACATTCCTCCCCCATTCCCTGGCTGCTCAGTATCTGAGTCGAGGGACAGCAAACTTGGCTGCAGCTTGAGGTTTGTGGTATAAAACTCTCTCTGGCAAAGGTTCAAAGCAAAGGTCATTAAGATGCAAGACACCTTCCCCTGGAGAATGAGTTTGCTAATTAAAAATGCATTAATAAATCCAACGTTTCGGGCACAGACACAGTGCAGGAGCAGTCAGGAGTTATTAAGCAGAGTGAGGAGGAAGGACCAGACGAGTCCAAGTCCTGAGCCCTCAGCCCAGGCTCTGCCTGAGGGAAGTCAGTGGATTTTAATGGAAGGATTGTGCTGGTGGATCGGGGAAGTGAGGAGATCCTGGGCACAATGTGGGGACAGCTCTGCTTGTCTGCAGCCCTGTGGGGACCATGGCTGTGGGTGGGAGCTGGGAAGTGGCGTGATGTGCCCAGCAGCTGGAATCTGTGCCATGCCACCCTCGGTGCCAGAATGACCCAACGAGCCCCGAGGAATTACGGGTTCCCTCCAAACGCTGTTCAGGTGGAGCTGCTCAGAGGTTCTCCTCGGCGTGGCATCACTTTCTGCATGCTACCAAACCATGTTCCTCCTTTCCCCATCTGGATTTTGGCATCCCAGGCTCACCTTGTCCCTGGAAGGACTCTCTGAGTACCCAGGCACGTCAGGCAGTGGGGGAGCCGCGCGAGCCCGCGGGAGGTTAAATGGTGTCGCTGTCTCCCAGGTTAATGATGTCCCAGATGATGCCAGCAGAACATTATTTACTGAGGACACCGAGCAGGCAATCACTCTCCAGGAGCAGGTGATAAATCTTTTTACATCCCAGCGATCCCATCACTGCTCCTCACAGTGGGAGCAGCGCGGGGCTGGGTCTGCTCCGGGGCCACGGGGATAGATTTTGCTGTTGTTAAAGCAGAAGGACATGCTGGCAAACCAAACGCGGGGTTTTGCTGCATCCTTTCAGGAGCAAGCCTTGGGGAGGCTGACCATGGGGTGCTGGTGTCAGCAGTGGGGGCTTCAGCCCCACCAGCTGGGTGTCACCTCCTGGTGGCATGGAGAGACTTCCAAGGAGAGACCCAGACCCACAAGGACACGTTTCCTCAGCTCACAGGCAGCTTTTCTGCCTGCACTGGGAGCTCTTCTCCTGGTCAGGAGACTCCTCCAGTTTCTTGTCCCCTCCTGGGGATCCAGGTGCTCTTTGCATCCATGAATTATCAGCCAGTCCCTCCTCAGTGCAAGAGTCGTTCTAAAAAGGCGTTTGTCAGGTCCAATTGCTAGCAGAGAGATTTGCCAGCAATTAATGCTTTCCATTAAAATCACCACATGCCAGGAGCAGAGTGAGGCTTATTTATGGCAGTGGGCTGCCCTCCACCCTCTGCTCTCCACGGAGCACTGCCGGAGAGCTTCATGGAATCGTTAGGGTTGGGAAAGCTGTCGAAGGTCATGGAGTCCATCCATTAACCCAAGCCCACCACTGACCCACGCCCTCAAGCACTGTGCCTCTGCAGATGTGAGGGGATTGTTCCCATGCTGGAATGTCCCGGAGGGATGTGCTCGCGGCTCCTTGAACTTGGTGACAGGAGCATTCATAGAGCAGAGGCCAGGGACAACGGGAAATACAGGCTCCATGAGCCAGAGTTGTGCCAAAAAGTCACAACTGATGTTCTGGAGCGACTCTGTTGGCTTTGAAAATGTTGAAACTCTTCCCTCAGCCCATTCCCAACCTTCACCGTTTGCAGCAAGATGTGACCTTATCCTCCTTGGGAAGAGTCTTCTCGCTGGTCAGGGAAGATATGTTCCTGTCTTGTCAACCTCCTCAAGCACTTCAGAGTGGGAATGGCCATCGATAAATGGATTTTTCTTGGCTCTCGCCCTGCCCGGTTTAATTCTTGGATAATTTACTGTGCCATTTCCTGACGTACTGCTAAAATGTACAGCAGGGAGCTGGCAAGAGAGGAGCCAGAGCTCGTCTGAGGAGATGGGGGTCATGTCCTGGTGGAGGAGGGGATGTCCCAGAGTGTCACCAAGTGCAACTGGCGTGGTGTCCAGAGAGGATTGCTGTTAATTGAATTGAAGAAGACAAATGGCCCTTAGCTCCGTCTCCAAAGGACAATAACTGCACTGATAATGAAGCTGAACTCCCTAATACTGATCCCATGAAGTTATGTAATTGATGGAATATCATTAAGAAAGAGGAAAATGTCCAAATACAGGCGGGGGGAGAGGGGGGGAGTTTACAGAATTTGCTGAGATCTGATGCTTACAGCCAAACTTCAGAGCCAGCTTTTCTGAAGCACGGAGACCTTCGAGTCTCATATTTTATCCTCCTTCCCCATTTTTTTTAAAGGCAAAATTACATTCCAGGCAATGATTGCAGTGACATTACGCTCAAGCGATCAGAAACTGTTTTGCTGCACCAATGTCAGCTGTTAAAGGGACAAGTGCCTGTGATGAATGTTTGATATCTGCCCATCTTCCCGGAGATGTATCCCAGGAGGAAGACAGGACACAATCGGATCAGCTCAGTGCCCCCCTGGCATTTCCATGGCCTCTGGAGCCACATTTCTCAAACTGCTCCAGGCCAGCTTTGCAGGGGGGGATCACACCTGATCCTGCCGTGGTAAGCAGCCTTTGGCTGTGGGGCAGAGGAGCTTTCCAGAGAGAAAATACCAATTTGTCATCTCTGAACCTTTTTGCAGGTGCTGAACAGCCTCAGCTGGGAGAAGGGCTCTCTGTTACCCAGGCTGGAACCAGAGGTCCAAGCAAACCATGGTGGCATCCCATGTGCTGCTGTTTGGCCACCAGTCCCAGATCCCCCCGGAGCAAGGAGGGTGAACTGGGGGCTGCAGATGTGACACAGGATGGTGATAAACTGATAAACTGATAAACTGATAAATTGATGAATTGCTGGGTGTTGATGCCATGGGTTCCATACATGGAATAATGTCACAGAATCCCTGGATGGTTTGGGGTGGAAGGGGACCTTAGGATCACCTCATTCCACTCCCTGCCATGGGCAGGGACACCTTCCATCAGGCCAGGTTGCTCCAAGCCCCATCCAGCCTGGCCTGGAGCACTTCCCCCCTTCCACATCCTCTCTGCTTGTTCACCCACGGTGTGGATCCTTGGGAGCATCTCCGGGAGCTCCGAGCTGCAGCAGGAAGCACAGGAAAAGCCTCCCTCCCCCTGCTGAGGGCACAGGTAAATCTGCTTCCCTGGGAGCAGGGCCATGGCTGCTATCCCAGTTTTCCACCTTGGGCACAGTTTTCCATAACAATCCCGGCCTCATAACTGCGTGCTCTCCTCTAACACCACCTAAGTGATTTCCCCCTAGGCAATGAGGTTAAGTCATAGGAAACAATTTCTATTTTTAATAACATTTTTGCTAAATATCCTGTCCCTGACTTTCCCCAGAGGCTCTGAATCCATCTGCAATAAGGGGGCTTTCAAAGGGCTTTAATAATAAATATAATACCACCATTCTTTTATGCTTGTAACTATTCATGCTTGACTGAATTCCCTGATCTTTTTATGGGGCTGTTGAAATATATTGTGCAAGTCAAGGGCAGGCCTGGTTTTAAGCTGCTTGTGCTCCCCTGCTTTAATTCCTTTTATCTCCAGGTAACAGCCCGGGTAATGCTGTCCTGGTGTTCCATGTTATCCATGCACAATAGGAACCACGTCCAGATTCAGCCCTGCTTTCCCCAGGGTGGGGAGAGCTCTGTTTTCCGAGAAAAATGCAAAATTCTCCAGAGTATCTTCTAAGCCCAGCCCCATTTATGTCCTGCTAATGTTCCCTCCACACTCCCTTTATTTACTCCCAGATACCAAACCTCTCTGAGATCCTTTACCTTTCCCCTCTGATGTTGCTTTGGAGACCCCTCAGGAAGCAAAGTTCCTCTCCCCAAAGCTGTTGGGGATGAATTGCCCTCACTGGGACCCCTCCCGGCCCATCCATCCTCACCCACTGCCCCAGCAGTTCCATTTAACTGCGTCTGAGCTGTGGTGGAAGAGTTCCCTTGTCCTCCTCTCCCATCTGCACCTCCAGGACCTCTGTGCCTTCTTTCCTTGGGCATTTTTCCACTCTGAGCTGCTGATTTCTCTCTCTCTGACCCCTTTCACCTCGGAGCTCTCTTGTGCTGTGCCCCAGCCGTGCCTTTGCCCATCTTTTCCTGATGTCTGAGTGTTCCCGAGCCAGGGAAGCCCTTGGCTCGGCAGCAGAGCAGACGGAGTTTGCCCCTGAGCATGACAGGCAGAACGATGGGAGTTTTGGAACTAATTTGCTGTAAACAATGATCCATAATAGGTCACTTGTCTGTTCAGCAACGCAGCAATTAAATCCATCAGAGCCATGGATGTAATTGGACTGCTGGCAATTAGCACTGGAGGAGCCGCAGGGCCCTTCCAGGGATTTCCATCCCACTGCTCTGGGGGTTTTTCGGTCTTTGGGCTGAGCTGTTTGAGCCCAGGATTCCCTGTGCCACAGCCAAGGGCACTGGAGAACCCAAGGATTTGAGGTCCAAAGGGCCTGGGTGAGGAGAAGGCTCGGGGTAGCCTCCTGATGGAGAATGTTCCTGCAGAAAGGGTGAGCCAGGGCTGACTCCCTCTGCTCCCTGGGGTCTGTTTGCCACGCCAAACCAACGTTCAGGGGCAATCTGCTTTGCCCTCCCAGCAGGGAAGAAAAGGTTTTGCTCATGCCTTTGGTTTCATGACATAGAATAAGTAGAATTTCTTCCAATGAAAGAGAAAGAAGGAACTTATTAGTTAAAAGAAACCAACCCCTCCGATTCCCAAAAAAAGCTGGGACTAAGCAGTGAAAGAAGCTCTGGAGTGAGGACGTTTCTGCTCCTAGGTCAGGAAGCATGAAGGAGCTCTTGGATTTCAAACTGCAGAGCAGGAGCTTTGCCAGGATCAGCCTTTGCCTGAGCAGTTTGGATCGGGGCCAGCCCTGGAGCCCTGCAGCCTCCTGGCTCCAGAGGTCTCCGGGGACAGGCTGGGAGGATTTCAGGAGTGGCTGCTGATAACAGAGGGTCTGAGACAGCTCAAATCAGTCACCTTGAAAATCAGGGACTTTCGTGTCATTTCCAGTTGGGCCATTAAGTACCAAAGCCCATAAAACCATTCTCCCTCTTCTGCTGTGGCCTCCTGGCCCAGCCTCCCCCTCTCCGTCAGGATAAACTGCTCCATCCCACCAGGATTGCCTCAGGTACCCTGGATTTCAGCCATATATATTATTTTTATCTCTCACACTATTTCGCTTGGCTTTTGAACAGCCAAGATCACTCCTGTATCTGTAATTTTAACAGTGAGGACATGAAATAGGGGATTTTTCTTTCACTTGTGGGTGTTCATTCGCTGCTGGGAATTAAACCAGGCCTTGCTGGAGCACAACAATGGGAATTCTTTGACTTCCCTGTTGAAATACAGTGATCCCTTCACCTATAGGAGAACACTTCTGCAGCATCATCACAAAAATTCCATAATATTCCTCCCCTATCCCAGTTAATTACTTGGTGCTGCTGTTTCTGTGCACCTCAGAAGGGTCATTTTGCTGCAGACATTATTTTAGGAGAAAAGTAGATGCTATTATGTTTAACAAACAGTATTTTTAAGGGATCAACACACCCAAATCTGGCTTGCCATAGAAATCCCAGGCATTGTCAGCATGAGAGAAGCTGGCAGGACTTAACCAAAGAAGCACAAATCATCTTTTATTATTGAAAAATGTACTTTTGAGGCTGCAAAAGTGTTTATTATCAGTGCTGGACTGGTTTAAGGTCCTGTCTTTTCCCCATTGTCCTACCAAAACAGTGGTACTGTGATGGGTTTTACTGAAAAAAAAAAGTAGATGAAAAAGTGAGAAATTCAAGGAATAGAAAGAGCTGTGGTTTTTACTGGGGAAAATCTTTGGAGGTGCGTTGAATTTTTGATGGGAAATACAGGCTCATGGTTTGGAGGGATGCAGCTGGAATGTCACACAGCCATGCATTGGTGCAGGGCAAGCTGGAGCATCCATCAGGACAGGAATTCCCCCAGGTGTGGGAAGAAGCCCTTTCCCCCCAGGAGCTCCTCTTCATTCTGGCTCTGCAAACACATTCCCAAAGGAGTTGTAGGGAACACAGGATGTTGCTCCCGAGGCTGGCAGGAAATCCCAATGCCCGGATGAAGCTGGGGAAGAGAGATGGAGAGAGCAGAAATCAGAGACACTCATGTTAGCTTGTGATGAGAGAGATAAAGACGTAAGCTTGGAGCGATCCCAGCTGCCCACGGGGGAGAAAAATGGATTTGTGCCAGCTCTTGCTCCATCCCATAAGGGACCCAGGATGAAAAAGGCAGGTGAGGAGCGAGATCCCACTGTGTGGGAATGGGGCCGGGCAGAGGAGCATCCCCGCGGTGCCGGATGGAGCTGTCTCGCGTGCGGCCATTGAAGGTGACATTTCCCCCTGGTGTCCCCAGGAGCTGGCGGGGCAGCAGGGCAGGGAGCCCTGGCAGGGTGTGCTGGCAGCGCCTCAGAGCAGCAGCCCCGAGCTGTGCCCTCGGGCAGCCCTGGCAGGGACAGTGACAGCACACAAAGGGCTCGTGGCTCCTGTGCCTGAGCTGATCTGCACATCCTGCCTGGAACGAGGGCAGGCTGGGAGCTGGGGCTGCAGCCAGGCCAGCCTGGGTCCTCCTGGATCCTGGGGGCTGTTCCTGCCCTGGCAGTGCCTCCTGTGTGTCCTTAATGTCCCCTGTCCCCATCAGAAGCTGCTGCAGCTTTGGTCCTGCTGACACCACTGTGGTCCTTGGGGTCCTGTGAGGAGACTGGAGCCATGGAATCACACATGGCTTGGGGTGGAAGGGACCTTAAAGCCCATCCAGTGCCACCCCTGCCATGGGCAGGGACACCTTCCACTGTCCCAGGCTGCTCCAAGCCCTCTCCAGCCTGGCCTTGGACACTGCCAGGGATCCAGGGACAGCCACAGCTGCTCTGGGCACCTGTGCCAGGGCCTGCCCACCCTCCCAGCCAGGAATTCCTTCCCAATATCCCATCTAAATTTACTCTCTGGAAGCCATTCCCTGTGTCCTGTCCCTCCATCCCCTGTCCCCAGTCCCTCTGCAGCTCTCCTGGAGCCCTTCAGGCCCTGCCAGGGGCTCTGAGCTCTCCCTGGAGCCTTCTCTCCAGGTGAGCACCCCCAGCTCTCCCAGCCTGGCTCCAAGCAGCCCTTGGAGCATTTTGTGTCTCATTTGACTCTGTCCTCCTTCTCCATGATGTCCTTTCCTACTCAATCACCGCTGATCATTTTTTAAAATAACAAAAAATTATCTGTGCTCGTTAAGCCACCCCAGAGGCAAAGTGTAAGGCAGGGAGAGGTGGGGATGGCTGGGCCAAGTGCAGCCTTGATCCCAGACTGCCTGGGAGGCTGGCAGTAAAACAGGGGCTGAGGTCACCCAGCTTCCCTTAAAAACCAGCTCGGGCAGCTCCTGATCAGTATCCGAGCGAGCTGTAAAACTTGAATTCCAGCAGAAGGGGAAAAAAGTCTTAAGGTGGGGGAAAATTCTTTTCTTGAAAAACGAAAAACAAGCCAAAAAAAAAAAAAAAAAAAAGAAGCAAAAAAAAAAGCAGCTGTTCCTTTTTCAGTCTGTCTCTAGCCCAAGGTCTTGCCGAGGGGATGGAAAACCATTTCAAAAGGTGGAAGAAAAAATGTTCCTTTCATCAAGGATGGTAACAGAGCTGGCTGCAAACTCAGAGCATGTGTTTTGTTTGATTTTAAAGCACTTTTTGGGCGAAAGGGACTTTCCTGAGAGAACATGGAGCACTTTAATGAAGGAATGTTTGCTCCAGCAGGGAGGAGGCTCTCCCAGGGCTGCAGGGCTCTGGGGTTTGGATCTCCAGGGATGGGGCAGGCACAGTTTCTCTGGGCAGCCTGGGCCTGGGCCTCCCCACTCTCCCAGAGAGGAATTCCTTCCCAATATCCCATCTGAATTGAGCCTCTTTCATCTCTTTTTAATTTAGTGTGTGGACCTAGAAAGCGTCACCAAAACGGCACCAAAAACTCCCACAGCAAAGAAGCTGCAGCACTCAATAACTATTTAAACTTCCTTTTTACTTTATTTTTTTCCAGCTTCTCTCCTTGACTGTCTGATCTGACTGGGGACTTCTGAACTCCTGGGTGCATCACTGTGACTTTTTCCCCCTGTTTTTCCCCCCTGAGGTGCTGCTTGTCTCTTTGCCCAGCGATGTTGATGGATTGCTCTCCACCCTTCGGATGCAGCGTGGAAGCTGTAGGAGCTCTTTGCAGGGATAGTTTATTTCAAGGATAGCCCTGAACCCCAGAATGAGAAAATCTGAGCTCCCTGCACAGGCTGATCTCCGAAGTGACGGCCTGAGTAAAATTGCAGCTGTAATGCTGAGCTTGCTCTTCTCCCCACCTCGCTCCACCCTGATAGATGTGCTGGGTCAATGGAATATTATCCCTTAAGAGATTCAGGCATTTCAAGTGGCTCCACTTTGAAATCTTTGGGGGGAAAGCATCAGGACACTCATTAGATTGGGCCAGGAAAATCATCGGGTAGCTCCTGTGGTATTTTAGGAAATCTTCCCATGGCTCCTTGGAAGAGGAGCCCATTGTCAAACAAGGCACGAGGCCTTTCCGTGGAGAATCTCTGCTCTTGACTAAGGCAGAGAACTCCAGAATAAAAACGAACCATTAATATTAAAGTCAAGTGTCACCTGATGGTCCCCACTGAATTCAAATGCTCTTGGAAAGCAGAAAATTAAAATGGGTACTTATGGCAGCTGGAACAGGGAATGGATGAAACCAGAGAGAAAATGTCCTGGCGGTGCTGTCCCAAAGCCTATTAATCACAACCTGTGGCCTTGGAAAGAAACAAAAATACCAAAGGCATTTTCGTAATAATAGAATCATTCTCCATGAAAGAGAAGCCTCTCTTTTCAGAGGGACAGCTTTCACCATTTTGGGGTAAGAGAGTGGAGAAAACCTCAACAAATATGATTGAATGACATTTTTCATGACTCTCAGGTCGGTTCCCAAGAAATCACAGAACCATTGAGGTTGGACAAGCCCTCTAAGCCCTTCGAGCCCAAGTGCTGACCATAACTGGGCCACGTCCCCAAGTGCCACATCCACAGGGCTGTCAAATCCCTCCCGGGACGGGGACTGCCCCCCTGTGCCAGTACCTGCCCACCCTCGCTGGGAAGAAATTCCTGCTAATATCTAACCTAAACCTCTCCTGGCATGACTTGAGGTCATTTCCTCGTCCTGGATCTCATCCCTACACCAGCGCATCATGCCCAGCGCTGCCCCCAGCCCTGTCCTGCTGGCAATGCCAAGTTTTCCTCCCCTCTGCCTCAGTTTCCCCATGAGCAAAGCCCAAGCTGCAGATCCCAAGTGAATCAGGTGGAAGCCTCAGAGGTGACAGCCGTGGTGCTTTTTGGCAGCTCTGACCTGACCAAGTGGCTCATTCCGTGAGCTAATCCGCGTGGAATGGAAAGGTCACTCCAATTGTGCTATTTTTAGACATCACAGTTATTACTGCAGTGGAAATGGAAAATGAAAAGAGGAGTTGAAAACACAAATATTACCTGGACTTCTGTGAAAACAAGGAATTGCTCGAGGCTTGACAGCCTTCGTTCCTCCTGCAAGGATGGGTTTGATCCCAGGGCATTATGAACAGTCACATCAAAGCGTGGCTCAGAGGAGGCTCTGCTGAGCCCCTGCTTGGGATGCTGCTGTGTTACATTAACTCAGTTTCCGATGGGCCAAGCTTTTAGATCCATTTGGGATTTTTCCCCTTTTCCTTCTCAAGAAGGATGTCGGAAATGGTTTCCCAGCCAGACCTGTTTGGTCTCTGCACAAACACTGCAGGAAGAGCCTTGTCCATGGAAACAAAGTCCTTTTTCCTTCTCTTCAAGTGACCACAGAATCCCTGAATGGCCTGGGTTGAAGGCACCTTAAAGCCCATCCAGTTCCACCCCTGCCATGGACAGGGACACCTTCCACTGTCCCAGGCTGCTCCAAGCCCTGTCCAACCTGGCCTTGAACACTGCCAGGGACCCAGGGGCAGCCACAGCTTCTCTGGGCACCTGTGCCAGGGCCTCCCCACCCTCACAGGGAGGAATTTCTTCCCAATATCCAATGTAAAGCCAAAAAAATATGACTGGAGACATGTTTGATGTGATTTGAGAGGGCTTTCTATAGGTCCGTGGGTTGCTGATCTCCCCTGTGATCTCAGACCCAAGGGGGCAGGTGCCACATCCACCCTGAGATGCCTTTTGGGGAGATGTTCTGATTTGGGGGGTTCTGTTTCTGGAAGCATTTCAATTTTAAGTTGAACTGACACCTTCTGTTTAGACTTTCTGGGATAAACAAGATGTTTTTTGGAAGGAGCCATTCATGTCCCAGGAGCAAGAACCATGGAATGTCCTGAGCTGGAAGGGACCCACAGGGATCATGGATCCAGCCCCCATCCCTGCACAGACCCCCAACAATCCCACCCTGTGCATCCCTGGCAGCGCTGTCCAAACGCTCCTGGAGCTGTGGCAGCCTCGGGGCCGTGCCCATTCCCTGGGGAGCCTGGGCAGTGCCCAGCACCCTCTGGGGGAAGAGCCTTTCCCTGATCTCCAGCCTGAGCTGCCCTGGCCCAGCTCCAGCCATTCCCTGGGTCCTGTCCCTGTCACAGAGAGCAGAGCTCGGAGCTGCCCCTCAGCAGGAGCTGCGGATTGGATGAGCTCTGCCCTCAGTCCCCTTCTCCAAACTAAACAGATCAAGTGCCCTCACTGCTCCTCATGTGGCCCCTCCAGACCCTTCCCCATCCTCATGTCCCTCCTCTGGACACTCCCCAACAGCTTTAGATCCTTCTCACATTGTGGCACCCAGAGCTGCCCACACTGGATGGGCAGAAATGCCCCCGATGGTGCCAGCTCCAGGCTCGGGGTCCTGGCTCCCTCCATTCCCAAAGCCAGAATTTTTCCCCACAGAGCAACCCCACACTTTCTGTGTGAGTTTTTTTATATGGAAGTGCTGCTGCCCAGGCCTTACTGCCCCACTGCTGCTTCCAACACTGTGGAGGCACAAAGTGCTGGAGGCACGGAGACAACTGGGGCTGGAATGTGACTTGTGGGAGTTTTGGAGAGGTGTTTTTGCATCCCAAGTGATTTTTGATGCTGGTTTTACCATTCTGCTGCTGAATAGCTCCTCTCATGCCTCCGTGCCCAGGGAGCCTTGCACTTGCACAGGTGAGTGTAAACCTTTCCCTGACTGGGAACGTATCCAGAGCTGCTCCTGGATTTCCTGCTGGAGAAAACCCCGCTGCCTTCTGATGTGATTAATGGTGCTAAGCCCTGAATTCGAGGAACAGCTGTTGACATGATCAGGCCTCCAAATCAGGTGCCAAAGAGCAACGAGGCAGGGAAGCCCCCAAATCCAGGGGGGCCTGAAAACAGGGAATTGTTCCTGTTGCGCTGCCCCAGGTTGTAAATCCAGAAAACCTCTGTGCACAAGAACAGCACAAGCCAGGAGTGGGGATTTTCCTGGTGGATGACCAGGACCCATCAGTGTAATCGCTGGCACAGCATTTCCCAGGAAGCTGTGCACAACCAAAGATGTTTGCCGGAAAAACCCAGCTGTTGTTTCAGCTCCTGGATGGGAATGCTGTGAGCTGTCATCTTGGCTTTCTCTCTTCTATTATTTAAAAGACAGAGAACAAATAAGAGAAAATGAACTGCAAATAATGACTAACAGCACTTCCAGCCCAAATATTTGCTCGCATAATCATGCGGAAACTTTGAAGTCTTACGGAGGATTCCGGTGCTGTTCCTGATTCAGCTTTGGCCCTAAGATGGTCAGGATGTTCCTCTCCCGATGTCAGCCCTGGACACTGAGAGCTGCACTCATCCCCTCATGGTCCTCGGAGAAGTGGGGTGACAGAAAAGTGGTGGAAACCCAAGATATTTTAGTGAATCTACTGCCTGGGATCTTCCTGCAGCCCTAGGAAGTCGTGTCCCTCTGGGACATATTTCCAGCATCTCATGTCAAACAGGGCTGCCTGGGTGTGTTTGTGGTCTTCAAGCTTGGTAACAAACCAACATTACCCAACCCATTCTTGTTTTCCCCTGTATTTCCTTCCCAGTTTGAACCCTGGAAGCTGAAACTGATTTTCTCCCAACTGCACAGGGCTGAGCAGAGATGTTCTGATCGCTTGACCTCTCCAGCAAAATAGCACAAAATGTCTGATTTCCCTGCAGGGTCAGGTGTTTCAGAACCCCCTGGAATCGTGGGAGCTGCAGCCCACGGTGAGAGTAGCCCTCCATGGAGATGTTGCATCCAGATTCGCAGTGTCTCCTGAGATTTCCAACCGCTTGGCCTTGGATTTTGGGAGAGCAGAGGAGCCACCCAAGGTGTGCACTCTGACCTGGTGTTTTAAGCACTGTAGGATCACGGAATATCCCAATCGTGGAATATCCCAATCACGGAATATCCCAATCGTGGAATATCCCAATCACGGAATATCCCAATCGTGGAATATCCCAATCACGGAATATCCCAATCGTGGAATATCCCAATCACGGAATATCCCAATCGTGGAATATCCCAATCACGGAATATCCCAATCATGGAATATCCCAAGCTGGTCCCACAAGGATCATCGAGTCCAAGTCCTGGCCCTGCGCAGACATTCCAGCCATCCCACCCTGTGCCTGAGAGTGTTGTCCAAATATTCCTGTTCCAGTGCCCAATATCCTCCCAGGGCTCATTCTGAACTTCCAAGAAGGCCTAGCCTGAAGCAGAAGTGTTTGTGTCTCTTTCCACTGAATATAATGAATGATTTCACTCCTTGTAATTAAGGAGGGGCAATTAAGAATGATACAAGAAGCAAGGCAGCATTTGGCATTTCCAGAAAAACATAAACCTGCGATTTAGGCTTTAATTCCAGCAGTGGCCAGACCTTTCTTGGCCATTAAAATATCAGGAGATCCTGTCGAGTACTGGGTGCTGGTGATTTATGATCAAATCTAACACACAGGTAGCAGGTGGCATTTCCACACTTCCTGCAGGGAATATATCCCAAAACGTCAAATTAGATTATCTGGCTCTTTCCATTGGAGAAAAATGTGTGAGAAAAGGACTGGGGGAAGAGGAGGAAGGAGGGGGAGAATGTTTGCTCTATTTTAAAATTATTATTTCAGCTTACAAGTGTTAAGGTGGCTGTAAAAATTTGGAGGTGTTGAAACCCAAAGTAACAGGGAAATGTCACTTTCTCCTTGTTGGCACCATTTCCTGTCTCCCGACTTTTGCCAGTGGGAGAACAGCCTTTGTAGGCAAAGTCCTTGGAACCTGTAAAACATTAGGAAGAATTGTTTGGTGGGTTTTTTCCCCAAAAAATGTGGTTTTGGAATGAGAAAAACCCTGATATATTATTCCAAATTAATATTTCCAAGAAAAAAGACACATTGTGATTGTGACTATTCTTTTTTTCCACTGAGGTTTTTCCTCAGCCGTTACCTGTCCTGACTTTGCAGGTTTGGAAAGCTCCTCTTCTTTATTGCCAAATCCACTTGGAAATGGATGGGATGCAGATTAAACCCAGCTATTCCCACTCCCAAAAAGG
The DNA here is from genome assembly GCA_013397895.1 of Origma solitaria. Taxonomy (NCBI): domain Eukaryota; kingdom Metazoa; phylum Chordata; class Aves; order Passeriformes; family Acanthizidae; genus Origma; species Origma solitaria. Next base: position 825,485 of record VZRL01005702.1, read on the forward strand.
ATAAACTCCACTAGCTGGGATCCTGATGATGATAATGATGAGAATGATGATTGATTGATTTATTTGTTTGTTGTTATTTATTATTATTGCATTGATGCTGATGGTACCCTTAGGCTGGGGAAAGCTTTTTGTTTTATTTCCCCCACCAGTCCTAATAAATAATTTCACTGCTGTGGGGTCACCCCAACAGAGCTGTGCTGACGTGCCATTGTCCTGGCCTTTCCCCAGAATTCCCAGGAGTTTATATCTCGGTGTTTATATCTCCCTCACCGCCCCTGTTCCTTGGAGCACAGGATGGTTTATCTCCCGTTTTAAAGGGCTTTGCCATGTTCCAGCCCTTCTCTAAATCTCTGGCGCCCGTTAATGAGATTTGTTCCGTATCAGAGCTGAGCTGACAGATGGGCAAGGACAATGTCCTGGAATTTGGGATAGCTGGACTTGGGGGAATAATTCTTGTGGGACCGTTTCTGCTTGGTGAGCGTTTTCAGAGCATCTCTGGAAGTGCCAGAGTCTTTTTCCTCTTGTTTTTCCCTTGTAAATCCTGCCTGAGGAGGGATTTCAGCTCTAACTTTCGGCTTCCTTTGACCTGAGCAGCTTGGGGCAAACCTGGGATCAAACCCAGGAAGTGAAAGGAGTTTATTCCCATTATAAATTTAATCCAGAGCTCGTGGTGGCAATAACCAAGTACTCTGCAAAGTGATTCTGCTTGACATCACAGTGGCCCAAGCTGAAGGTTTTGATGATAAACCTCAAAAATACAGCAGGGTTTGACAACCAGATCCCTCTCAGCTTCCTCTGGAGGTGGGACAGATCCACCCAGCCTGGAAAGTGCCATCGGCAAGGCAGGGCTTTCTCTGAGCTTTGCTTCTCCCATAAGTATGTAGGGAGGTCTTTTCCAAAGACTTCCCAAACTCCTCCAGGAGAAACTTCCCAAACTCCTCCAGGAGAAGCTTCCCAACTTCAGACCCTCTGTCACATCCTGTGAAATGCAGAGGTGGTTTGGCTTCCACCTTTTGTTTTGGTCTCCCTGGCCCCAGAGTTTTCTTTAAGTGCCCAGCATTATCCAGTTTAGTTTTGGTTCTGACAAGTGCCGTTTGTCTGATTTAGTCCAGCTCCCTGCTCTGCCATGCCTGGAGGATCACGGTGGGCTGTGAGTCGTGTGTCAGCTGGGACACACTCCATTTCCTAGGGATATGGAAAGGAATTCCCAGGAATGGGCTCATCCTGGCAAAGAGGGCTACGAGACCATGAGGAGCCTCATGAATGGTGGGGTTACAGCTCAGGGGCCTGGGCATGGGACAGGTAATCCCTCGCTTCCTCCCCTTCCATCTTTCCATCTCCTCCTTTCCTCCCGCCCCACGCCTCTTCACTCATCTCCTCCCTTCCGTGGCTAATTCACACTTTTCCAGGGACCTTTCATCACTGCCACTTTTCCCTCGTGAAGGAACGAGGATATCACTTGTTGGGGGCCGGGGAGGGGACCCTGGTGGCAGATGGCAGCAGGGCCGAGCCGGGGCTCATCCATCACCAGCCTGGCAGAGCGGGGCTGCCGAGCCATTTCCCGAAGGATCGGCATTCCAAGGGTGAGCCCAGCCAGGTAATTGCTGGGGAAGAGGAGGCATTTTTCACCACTGACACGGAGGAGGGGGCCAGGGCTGGGCTGTGCTAATGCCACAGTGAAGGAGGAATTCATCATGGGTTCTCCTTTTTCCCTTTTTTTCTCCATCCTGCTTTGATTGACGCTGAATTATTCCCAAATGCCAAGCAGCTGGGGAGTCTAGAGCAGAAACCTTTCCAGCAGCAGAGGCGCCGGGAAGCAGCCAGGCCGTGCCAGGATCCTGCTGCTCTTGTCATTGTCATCCTCATCCCTGAAGGCAAAGGGTCACAAAATTTCCACCCCCATCTCCCAGGGGCTGTGGTGCTGTGGTGACATTCCCGTGTCCATCAGGTGCAGAAGGAGATGTGGGAAGTGAGGAGCCCATTTCCCTCTTCCTAACCCTTTATTCCAGCAGGAACAGACACCTGTGCTGGGGCTTCACTCCTGCCAGACCCCAGCCAAGAAACCCCCACAGGCTGTGCGACTCTGGGGCCTCACGCAGGTGACAGTGCCACAGGATGGAATTGTGGTGACATCGCTCCGAGTCTGCTCTGAGGGTTTTTTGGTGCTCGCGCTGCTCTGGCTCACTCGAGTTTGTTGTGGTTGTGCTTGGATGCCACCCAGGGCTGTCACTGAGACAAAAATAACCCCAAAAATGTTTACCAGGCATGGGCTCGTGGGCTCAGTGTAAACTTAGACAGGACCCCAATGTGAGGAGTGAAAAAAGAGAGAAATTAATCAAGGAGGGCAAAAAAAATCATCTGTTCCCCTCTATTTTTAGTTTTAGACATTTGCAGAATCCAGCCAGTTCTAAAGCTGATTTCTAAATTTATTCTGTCCCTTTTTAGAGAACTTTCTGCATTTTCTCCCCTTAATTTAAGTCTCTTTTCAAGTATTTTTAAAAGTGGCAGTCAAGGCCAACTTTGCCTATTGAAGTTATCTCACATTTGTCTTTAGGAAAGAGCCAATAAATCAAGGCATTATCATGGGAATTGGCAGGACTATCCAAATCTTTATGCAGCAAAATTCAGTCCTAGGTTTCAGCTGTGATTTGCAAACAAATCCTAAATGCTGCCATCCTCCCCAAACACATCCTCTGTTGGAAAACAGTTCTTGGATGGTGTCGAGCAGGAATTAGGGACTTTAATTCCTCATATCCCCCTGGTCTGCCACAAGTCATTCCCACAGAAGATTTGGGTTGGAAGGGACCTTAAAGATCATCTTGTTCCATTCCTCTGACTTCAGCCATTCCAAACGGAGGTTTTAGGATGAATTCACTGTTGTGGTTCCCTGTATTCCAGAGGGGGAATGGCACCAGCAGCATCAGTGTCTCTACTCGGTTTGGCCAAGATGCTCCATATCCACATGACCATGTCCAGGGGGAAGCATCCGCCCGGTTTCCCTTCTCCCTCCTCATGTTTTCCAAGCAATCTCCTCTGTTTTCCTTCGCTCTGTGCCCCTGCAGCTCTCAGTTTACTCTGCCTGAATCCATTCTGGCCGAGGCAGGAGGAGCTATTCCCTTCTGTCAACACCGACGGAGCAGCGCTGATTCCACTCGCTCCATTCCCACTCCTGCTTCTCCCAGGATGTGAGTTATTCATTCATGGGGCACAGACAACTGTATTCCTTCCTACTTACAAAATATTTTGACATTTCCCCATGTCTCTTTTGATTCTTTAAATAAATATCTGCCTTTCCCATGGGAAGAGATCCAGGAGCTCCTACCTGGGATGTGTCTTTCCAGCTGAGTTGTTTTTGTTGGGATATTGAGGAAATGGGGAAAGGTTTGGGGGGATTTTTTGGGGTTTAGGCAGAGCCACATCAGGGCAGAGTTCCAGAGGTTTGCACTCCCCACCCTCTGTGTGGTTATATTTTGGCCAAGGACTTCAAGTGTTCAGGTCAAAAAGGAAAAGCACGATTTTCCCAAGTGGGAATGGGGAGAAATTTCTGGGTTTAATGGAATACTCTGCTAGGAAACAACCAGGTGAGGATTTTTCTGGCTATGAACAAAAGCAATTCCCAGCCTTGGGGAAAGGGAGTTTTTCTTGCTGTCCTACTCAGCATTGTGGTTTTGGAGTTTGGGAATTTCCGGTAATTTCTCGTGAGGTGTTTGGCTTCTACTGAGTAGCAGAGGGCTCTGCTTTTCCTTCAGCCCGAGCTTTGGCATCTCTCAGATACCTGGAGGGATTTCCAAGGCCTGTTTGAAGTACAGAGGGCAGGTAAGTGTCACTCTTAAAATCCATTGCCTCATCCATGAAATCTTGTGAAATCCTCCCAGCTGCCAGGTGAGAACCCACTGGTGCTGTCATCCCTTCCCATATTTCCAGGCCAGGTGTCCTGTGGAGAACCAGAGCATCAACAGTGACAGTCTGTGACAGGCTGGGATTTGCTGTAAAAAAGGCCAAATGTCCTTAAATGCCCCAAAAGGCAGGAACGCAGACATCCTGTGGGGTGAGACCCTGTGGCAGGAGGGGCTCTCTGCTCCCAGTGCTTACTGGTACAGGGAGAAGTCCAAGGAGGGAGTCAGGAATACCCAAACTCGCAGGTCTCGAGGGCCATCCAGCTCCAGGTGGCACCTGCAGAGCCCAGTGGGACATTCCCCCCTTTCATTTATACATTTCCCTGCCCCATGGGAAGTGCTGGTGTTACTGGCGCTGTGACAATTCCCACCTCCAATTCCCACCTCGGGGAACTCCTTGCACCTTCTTGTCACCTCATCAGCGGAGCCGTGGGTGTCCTCCCCTCCCCGCAGTCCTGGGGATGGATTCCCACTTCCCACGGGAAGGCTGGATCTGTACAGAGGGGTTAGACCTTTCTCAGCAGAGCCACAGCTCTGTACCCCACCTGGGCAGCTTCTCATTGCTTCAAATCCTTAGGAAAATGAAATTATCAGTGGCTTTGCAGCAGGTTGTGGTCAGCTGCCCTGATGGTGCTCTGTATTTTGGATGGTCTATTAAATACCTGAATTTTGGCAAAAATTTCAGCTTTAATTATGGTCAGGTTATCACCCTGCTGTGAAGGTCTTGAGCTTTCCCTGAAGCAGCTGGCTGGGACTGGGTGGAGTTTTCCAGGCTCTTTCTAACACCCATGGGGAGCACAGAGCAGAAAACAAATTGTTTTATGCTTATTGACCAACAACCCTGTCAGAAATTCATCTTGGTACTCCCTGGATGTCAGCACTCCTTATATTTAAAAGGAAAAAAAGACATCCTTTCTCTCCTTTGAATGCTTTTTTAGCCCTGCTTTCTTGCAAGTTTTGTATTCAGGGAAGGGTTGGATGGGTTTGAGGGAGCACATCTGGTTTGGGGTATCCAGATGTGCTGAGGGATGCTCTTGGAGCAGTTTGGAAGTGCGCACACCCAAAAGCAAGCCTTAGGGTGGGTCAGCCCATGGCATTCCCAAGCCATTCCCAGCCCACAGAGCTCATGGCTGCTTGCCCAAGCTGTGCAGAGGGACAGGGACAGCTCACGCCTTTTCCTGCCCCTCCCTCCTGGAAGGAGCGGCTCTCCCATGGAGAGGAAGGTCTGGGCAGGGGGATGGGCACCTCTGGAGTGTGGAGGGTGTGAGATGCACTCAACGCCCTCAACTCAACCAGCAGCACCTGGGGACAGGCTCCAATGGGGCCAAGAATTCCTTTAGGAAGCCCCCAAAGGCGCAGAGTGACCCGGGGAACATCGGTGCTCAAGAGCATGGATCCCTGTCCTGTGACCGACACAGGGACAGCGGTGGCTTTTCCAAGATTAATTTTTCACTGAGCAAGGACTGTGTGGGTTCAAGGAGACTCACACACACTCTTCCCACTGTGTCCATTCTGGCTACCAGCCAACCCCTCTATCCCCAGTTCTGGCAGCCTGGCTGAGCCCTCATGGGCTCTGCAGGGCTCTCCCCTCGAGCTCGGACATCCCTGGTCGTTCCTTGAGGCTGAGACCTCTCTGCTAATGACAGATCTTCGGATGGGTCGAATTCCAGTCCTCTCTGCCTTGCAGCTGTGACTCTCCCCTGGAGCTGGGATGCCTCCCAAGGTTTGAGATTCCCTACCTGGACTGAGGAATCCTTCCTCACTCTAGGCAGAGAGATTCCTTATTCCCAGATCCGTGTGAGCTGCTCAGAGCAGGCGACTCAATACCATGGAAACCCACGTGGTTAATTCCTGTAGACCTATGCTGTTGTCTGAGCCTGAGACTAAGGCTGGGCTTAGCCACAACTCATGAGGAGTTTGGAAAGCAAAGGGGTTGGACTCTGAGCCCCACGACTCCGTAGGAAGGTGTCTTTACCCTTTTGAATCTTCAGATTTGTGTAAATAATTTTGGCCCCATTCTACTTCAATTTTCCCTTGGATCCATGGAGTAAGTAACGGAGCAGCCTTGCCATTAAACTTCAGGTTCCAATTTCATGAATTCATCTTAAAGTATTTTTGCTAATGATGGTGATGCTTTGAGAACCCTAAATCCCTCATGCATGACAGAGAGAGGGTTGGTCCTCCACGCCCCCTCCCACATAACCCAACCTGAGCCAGCAGGAAGGAAAGGCTTTAATTGGAATCATCCCCAGCTCTGCTGCGCTCAGCAGTGCCAGGGTCGTGAATTCCGGGGGAACTCGTGCAACAAATAACAGGTTCCTCCTTTTTTTCCCTTTTTAGCTGGAAACTTAGGAGCAACAGGTCGGTGTTTCTCCTCACATATGCCTCCCATCGTTGCCTTTTGTTGTTTTGGCTGCAGCTTTCCTCACAGGGCCCCGCGAGCTCACCGAGCAGCAGATGGCCTCCTCCTTGCTTCATTTCCAGCCCTCAGTTTTTCCCACACTAAACCAGACTTTTTCAGGCACTACTAATCCCCTGTGCCTGTCACTGCTGGAGAAAAGCATTAATAACTCCAGTTATCCTGGAAATATCTGTCACCCACATTTGTTTTGTGTTTCCCTTTGGGTAATCATGCTCCAGATCTAATTACTGCCGAAATTTCTTTTGCTCCAACGAGCAGCATTTTGGGTTCCCTCCCCGGCTGGGTGGAAGTTTAACTCCACCGATGGAGGGATATCTGTGTTGATTTACACCAGCTGAGGATCCGCTGCTCCACGGCTTTATTCCATGTGTGGCTTGGGGTGATGGAGATGGTGGTGATGGATGGCTTCAAAAACCACGGGGGCTGTGCTCGTGCGGAGCAGGGAAGTCCAGGAAAAGCGGGGACAGACTTTAGTTGGAATGAGTGAATTTAGGATGAGTTGCTGGGAGAGGAAAGAGAAAGGAAAAAGTGTTTTCATCGTCTCCTGTGGGTGACAGCGGTGGCAGCTCCCGTGCCATGGGTTCGGTGACAGAGGGAGGGCGGAGGTGTCTCCCATTGTCACACGCATCAGCGAGGGCGGCATTTGGGAGCCACTGTGACAAGGACAGAGCCGGAGCTGGCTGGGTTTTCCTCCTCCTCGGCTGACTCACATCAGGGCTGAGCTTTGGGAGAGCAGATGGCAAATCCCTGAATCCCTGAGGGAGGGCTCTCCCGCCTTGCTGCAGGTTTCCATTCAGGTTTCATGGATCAGCGGTGACACACGCGTGCGGAGCCAGCTCCTCCTCCACCTGCCGCTAGCAGGGACGGCTGGCACCATCCCATGGGAGCGTCCCAGCACCCCCAGCCAGCACTGGGGGAACTGGGCAGGCTGGGAGGGCGAAACCTCACTCTGAACCCCTATATAACACCGTGGAGAAGGAAGGGGTGGGAAGGGATCTCCCGGGATGGAGGTCACTGGGGTAACGGGAATGTGGGGAGGGAGCAGGGCTGGGAGGGTGGCAGGGAAAGGGTGGCTCTGGTTTGAACCATAATTCACTCACACAGTGGGGCCAGGACGGGCCCAGGAGCAGACCAAACAGGGCTGTTGAGAATGGCCATGGAAAAGCCTGTGGTGCCAGGATAACCACAGGTTACGGTTCCCAACAGAGGGAAGCGGTGCCAGGGGCACACCCGTGAGCAAAACCTCCCGTTATCCCATGGTGAGGGGATCGATGGCATCGTGTGACCCCGGCAGGGACTCGGGGACAGGACACCGACCCTGGCAGGGACTCGGGGGCAGGACACTGACCCTGGCACTGGGGATGCAAATCTGCAACAAGAACTTCAAACAACCTTAAATCAATGGGTTTGGGATCTGCCCAGGCTTAGCTTTAGTGTGGAAGAGAATTGATGTTCTGGACAAAGCTCAGACAACCACTTCCACCTACAGAGAGGCAAAAAAATGGATTTATTAACCGCAAGGAGAAAGAGGGAAGGATTGGGTTTTGCTTGGTTTGCTCCCCAGCAGCATCCAGGACACGAATGGAGAGACAGGGGCCGTTAAAAAATGCAAGGAATGGGGAAACAAAAGAGAGACAAGATGTCTTTTCTTTTTTCCTTAATTAATCTTGGGAGGTGATGACAGCAGAGGATGAGGAATGGGAAGTAAATGCTCTGCTAACAGCCCTTCATAGAGATCCCCGAGTTTGACAAATGAGCTCAAAGCCACAGGCCTGGAACTGGAGCACATCAGGGAGAATGCAGCGGTCAGAGGCTGCGAGCAAAGGCTTGGGAGGGGAAAACCCCTCAGATCCCTGCCTGCTTGGGACTTGCTCAAAGATTTGCTTTGCCAGTGCCTTTGCTGCGTGTCTGAGGGCTGCTCCACTCCTGTGCCACAAGAGGTGCCTTTAATTGGAATTTTAGCAGCAGGGCCCATGGATCTGACCAAAACCTCAGTGCTCCATCACTAGTGCTGGATCCAGGATCTGTTTTGCTCCTTCCATGATTTTTTTTATTGCTTTGGACAAATCTCTTGATTTTTTGGGTGGTTTTAGAGGTACAAATTCCAGCCCACATCAGTGAGGGATCCCAGGCCACATCAGAGAGGTCTCATGAGGATAAATATAGGAAAGGCTGGGAATATATGAAGGGTGGACATCAGAAATTGTGACATTTTGTGAGACAAAACAAGAAGGAAGAAATAGAAGCAAACGGAAGAATGGGAATGAAAAGGAAGGAAATGGAATGAAAAAGAAGAATAGAATAGAATAGAATAGAATAGAATAGAATAGAATAGAATAGAATAGAATAGAATAGAATAGAATAGAATAGAATAGAATAGAAAAAGAAGCAAAAAGAAAAAAATTGAATTAGAATAGAATAATTAAAATGCTATTTTAACACAATAATCTACATTTGGGAGGGATTGTTTTTTAATTTGGTCATCGCTGTATTTCTGGCATTTTGATTCCATGACCTGAAGTGAATTTTAGGGGGTTTTTGCTAGGATTCTGATTGTTCCTCAGCAAATTGGGGCTGGGGCTGGCAGTGATCACCTGAGAGCAGCTGGAGACACGGAGCTGTTACTCCCCTGGGACAATCCCAGCTATAAACTTTATTGCCCTATAAAGAGGAACCTGCAACATCAGAGGCTTTTCAGGGATCAATAAAATCAACGTTAACTAAATTGTCAGCAGTCACTATCCCCTCCCCCAGCCTGCTCTGCTGTTCTGTTCCAATTAGGCTAAATTGGGACTCCGGATTTTGGGTGGAAGCCAAACTGTCAATCCCATAATCGGTTATGAACAATGTAAGCAATGTCTGTCTAATCTGTAAATGACCAGCTCGTCTGAGAGGCTCCTGTAATGATGCTGAAACAACCATTGGCTTGGGAATTATTCATGTCTGGAAAAGGAGGGGCAGGGGGAAGATTCCCCTTTGGGAACTGTTGGTCATAAAATCCCAAAATGGTTTGGGTTGGAAGAGTTCTTAAATATTGTCTTGTTCCGTGGGTAGGGACACCTTCCACTATCCCTGGTTGCTCCAAGCCCGTCCAGCCTGGGCCTGGCAGTTTAAGGGGCTTCAAAACCCAGTGCAACCTCTTCCCTCAAGGGTTAATAGGAAGGAAATGGGGGGGGGAAGGAGAAAATTCAAGGTGGGAAGGATTTCAGCTATTTTTAGGGACACAGCTTGGTGCCCTGACTCTGTAAATGGGGTGGGGGCAGAGCCGGGGTGTGGAAGAAGTGCCCGGGATAAATCATTCATTCCTCAGGAGGAATCTGTCAGCCACTCCAAACACCGGAATATTCAAGAGGAGGGAGGAGGGAGCCAAACACTGGAATATTCAGGAGGAGGCCGCCAAAAACTGGAATATTCGAGAGGAGGCAGCCAAAAACTGGAATATTCGAGAGGAGGCAGCCAAACATTGGAATATTCAGGAGGAGGCAGCCAAAAATCCCTGCAGGGAAGGAGCTGCAGGCACACTCACAGATCCCACCACAGCCTGGACATCACTTACAGGTGAGAAGAGAGGCTGCGAAATGCAAACACCTCCTGAGGAACCGGAGCTCTGTTAGCGAGGGGCGGAGGGAAACCAAGGAAATCCCAGTGACTCCGAGGTGTCTCCATGGCAAGGCTGTGTGTCTGCAAACTGAGCAGCAAAATGAGCCTGGTGGAAAACACGGGAGCCTCCTGGCATGAGGGTTGGGCCAGAGGAACAATTTTGGGGGAATTTAGAGGAAATTTCACTCTGTGAGAGAGCTGAGGTCTGAGCATCCTTGCACAGGCCAACAGAGTTGGTGGGAATGGGAGGAACACCCCACTTTTCCCCTGCTCACCCCATGTGAACATTTTGGAAGGATTTCCCAAATCCTAAATCCATCATTTCCCCTGAAACACATCTCAAAGGCTCTGTCTGCTCTAATGCCTTTCCTCATCTCCAGCAGCACAGGTAAGAATAGCAACGATAAAAAATTAAAAGCTACAATAAACATTATTGATGCCATTCCTAACGAGGCAGACGGAGAGAAGGAAGAGGAGAGGATGCTGAGGTGATAAATACGGTGTGTCAGCCATAAATTACAGCCGTCATTAGGCTCCTACAGCGGGGCCTGACAAATTGTTTGGGGGAAGTACAAGCTGAGCTGCACCTTCCAGTCTCAGCTATTCCGAGGCTGCACCTTAAAAAAAAATCAATCCAATCGATTCTGTATCAATCTGAGATACAGCTGGAATTGTGCTGGAATCGCTCCCGCCCCGCTGGGCTCCTTGGGAAGGATGAGGGCTGTTTGCAGCGGCGCTGGGCTGGATTTGATGGAGTAAGGACAGGGAAAGGCTGCAGGGCTTGCTGCGGGGCCCCAGGTGGGTTTGCAGGCTGCCATCACTCCCCAGTCTGAGGATTTGTGCTTTTTTCCTAAAGGATGGGCTTTTCCATGGTTGGATGGGGATGATGCCCAGCTGGGCCCTTCCAGGAGAGTCTCAGTACCCAAATCAGAGGGGGTAGGAGCCGTCTCAGGTGGCACCATGGTGATGAAATGGGCAGGAGCTGCTCCTAAAATTCCCAATTCCAGTGGCTGGAGGTCTGTCTGTGACCACCTGGTCCCCCAGCCATGGTGGCACAGGATGTGCACCCACCTCCTCCTCGAGTTTTTTTCAATTCCAGAGGATGCCAGTCCCTGATCCTTGTGCCTGATCTCATGGTTAATAAAGAGGGGGTTGATGCCCCCAGGGTGATCCTTCCTCTCCCTGTGCACCTGCAGATCCCTGTGGATTTTCAGCTTCCAGCTCTCTCCGTGCTCTCCTATCCCAGCTCTGAGTGTCACCCAGTCCCAGCCTTTCCCACCCCTGCAGCTCCCAGGACTTTTGCATGGAGCAGCATCAAAAGCAGCCCTGGGATTGCCTCCACCCCACACCTTACAGACCTCAATTTGCAGGAAAACATGGAAAAGGAGGAAAAATCCATGTGCTGGTGTGGTCTTTACAAAAGCCATTCATCCCAGGGCTCTTCCCAACAGGCCCCAAATGAGATTCCTGCGGTGGATGATTTGTTTTGTCCTTCTCCTGCCGGCTCAGATTAATCTCTGCTCCTGAAGTAGTGGTGTCATTTCTCGGAGACGTACGGCGGCAGGAATCACAGAGCCCCATAAATTGGAGACAATTCCAGATTCATCCGTCTTCCTTCCCACTCTCTGTCCCCACTCCTCTCCTCAGGGCAAGGGCAGGCCCTGCAGGCACCGGCGAAGCTGCTGCTTTGTGGACTAATAAATATTAAAAACCCCTCAGGATGGGAGAGGTTGGAACAACAGAGGGATTCTGGTGCTCCAAAGCAATTTGCTTTCTTTGTGTTTCCTTCTTGGATGAGCAGGATCGTGGTCTGTGGTGAAATGCCACATGCCTGATTATTTTTTTCCCCATGGCAGGCTTTTTTGGGGGAAAAAAAATCCTGAACAAAAGAGTTTTGAGCATCCTCTCATTGCAAGAGCTGAAGGGATGGGGCTTCAGAGGAGGGAGTGAGTGCAGGGTGATGGGATTTAATCGGGATGAGGGTGTAGGGATGGAACAGGAATGGAGGAGCTGGGGAACATGTGGTGGCCTCAGACCTGTCCCCTCCAACCCCACAGAATGGTAACACATCCCTGAAATATCATATAATGGATGAGACATGATAAATGAAACAGCATAAAATCATCAAGGTTGGAAAAGACCTCCAAGATCATCTAGTCCGACATTCAAATCCCTGTGTATGGATATATATGTCTGCCTTTATACACACACACAAAATGTACATGGAGAAATAGATAGACAGGTAGATATATTGTCCCTGGAAACGAAATGAAAGCTTGGAGGAGCCAGGAACACCACAATTTATTATTTATGGAGCCCAGAATGTGACAAGCCGTGCACAGACCTGGCAGCAAGAGCAGCCTCTCCCCTCAGGATTTAAGGAGCTTGCTCAGGCACTGGAGGGAGAGCCCAGAGGGCTGCAGGGAGCCACTTAAGGCTGGCTGCAGGAAGGGAATGAGGCTTTGGCACTCCCAAAAATCCAGCTGTTCCCTAAGTGCCCTGTCTGCACTCATCAGTGTAAGGCAGCATCACCCGCGGCGCCGCTCCGTCACTGCCAGAGCTGCCAGCTGCCGCTGGCGTGGGACACCAGGAGGGGGACAGGACTGGGAGCAGGACGTGTCCCCTGGGAAAAGCCGTCACCTGCGTGTCCGCTCACCAAGACCACGCAGCCGCCCCAAAAGGAGAGCGGAAGGGCACCATTTCTGTGGCATTAATTTTGAAAGCTGCCTGGGCTCGGCTCAGCGCCTGCCTGTCTCTGTCTGTTTGCCTCTGCTGAGAAGATTCATTACTTTGATGGATTTGTGTAATTTTTTCAAGTGCTTCGGGTGACAAACAATGAAACACACTTCACGCTCGGCTCGAGGGGCTGGGGGAGCAGGGGACACTACGGAGGGGATTTCTCCCAGGGAAAGCTCGTTCATCCCACAGTTTGGGCAGAGCAGCTCTCCGGGTGCCAGCAGGGAAAGCTCTGCAGGGCCATGGGAATTTGGGAGGTTTTCCTGCTGGAAAGGGCAGGGCCATGAGTGTCAGCAGACTGCTGAGGCTCCAAAATCCAATCCAGCCCTCCATTCCTTCAGCTACAGCAGAGCACACAGGCGTGGTGTCAGAATAAAGGGTTAGGATTGGGATCAGGGCATTGCAGGGAAGGAGGAACACGGCAATGTAGGGATAAGCCGATGCTTATGGACACTGCTGGGTGTTTCCAAGAAGGAAGGATTTCACCTGAAATCCCTGAATTTCGCACTCATTGCTCCTGAGCAGTTGGTCACCTCTGCTGGGACTTCCAGGGCTCGGAAGGAATCAATTATCCCAGATTGAGCCAGACGGGCTCAATCACTGCTGCTGACAGAGGCCCGGGATTGATGGCTGCCAGGATCATGGATGAGGGAAGGCAGCACGGCTTTGGAAACCTCATATCGGTGGAGATACCAAACCAGAGAGTAGAAATGGCTCAGTCCCAGGGCACAGGTGCCGGGTGAGTGGAGTGGGGACAGGGACAGGGACAGGGACAGGGACAGGGACAGGGATAGGGACAGAGACAGGGACAGGGGCAGGGGCAGGGACAGGGATAGGGAGAGGGACAGGGATAGGGACAGGGATAGGGATAGAGACAGGGGCAGGGACAGGGA
>VZRL01005702.1:839142-1006712 GCA_013397895.1 Origma solitaria
GGGGAGGGACAGGGACAGGGGAAGGGACAGGGGCAGGGACAGGGACAGGGACAGGGACAGGGACAGGGGCAGGGACAGGGACAGGAATAGGATTGGTAGCCAAGATTGTCCATGATGGTGAAAGCAAGACAAGGTCAAGACATAGAGTCAAGTCCGTGGGGCTCTGTCTGAGGTCACTTGAAAGGCCTTTTGGGGTCTCAAATGTTTCACGGTGCCCTGGAGAGGTGGAGGGGAAGGGGCTGGGAGGTGCCTTCCTGCAGCAGAGCCAAGAGCAAGCACATTCCAGCTGCACCTCAGCTCCAGCTGGGACCTTTGGCTGGGTGTCCATGCACTGGGGCTGGTGTGGTGAAAACAGGCTGGGACACATGTCCAGCTTTGCCTTACACCTTCAGTTCCCCAGGCCTGGAATTAAACTTCCTGTGCAGGGAGTGCCAGTGCTGGGATGGCTCATGGCAAAGCTATCTCCTCACAGCGCTGAACCTGAAGCACCGAGGCTCACCCTGATCTCCTCAGCACCCAAACACAGCCCAGAGCTCTGCTGGCTGCCCACAAGCCCATTCGGGTGGGCACTGGGGAGCTTCCATGGAATCACCGGGGTTGGAAAAGTACTCTGAGGCCACCGATTCCATCTGCCAAGCCAGCACTGCCAGCTCCACCACTAAACCATGTCCCTAAGCAGCACATCTGCAATTCCCCACACATTCCAACTCAAGATGGAGAGGTCAGTGTGCCCCCAAAATCGGCCCAAGGGAAGCAGAACAGGAGTGATGTGCAGCAGGAGGCTGAAGGAAAAGATGCCCCTAAAAGCTCTGATGGGTGTGGGCCACCACCACCTTCATGAGAGAGAAGAGTCTCCATGTCCTCCAGGGCTGTGGGGTGTGCTCTGAATTCCCAGGGATTGTTCAGCCTTTCCCAGGCAGCCGCCTGAGCGTTTGTATCTGGATCACGGCACACAAAGGAACATCCAGGCACCAAATCTGCTTAGGTGCAGAGCATCAGCCACAAGTTTGGGCAGTTCCTGCAAGCAGACAAGGACAAAGTCAGGAGGCAGAAGTGTTTGCTTGGGCCTCACCCCTCATGAAATAAAAAGCAATAACTAAGGAGACTGGGAAGGAGAGGCACTAACAACGTGGATTTATCCAGCTTTGGGAGAAAAATCTCTGCTGCTGACCTGTGGATGAAAGTGCAGATAACTGTTTTAGTTTTCACTGGGGAGAGCCTCAATTCTCGCCTGAAAAAAACCATTTCTGCTCTTGGGGGAATGAGCTGGGCCTTGATCTATAGCTCTGGCTCCCAAAGAGCAAATGAAACACTTTCTCTTTTCATCCACATCCCTAAAGGACTCACCACCATGAAAAATGGGAGCAGCTCCCTCGGAGGGAGATTACCAGCACAATTTGCCATCAGATCAGGGGTTCTGCTCAGTGCTGCTGGCACAGACACAGTGCCCAAAGCTGCTGGAGAGCCTTCTCCATCAGGGTGGGGTGGGAAAGGGAGGGAGGGAAGGGCAAGGGGAGGAACACATCCAGGGGAATGCAGGGAAGGAGGAGAGAAGGAGAAGGGAAAAAAGAAAGGAAAATGGGAAAGGGGAGAGGGGAAACGGGAAATGGGAGAGGGAAAATGGGAAAGGGGAAAGGGGAAAAGGGAAAGGGGTAAGGGGAAAGGGGAGAGGGAAAANAGGGGAAGTAAGGGGGTAGGAGAAAAGGAGAAGGAGAAAGAGTAGAAGAATGGGAAAAAGGGAAAGGGAAGGGGAAAATGAAGGGGAAGTGAAAGAAAAAGGGGAAGAGCAGATGAAGGGGAAGGGCACTGGGATAGGAAAGTAAAGGGACAGGAGAAAAAGGACAATGAGGGAGAGAAGGAGAAGGAGAAGGAGAAGGAGAAGGAGAAGGAGAAGGAGAAGGAGAAGGAGAAGGAGGAGGGATCTCCTTTGAGATCAAGAAGCAGAGAAGAGCTTTCTCTGGCCCTGAGATTTCCGATGTGTTTTGCCACTTGCAAAAATCTCCCCAAGGCCCCTTGAGCCTTCCAGAAGTAACTGGGAAGCTGAGGAAGTGTTTTGGGAAACTTTCCATCAAATGCCTTTGGGGTTTTGGTCCATGGAGCTGTGGATGCAGAGTTTCCCTTTTCTCTGGGGCAAAGGGAGTCCTGCTCCAGGCTGGCCAAATGAAATCCCTTTTTGGAGCTTTCGTCTTTGGATGGAAGAAACAGAGCTAAATGTTTGAGAGAAATATCAAAATTAGCAGCTCCAGGCTGTCCAATCTCCCCTATCCCACCCTGCTTTGACCCCAGGATCCTCCAGCAGCATTGGTGCAGAGTTCCAGGTTTTTCCCTCTGCCATACACCCTGACTTGCTTGGCTGAGACGCTTCAGTGGAAAATTGGTTTCACATCCCTTTATTCTCAGAAGTCAAGAAAAGCAACAATTGCATCATGCCCAGTCCCCTCCCTTTGCAATGGGTGGTTCTGAGGTCTCAGCCCCTACAATTCCCATTTTATTGGTGCAGTTACAGGGCATGGATTTGGCAGGAACTGAGCCCAGGCACGTGGAGGTTGCTCAGGAACAGGACATTGTCTTGAGTTGGGGCCAACACGTTTCACTCTGGAAGATTTCTGGGAAAGGAATAATGGATTTGCTAATTATTGATATTATTTAAGCGACAAGAGTGAAAATTGAAGCGAAAACCTGCTTCCCAACCCCAACAATAGCAGATATTTGTCATGGCTGTCAGCCATTCAGACCTGTGCAATTTCATAGGTTTCATAAGCCCTCGTTAATTTTCTTGTTTGGGAGGATTTGCTGTTTTAATGAAACCTATTTACACCAGCGACTGCTGAAAAATCATTCATTAGCAGACAAGAACTATTGATTATTTTCCTCCAACTACTCAGCCATGTTCTGGCCAATTACTGTAACCAATAAATAAAGAAATATCAACCTTGCATTCCTGCCAGTCTCTCCAGCAGAACTTTATTCCCCTGGATAAGTCGTGGTGTGTCAGCCTCGGGGAATGCTGTGCTGGAGAAACCTCTTTTAGCATTTATGTCACATTGCCATCCGCTGCGAGGGTGCAGAGGGAGAGCTTCCAGTCAGGCTTTCATGTATTTACTAAAGAAAATATTTACTGGGCACACAGCGAGGTTTGGGGAAGAAATGACGTGAGGCTTGAAGAAACTCCTGGCTAACGGCCAGAGGTTCAACTCAGATTTTTAAACGCAAATATTTGGCCTGATTGGCAGAAATCCTAAACCCTGGGGAGGGGGATTCAGCTCACCTGACCCTGTAAGAAACCCGGGTTGTTCAGGGCCCCAAAACCACCCCAGCACTGCAGGCAGCCGTGCAAAGCTCAGCTTTAAGCTCAACACCTCATTTTATAAAAGCAAACCTTAAGCTTGGATTTGTCCATGAGTTTTGACTTGTGGCTTTGCTGGTTCTCAGCTTAATAGGGAAATGTTTTATTTAAATATTATATTACGAGAGGAACCGTGGCTTTCAAACCTTGGCCATTTGCACACATTTTAATGGGCTTGGGGGAAAAAAGAGAAATCTGTCTGCAGGTTTTTTGACAGAGTTGTAATTAAAGAGGGTTTTTCATCGAGAACATCTGTTTCTCTTGACAGATATATTCTTGTTGGGAGAAAAAGAAGTGCCTAAAAAAATAGTTTGTCAGTCTGAGCTTTTTATAGGTTTTCATCCAAGAATATTTATCTTGAGGTTTTTTATGACAAAAAAAAATTTAAAAAAGAATTTTATATTTCCTGGAAAGAGAAGAATTCTGGTCCAGCCTGAGATTCCACAAACGTTTCCAGGGTGGTGGCAAACCCCAGGTCTCTGCCAAGCTGCCTCTGCCTTTTCCACAGATCCTGATGTAGGAGAAGGGAAGCTCTCACCCTTCCCAGGCACTGTGGAAACGAATCAAATAATTCATAAAGATCATTAAAATCAAATCAGAGAGACAAAGATGAACGACTGGGTGAAGGGGTCACACTCTCACATCCACGTGCATGCAAATGTCTCTATATCTGTATATATAAATTTTTATCTATTTATATATAAAGAGGTTTTTTCATTTCTTTCCAAGCTGGGAGCACTGAACGTTCCTCCTCAATAATTTCCCTGTAGTCCTCATTAATTCCTTAAGATTTTCCCCACCTCTTTTCAAAGCCTAAAGTTCAAAGATGCAGAAAGGAGCTGCCTCAGCACTTTCTTCTCCTCTCCTTTGAAACTTTTTCAGCAAAGTCCAATCAGGCCAATTAGCTCCTCCTTTCATTTTTTTCCCCTGCTCCTTGAAGGGAAAATGGGATGTGGGTTCAGCCAAGGCTGCCAGATGCAAACCCCTGGGGAATTTTGCAGAAGATGCCTGGTTCCTTGGCAGCCATGTCCACATGGATATGTTGGACATCCCTAAATCCTGTCCCTGCTCCTGGTGCGGGGCTGACACCCAGGAAAAGGCCGGGACAGGTCCCTCCCCAGCAGGATGAGCTCCCAGTGCTCCCAGCGCTCTCCTGGGTGAGGCAGCACAAGGAGAAGACCTGTGGGTAATGATCACATTCTCCTCCTTGTGCCTGCTGTTTCCCGTGATTTTTCCCTTGTGGAATTGCAAGGCTGAAAGTGAAGAGCCTTCCATGATGACACAGCAGGCTGAGCACAGCTGAGTGTTCCCATGGCAGCTTTTCCATCAACCCTGGGTGCCAAGAGCTCGGGAAAGTCTCAGCCTCCCCACACGAGGCACAACTAATCACAGGATGGAAGGCAATGATTCCCCCTGGAAATTCCCTTGGGATGTGAATCTCTTGGCGTCTGAACACTTCTTCGCTCCATCACCCCGGGCATTAATGCAAAGTGCAGGCAGTAATTACAGCAAGCATTAAAGTTCAGTAATTGTAGGGACTGTGTGTGTTTATAATGCAACGACACTCCGGAAGCCCTTGTAGGGTTTTGTGTGTGTGGCTGTGAAAAGGCCCAGGGAAGCCCCATAAAACATAAAATAAAATCCAAATACATAAAGGTCAGGGCAGTAAATATAAAAATAAGCATCACATCTCTTTAAATATTTATCATTAGTGACATTTTCATTACAGGAGGGCTGGGACTTAGTGACTCTCTAGCAATTGTGGGCACGGCAGGCCCACAGTCTTGGCTAAAGGCCATGCAGGAGGTGAAAAAAGGCTTGGAAATGGGATGGAAATACATTTAAAATGGGGATGTGTCGGTTATAGGCATCATCCTGCTGGTTTTGAAGCAGTTTTAGCTTAGACGGAGTTCACTGAAGGTGCTCCCTGCTGCCCAGGGTAACTCCTGGGGTGACCTGGGGCACCAGGATACCCCAAAAGAAAAGGGATTTGGGATTGGTATTGGGAACATTTTCCTGCCCCTCAGCTGGTCACAGCTCCCTTCGCACAGTGGGATCTGACCTGAACAATGAAATAAGAACCTCAAGGGCTTCTGTCAGAACAAAACCATGACTCCAACAAAGAGGTGCTGGAGGAGAGAAATGGGGCTGAAAAAACAGAATAAACATGGGGGATGTGCAATTCCATTTAATTACCCCATGCACACTAAAAACCCCTCCTCACACATGGAAGGAGAAGATTCCCCACGGAGAAAGCCCTGTCCTGGGAGCGTTTCACCACCAGGAAATCCCCGTTCCTAGGGCAAATTGGCATGGACCCTCAGCACCAGGGATGGTGAGTCCCAGTGAGAAAACCCCATAAGAGAAGAAACCCTCCCTTTCGGGGCAGCTCTTGAAAGAGTACATTGATCCTAACCCCTTGTCCAAGTGCCAATTCATCAGTGCACCTCATCTGCTCCTCCCATCCGTGCCTTAATTAGGTTTTCTCTAATGAGGTGGAGCAGGGCAATGGGAAGGTGATTGTGGCAGTGCTGACTGAGGCTTTTCTTGCGAGTTTTCAGACCAACGATGACATGAGGTGCGGGTGATTCTTCTTCAGCCAATGCTGGCTCCCCCAGAGGAAGCACTCATGTCTTGGTTTGAAGGACAGGTATCTGCCAAGGAAGGCAGGAACATCCCTTGGAATAGGGAATATGATTCCTTTTCCTTTGGAATTATTATAACTTTGAAATCAAGGGGCTCTCAAGCAAGAGATACGGGAAAAAGGAATAACAGTTCTTTACTAATAGTTAGAGCAAGGCAATAATACAGAAACAATGGTTTAGATAGACAAAGTCAGAATCCAACCTGCACCCTGTTAGGGCAGTGCTGGCAGTGCAGTTCAATGGTGGCTGCAGTCCCGTTGGAGTGATGGATGTGCTCTTGTTGAAGTGCTGATCTTGTGGAAAGGTCTCGTCGCTCTCTGCAGGTCCAGTGGTGGCTCTGAGCTCTTCTCCTCTGGGAATCAGTGGGAAAGGTACCCCGGTGTTCCAGGGTCTCAGTTTATGTGCAGGTGGGAATGTTCAGCTCCTCCCCTCTGGGCAGGGCATCTCACAATGGCTGATGGAATCTGTGAGTCACTCCCAGAGCCCTCGATGGCCATGAGCAGAGATAGCCCTGATGGTGTCAGCAGGGCTGGGTCACTCCTGGGGACATTGATAGCCATGAGCAGAGACAGCCCCGATGGTGTTAGCAGGGCTGGGTCACTCCTGGGGACATTGATGGCCATGAGCAGAGATAGCCCCGATGGTGTTAGCAGGGCTGGGTCACTCCTGGGGACATTGATGGCCATGAGCAGAGACAGCCCCGATGGTGTTAGCAGGGCTGGGTCACTCCTGGGGACATTGATGGCCATGAGCAGAGATAGCCCCGATGGTGTTAGCAGGGCTGGGTCACTCCTGGGGACATTGATGGCCATGAGCAGAGACAGCCCCGATGGTGTTAGCAGGGCTGGGTCACTCCTGGGGACATTGATGGCCATGAGCAGAGATAGCCCCGATGGTGTTAGCAGGGCTGGGTCACTCCTGGGGACATTGATGGCCATGAGCAGAGACAGCCCCGATGGTGTTAGCAGGGCTGGGTCACTCCTGGGGACATTGATGGCCATGAGCAGAGACAGCCCCGATGGTGTTAGCAGGGCTGGGTCACTCCTGGGGACATTGATGGCCATGAGCAGAGATAGCCCCAATGGTGTTAGCAGGGCTGGGTCACTCCTGGGGACATTGATGGCCATGAGAAGAGACAGCCCCGATGGTGTTAGCAGGGCTGGGTCACTCCTGGGGACATTGATGGCCATGAGCAGAGATGGCCCCTGATGGTGTTAGCAGGGCTGGGTCATGCTGAACACAAAGAACACTGCCCCACCGGTTTTTAACAGCTTATGGAGATGGGAATAGAATACATACTTTTCGTTACACCTTCCATGTGACCTAAGACAACTCGTTCCATGGTCAAGGTGGGACTCTGTCCCACCAATCCCATGGGGAAGAGCATCACTGCATGCTGGGAAGAGCAGGGTGTGGGCAGTGCTGCAGAGCAAAGGCAGGTGAGTGGATATAAGTGTACACATCCATAGCTGTTCCCCAGAATTCCCTCTGGCACCACTCGTAGCTTCCCCAGGATAAACCCCAGATCCTCTGGCAAGGGATGTGTATTTTGTTGCTCTTTTTCCTGGACAAATCCCAAGTATTGATCGGACGCTCGCTCCCAGGTCTACTGTAAGAGGGAGGAGTGACGGAGACAGAAATGTGCTCGCACAGGGCTCATGTCCAAACCAGCTCTTCGTGCTCTCCTGCAGCGCTGCTGTGGCATCCCCTACCCCTGTCCCACTGGGGGAACTGTAGGATGTAGTGAGAGCTGCTTTCCCGTGAGAGAGGCCTGTTTGTCTGAGCTTGCACTATTTCTCTCTAGCTCAAAACAATCAGGACTCCATAAATAACGATAATGAGAGACTCACAGGTGGTGTTACTGCAAGATGTTGTTCACACTGTGAGTAACCAATGACATTGTGGGGTGGTGAATTGGGATGTGTGACATGAAAGTTAGAAATAGTATAAAAAGAGGCCGTGTAAAATAAAGAGTTAGTTCCTTTTCTCTGACCAAGAAGCTGTTGTGGTGAACTTTTTACTTGTCGTGACCGTCTCAACTACGACGTCCCACACATCCATCCCTTGCTTTAGCTTCCAGGAGTCAGGGGACCACCCAGCCCTTCCACAGCCCTCAGAGACAAATCTCAGTGAGCCAGCAAGAGGCTCCCTTGGCTGCATAACTTGCATTTCCACCCCCTTCTCCTCCTCTGTGTCCTTCTTTGCTCTGACACCTCCGTCCTTTCATTGTCCTCTCTGGGGGCCTCTGTGGGGGAGTCACAGCCCAACTGATCTCGGAGCATTCCGAGCCATCCCCTGGAGCAGAAGTTATTAACTTTGGCTCCTGCATCGTCCATGGTCATGAGCACAACCAGGAGGCACAATTGCATCCCAAACCACCCTCCCACAGGTAAAAGGGCATTTTGGCCACGTTGCTGAATTTGAGGTCATCTGAAGCCAACACATTCATGTGACAGGAAAGGGGACCCTGATGGGCCATTCCCACACACCGCAGGCAGAGCTGGATGGTGCCCGAGGCTCGGAGGATTGAGGAGTCTGAGATACGCCCAAGGTCCTTGATTTTCTGGCTAAAAGCATAGTGGGAGGAATGAGCAAGGGATCTGAATGGAAGAGGCTTATTCCCTGGGTGGCATCAGAGTCCCCTCCCTTCATCTTTAACAGAGCCGGGAAGGGGCTGGAGCAGCAGCAGCGGCTGAGAAAGCTGGGAAAGGGCTCAGCCTGGAGAAAAAAGGCTCGGGGGGACCTTGTGGCTCTGCACAACTCCTGACAGGAGGGGACAGCTGGGACGGGTTGGGCTGTTCTCCCAGGGAACAGGGACAGGAGGAGAGGGAACAGCCTCAAGAGGATTAGATTGGAAATTAGGAACATTTTTTCATTGAAAGCACTGGAGTGGACTTGTCCCAGGGCACTGCTGGAGTCACCATCCCTGGCAGTGTCCAAGGCCAGGCTGGACAGGGCGTGGAGCAGCCTGGGATAGTGGAAGGTGTCCCTGCCCATGGCAGGGGGTGGAACTGCATGAGTTTTAAGATCTCTTCCAACCCAAACTAGCCTTTGATCCTATGAAAGAGCTGGGAACTGACTGGTGCCTCCAGAGATGTTGCTGCAGGAAGTTTCCACATTCCTGGGGCTCTGCATGGGCAGTGATAAGGAAAGGGTTAACTCTGCCTTGGCGAGGGCTGAGACACAACTCCGGGGCTCATTTCAGCCCAATTTTTCCCAAATTCATCTGGTCACCTCTGCTGCATCACTTTAGGGTGCTCCAAGCCTTCCCCTAATGCCATCCTGCCTCCTTCTCTACCCATGACCAGCTGAGCCAAGCAGGCAGGCCTGGAAATCCGCCTCACACTTTTCAGGAAACTCATTCCTCAAAAAATAAAAGTGAAAATAATTTGGCCTAGAAACTTCAGCTGTGATTTAGTACTTTGCCTGTAGCGAAGAGCGTTGCCCCAGGAGAGATTGGGGATCTTCCATTAACAGCAGGATGTGCCCGTGCCAGGAGCCTGCGTGGCAGCAGCAGGCACAGCTCAGGGCGGGCTCTGGAATTGGAATAATTATGCTGGGGCCCTGAGAGCAGTGTTTGGTCTCCCCGTGTCCCCTCGCTGGGGTGACATCTGCAGCAGTGACCTCGGGGCGTCACACAACCGGAACTGCTGAAGGAACGGGGGAAGTGTGCTGGGAAAGCTGCTGCAGGCACTGCAGGGCAGGTTCATCTGGAAAAGGGATGAGAAGCCAAAACAGCAGAATGCTGCAACAAATTATGAAGTCAGAAACTCAAGGATTGGGAAAATTCAGGTCTCAGCAGGCTCATGGATCTGCAGGAGCCATGGCCAAGGACAGAGCTGTTGCCCAGAGAGGTTTGGGCCTCTCCATTCCTGGAAGTGTCCAAGGCCAGGTTGGACAGGTCTTGGAGCAACCTGGGATAGTGGAAGGTGTCCCCGGCCACGGCAGAGGGTGGGACGTTTTGATCTTTAAGGTCTCTTGCAGCCCAAACCAGCCTGGGATTCCATAATTCTGAGATTCTATAATCCTGGGATTCAATGATTCTGTGACATAATGAAGACTTCAGCCCTCGGGTGTCCCCTGGGACACGATGTCCTCCCCGGGCTGCCTTAGATCCTGAAGGTCAGAGACACTTCCCAAAGCCTACAGGATGAGCCCTCATCCCTCCCCTGTGATGCCTTTCCCAGTGAGCTGCTCTTCCTCGATGGATTTTCCACGCCCCCAGCAGCCCCAGCAGCGGTGGTCCAGCCCTGCTCTCCTGCCCCCCACGCTCCCACTGTCCCTTCCACTTGGCTTTCCTCTCCCCTCCTGGAGAACACCAGGACACAGAGCACAGCAGCCTTCCTCATCCTCCTTCCCCATCCCGGGGCTGCATTTCCTCCATCCCCTTCTCTCCAGTTTCACTCCCAGCTTGATTTGGAGCTTCGCCTTCTCCTCCCTCCCTCTCAGTAAAACGTCTTAACGAGTTCAGGCCTTGCTTTGTATTAAATCAAAGCCCGAGCAGTGTGCGAGGGCTCAGCCCAACCCCATTTCAATGGTGCCGTGCCCGTACATATCAGATGAAGCCTATGGAGGTAATTTACTGCAGATAGAACCGGGAGCAGAGGGCAGCTCATTAGTGTCTGGCATCATCATTATTATTATTATTATTGGACTAAAACAGAACATCTTTTTCCATTTATTTCTATTCCTGGCGAATGCAAACGGGAGTTCCAAATCAGAAACCCTGCCCATACCCGTCCTTATGGGTCACCATGGATTTCAGGAGGGAGGAAAATCTGCGGAACAAGAACGCGCCACGAGCCTGCAACCTCACAGAGGCAACAATTGAAAGGATTTCAAAGGCTGTTTCCATAATCCTTTGGGGACTCCAATGGAGCATATTGATTAAACTTCGGAAGCAGCTAAAAGCAGCTCCACCATGGCTAATTAATACAGCGATGCCCTGATGCCCCTGTTCTTGTTTTACCAAGCTGCAGCCTGTCAAATCAATTAATATTCACCGCCCTGATGAAAGCAAAACCCTGCTTATCATTTGCTAAACGGATCGATGCATTGACTCCCTCAACATCATGAAGTGACCTGTCCTGGGGGGTTCAATGGGGTGTCCTGCAGGTGCTTTTGGGGTGACACACAAGCAGCAAAGCCATCAAGCCCTTTGTTCTGACTCTAATCCGAACAAAGTTTCTGTTTGATGCTCCCTGGTTCTCGGTGGATCCTTGGACAATGACAATTCAAGGTGATTGTTCCCTGTTTGAATGGAGCTGCCTGTGCTTATAGGATGGCATTTAGGATGTGGGATTGTTGGGGAGTGCAGGGCCAGGAGTTGGACTCAGTCCCGATGGGTCCCTTCCAGCTCAGGAGAGTCTGGGATTTTATGATTCTACACCCACTGCCTTTCCTCCCCTGCACCAGGAGAATCATTTTCCCACTTTTCCACCTGTCCAGTGGAGCTCATGGCTGGTGCCGTCCCTCACTGGACACCAGTTCAGAACTGGTTTAGCACTGCCACTGTGGGGATGGCAAAATATTCTAAAATGGGGCTTTTGGTGTTCCAAGACTCCTTAAAATGAAGATCAAACCTGGTTTGATGAGGTCTTCTAAAGTTGCTTTCTTGAACCCACCCTGAAGAAGTCAGACACCTCCACGGGACCTTCTGGGAGGTCTTTAAGGCAGTCCTGAAGTGATGAACACTTTCTTTTAGGGCTGAGGAGCCAGACTGGACCCTTCTGGCTCATCAGAGAAGGGCAATTCCTGGGAAAGCAGAGGTTCCAGGCAGAGTGCAGATCCCCTGGATGCTGTGCCCGCCAGGGTGACACCAGGAGCAGTGCAGGACCTGTCCTTGCAGTGCCACCACGTGTTTTGGGGGGTCTGTGGCAGCTCCCAGGGGGAGCTGGAGGTTCAGGATGACATTCCACAGGGAATGCAAAGGGATGTGCTTTGCTTCCCATGAGGCATCAGCTTTGATTTCAAGCAAGTTTTTGGCACCCCTCAATAAAGTGCCATGAGCTGTTTAGTGAATTTTAATTCAAGGTCCCTAGGAAAGAAAAAAAACATAAGAAAAAAGGGGAAAACAGCTGAATGAAATAATTTCAGCAACATCTGCTGCCTTTCTGAGATATTTCACCAAAGGCCTATGGAGATCAAATATTTTCCTCTAATTAGAGCACTTTCCTCAGAGCAGCTCCCCTGGATGCAAAAATATCTCCACACCTCCCTGGCTGCCCAGAGATCCCCCTGGGAGCCTCTGCAGCACAGACAAACACCCAGCTCTCCTTTGGGGTGTCCTCAGAGCAAACACACAGCTTTTCCAGCAGGGAAAAGTGGGTCCCCGTGTCTGTTCCTCCTTCATCAGACCAGGATCTCCAACCTTCCACTTGAATTTAGAATCATGGAAGAACTGAGGTTGGAAAAGCCCTTGAGTCCAACCATTCACCCAGCACTGCCAAGGCCACCACTGCCCCATGTCCCCAAGTGCCACATCCACAGGGATTTTAAATCCCTCCAGGGATGGGAACTCCACCTCTGCCCTGGGCAGCTGTGACAGAGCTGGACAACCTTTTCTGGGAAGAAATTTCCCCAATATCCAACCCAAACCTCCCCTGAAACAACTTCAGTTTCCTCTTGTCCTGCCCCTTGTTCCCTGGGAGCATTTTCTGTGTCTAACATGACACCAACCAAATTAGTTTATTATTAGCATTATTATAGTTGTTATAATATTATATATAGTTATTAGCATTATTAAAAAGCCTATGAGGAAAAAAAAAGGGAAGTTGAGAACTTTGGACCAGAAACTGGGTGGTTATGCCAGGGAATGCTCGCAGGTGGAGCTGGGCATGTTTCATGCTGGAAAACCAGCAGGAAAAATTCCCTGGGCACCTGCCACATGTCCTGGCATCCCTGCAACTGTCCTTAGAGAGCAGGAATGCTTCAAACTCCAGCCCATGGCTGCTGCTGAAGAGGATTCCCACCACGGGCTGTGCTGCTGGGGGAAATGGGTTGGGGACGTGGCAGTGTCACCTTCGAGGAGCCAAATCTTGCCTCAGAACCCTGCTGGGAGGATCTGTGGAATGGGCAGACCACTCTCAGGGGAAACCACCCCAGCCTCTGTACCCCAATATGCGGATGGATTTGGGGTGGGGGCAAGATTTACCTGGGCGGGGATTGGATTCTCTCTCTCTGCTTCCCTCCCTTGTTTTTCCCATAACAAACCTTACGGGAAAGAAAACCCTAAAAACCAATTTATTGTGTTGTATCAGAGAAAAAAAACACCATCAGTGCTTAGCCTTTGTGAAATCAATGCATTGCAGGAGAGAGGAATCACTCCTTTAGCCTCTGGGTTAAGGCAACTAATTCAGATCTGATCCATGAGGAAATTTGCAGCCCATTCCCATGGACAGGGAAGGCAGGGAAGAGCTCTGAAATGATCCCAGTAGTGAAAGGATGATTTATGAGGCACGTTGGAAAGAGCAAAGGAAGCCTGGGCTGTTAGTTCTGATATTTAGGGATGATAAACAGCAGGAAAGGGAGATTTTCTTTAATGTCTCTCCGCAGATGCAGAAGAAGCAGCATGGGCCTGAGTTAGGTGGGATATTGGGAAGAAATCCTTACTCAGAGGGTGGGGAGGCCCTAGCACAGGTGCCCAGAGAAGCTGTGGCTGCCCCTGGATCCCTGGCAGTGTCCAAAGCCAGGCTGGACAGGGCTTGGAGCAATCTGGGATAGTGGAAGGTGTTCCTGCCCATGACAAGGGGTGGGATAAGATGAATTTTAGGGTCCCACCCGACCCAAACCATTCTAGGAAACTAAGAATAGGAAAATTTTGGTTTAAGATTAGGGAAAAACTTCCTGGCAGCGACATCTGTAATTCTGATATCATGAACAGATCAATGCTACAAATGAACTTCCCAAAGGAAGGGCTCCAAACCCTATTCCCTCATCCACCAAAAGCATCCCATAACAGAGAGGGTCGGGGGAGCAAAGTACCCATTCATTCCCCATATTTTCCAAGCTGTCACATGGAATTGTTTGGATCAGAAGGGATCTTCAAGATTATCTCATCCGCCCCCTGCCATGGGCAGGGACACCTTCCCTATCCCAGGCTGCTCCAAGCCCTGTCCAACCTGGCCTGGAACACTCCCAGGGATCCAGGGGCAGCCACATCCTCTGTGCTCCAGCAGGAGCTCCCATGGACTCACTGCCCTGCAAGGGCAGGAGGTGTAAATCATCATTCTCCCTTTTTCCCCTCATTTTCCCTCATTTCCCTCTTTGATTTCTCCCACCCGCCCTTGGACAGGACTCCCAGGTCCATCTGTGGGGTACAGCCACGGCAGGATGGCACAAACCAGGACTGCGTTTGGTCCTGTGCCTGAAACTACCACAATTAATTCCTAAACCACAGCAATTCTTTAAAAAGCATGGCACACACAGGGCAATGCAGAGACTGGCACAGCAGGATCCTGAGCTCCGGCAGAGACCGTGGAACAGAGCAGCTCCCAGAGAGGAGCCAGCCCCATCCAGGGTGAACACAGAGCTGCTTTAATTGCTGCTCCCGCTTCTAATTGCTGAGAACCAGCGTCTTCCTGTGATCTGCTTTGGAATTGGGGCGCCTACAGCGAGCTGGGAGGAGCATCCCAGGAGGATTATTTGCTTCCCCCACAGTCTCCAGGAACCTTTGAACACCACATCTGCAAAGGTCAAGTGTATCCCTCATTAGGGACCAGCGTCTTCACAGGAGCCTGGAGATCAAAGGGAAGGGGGAGGTGTAGCATGGAGGGGCTGGAAAAAACATCCACAAGGATCTTCCCCCCTCCAGGAGGTGGCTGGACAGATTTATGGGGTCCTGCAGGGCGGAGGGACCAACCTCTGGCTCAGCCCAAACATCCCCGTGGCCAACAGCATGACTGGGGAGGGTTACTGGAGGTCCAGGCGGCAGCTGGGGAAGCCAGAGGGTATCAGAGGTGACAGTTCAGAGGAAAAATGGGAGTCGACGTAACAAAAAGCCTTTCCCAGAAGATTTTGTAAAAGTGCTGCTTCTCCCTGTGCATGTTAAAAATCACCATTGACATCGGCATCACTTGGAGAAAAAGTCACCCCTTAAAAAAAAAGGTGTGGCAGGAAGGGAGATACTTCAAAATGCAGCTGGGAATTAGTCCCACCAAAGATGGAGTAATCATTTTGCAGAAAAATGTAACAAACCCCAGAAAATAATTTCTCCTTTTGCACTTGAAACTGTTTTCATGGAAATAGTTTCACTTTGCCAGATCCTCTCTGAAGAGAGAAGTCCACAGCAGCTCCTTCGAACTGCCGGACCTTTCCTGGTGCTCCAGTTTCTCTCCATCCCTTGAGGAAAGCCCTGTTGGAAGGGAGGAGGATGTGTTTTCCACCAGCACAACAGAGGGAAGGAGCAGGATGCGACGGGATCTGGATAACCCATCCTCAAGCTCTGGGATGCAGATGTTTAAGATCCCTCCTACCCCACTTTTCCCTATGAACCTCTAAATATTCAAGTTCTCAGCCCCTTTCCAATTTGCTGCTGCCCTGTGAAGAGCAGAAGTGGGAACACAGCTCCTTTTCCACCCCAAAATCCTGCCGAGGTGGTGGATAGGATGCTGGTACCCCACACCAGGCAGGAATGGGCTCTCCATGCTCCAAGGGTTTATTTGAGGACCATTTCCTAATTAATATGCACAGCTTTTGATTATTTTCTCACCTGCTGTGTCTTGCAAGTCCCATCCATAAAAAATTTCCCCAATTTCCAAATAAATCCAAGGCCCACTTTTGAGCTCGAAGCCATACATTAGTCAGACTCATTTGCCTGGGAACATGAAAGTCCCTTCCTATTTATCTCCTCATTTGAACTACATAAATAGCTCCCAGCACAAACTCCTCATCTTTCCAACATTATCCCAGCAAATAGCAGCCTTTGAAAAAGAAAAATTAGCGGTGGGTAATTATTTTTGCAGCAGATACCAAAATGATAATTTCTTAAACAATTACTTTGAAATATTAACAATTGTTCTCTAAATTCCAATTTAATTCCTGATATGAATTATAGTTTGTCAGATCTGGGCTTCGGAAACATTTGTTCCTCGCACAGAACATAAAAAATGCCAGCGTAACCTTTCGCCTCCGCAGCCTCCGAGCAGAGCCAAATGCCTCCGCTCTTGTTTTATCAACACAAATAATTAAAACACAGGAGAATGTTTGGGATTTATACAGTTGTTTTTGGCATCTTATTCATATTTATTTGATCTGTAAGATATCATTTTAATTAAAAGCTCGCTCTCTCTTCCTCCCTCCTCTGCCCAGAGAATAAATTATTTATAATAGCCCTGCTGCCTCAGACACCACTTGGAACATGGGATACTGTGCTGGGATCCCACGGGAGTGCCAGGCACTGCCCTGGGCACAGCCCGCCTGCCTCAGCTGCCCTTGGGAAGGGTAAAATCCCTGGAATGACAACTGAGTCTGCCAGGAACACCGGAGAACCCCCTGGCACCATTTCCCCATGGAAATAAAAAGGTGTTTTCTCCTGAGCGAGGGTTAAATTTGTTTAAAAGCCTGGTGCTGTGGTTTGGGGCAGGGGTTGGGATTATCCCCAGAGCCCTGTCAGTATCCCTGGATCACACCAGAGCCCGGCTGGGAACTCTCCTGCGGAAGCACACTTACTACAAAGCTCTTTTCATCTCATTTTTCTCTTGCCTCCCTTTGCTCCCCACAGTCCAACCTTTACTCACTCCTTTTCTCTTCAGTCAGCTTCAGATGCAGCTCAGAGCGGTGGGTTAAAATAAAAAAAAAAGGGATTTTTTTTCTTACTGCCTTTGAAGTCTGAGGGTTAAATCTAGAGAAGGAGCCTTCCCACTGAACAGAACACTTACCAAAGGCATCCTGAAGCCTCCAGAGTTTAGCTGGAGCTTCCCAGGCATGTCTGGCTGGCATTTGCCCTGGATAAAGAGCCAGGATGCTCTTTGCAAGCCCAATATTTGAAGGTAACGGGGCCTTGTGTTGCCTAAAAGACAGGCTACCTGAAACAGAGGCCAAGACAAATTAGGAGTATAAAAGCAGACAATTTATTCAAGGCCTGCAAAGGCCTTGAAGGTACATTGGGGCAGGCAAAGTTCCCCGTCAGGGGAACCCAAAGGGACCCCAAAAGGGACACTGGGTCAGGAGCCCTTCACCTTTGATAAGTTCTGTCCCATTATTGGCCCTTAATTCTCCACTCGCACCCTCAGGTGATGATGTTCACCACCCCAGGCCTGCTCCCCCAGCTCACTGTTGTTTACATTTTCGGGCCCTAAGGCAATGAATGTGTCCTTGGATCTGTGTTCAGAGAGCCTTGTTTGGCCGAAGGTGCTGAACCGAGGATTTTAGCACTTTGTGAGAAGCACAGAACCACAGCAAGTTACAGACTCATGAAGAGTAAAAAACTAGAAATACCTGAAGGCATCACCTGCAGCTGGCAGAGCCTTCAGCACATCCCAAGGGCCTCAGCTTTCCTGGGCAGCACCGCCCTGCTGGGAAATGAGCTCCTTTGGGACTCCCACGGGGAAAAAAACATGGCTCCCAATGGTCGTGTTTAAGTTCAATTAGCCTTGATTAGTGCTCGGATGGCTGAGGAGCTGCAGGTAAGCGTTTGGGCTGAGCTCCATCCCTTCCTTCTCCCCGGCTGCTCCCACAGCAGCTCCGTGGCCACTTCATGCCCGGGGCTCCCTCCGGAAGGACTCTGATTTCCATAAATGAGGCCAAAATTCCTCCCCGGTATAGGTCACCTAATTAAATCCCAGCACCTCGAATTATTTATGTGCCTTTACCGCTATGCAAATTGAGCACTTGGAGCATTTTCAGGAGCCAAAGCTGAGCCCAGGGTTGAAAGCAGGAATTGGTTTTATCTAAAATTAGCCACCCTGCCTGTTGGTCCTGGGGCTTTTTGCCAGAACCACAGCTGGCCTTGCACTTTGGGAGCTTTTCAGGAGGGATTTTTTACACCAGGAGCTGGAGGTTGAAGGGCACTGGTTTAACACAGAGGAAGAGGCTGTGGATGTGTTGGAAAATACACCAGTTTAAAAATTTTGTATAACTTTAGTCAAAGGATTTGTTTGTCTGTACCCCAAGAAAAAGGAATTTTTAGTTTCTGCCAGGTGAGGTCTGATGAACTCAACACATCAACAGAGTGGAGCAGCCCAAAGATCCCCAGAGAGATAAAAACCATCCACGGAACATGAACAGAGCATCGGTGGCCATCTCCAAACATCCACCCCAGAGCACCTCTGACTGAGCTGCAGACATCTCACCCGGAAAGGACTGATAAGAAAATTGAAAAATGAAGATCTAATTCACATCGGAGGTGAGGGGATTCGGATCCAATGGGAAACTGAACACTGAGGGTTGCTCAGCTCTGAACCAATGAACTTTGAAACAATGCATCTCTATGGGTTTGACTGTATAAAATTTGAGGGAAAATCCTGTAAAACTGTGTGTCATGGAATGATTCTCTCTGCACTCCTGGGCTATGTGTGGATGAGATGATTTCTGTGGCACATCCTGGCCAGAACAACATCCTGGCCAGATAATAAAGTAATGCCTTGACTCTCTAACATTAAAAATGTTGTTGGAGGGTCTTTTTTTCCCCACAGCTTTGGTGACAGATGCAGCTCCAGGGTTAGCTGACCATGGACATGGGCACTGCTTTGGGGTCCGTGAGGGGGATCAGAGCCACAGGGCGTCTCCCAAGGCTTTGGGGAGCTTTGCTCACCCCCCAAAGGCAGCACCAGTTGGGGCAGAGCTGCTCGTTTGGTTTGGATCCTCACAAGTTCTCCTGGTGCTCCTTCCACAGTGCAGCCGTTCCCCTCCAGAGGATAATGGGATAACAGAGTGCCTAAGGAAAAAAAATTAGGAAAAAACCCCACCCCACCAGGGTTAAATGAATGGGGAGCTGCAATTCAAACCCTGAGCAATAGGAATGTCCAGGGGCAAGGAGGAATTGGAATGCCCAGTGTCCAGGAGGCTGAGCAGGGATTCGGACCTGTGTCCATGAGCTGCCTCTGCTTCCCACGTGCAATCAAAGCCCTCCGAAATAAAGATGGAAAAACTAAATGAAATCCCTCTTGTAATGGGTCTGAGGGAATCCCTTCAGGAGACGCAATTTGGGCAAGGATCGGGGCAGTCACGCTGACAACGCTTCTGCTCCCCACAAGGGCTGGTCAGCCTGGAGAAGTGGAGACCTCCAGCACCTTCCAGGACCTGGAGGGGCTACAAGGAGGACAGAGGGGGACTCTTTATCAGGATCTGTAGGGACAACACAAGGTGCAATGGGTTCAAACTGAAACAGGGGAAATTTAGGTTAAATATATGGAAGGAATTGTTCCCTGTGAGGGTGGGGAGGCCCTGGCACAGGTGCCCAGAGAAGCTGTGGCTGCCCCTGCATCCCTGGAAGTGTCCAAGGCCAGGTTGGGTGGGGAGAACATCTCCCCCAGATGTGGAATTTCACCACATGATGAAGGTCATGTGGGTATTTCTCCAGCTCAGTTTACATTGATTCTATTTATTTTTCAGGTTTCTTCAGTTCACTCAGCTCCCTTTTCCCTTTTTTCCCTTTCTCACCAGCCCCAGTCTCCAGATATCTCCAAATTTTCTCAAGGAAAGAAGCTGCTTTCAAACAGGACTAAAATAAACAAGGTCATTGGAAAAGATAAAAAATAATGAGTTCCTTTCCGCAGCACTCCTTGCTTGTCTCTCCATCGCCCTCCCCCCTTTCATCTCACTCCAGAAAAAAGGAAAATAAATCTTTACTAATCCTCTCAGAGCCCTGCCTCCAGATCCGCCCGCGATGCTCGTCAGAGCCACACTGGAAATGGCCCATCAATCCATGAAAATCAATTTATTGCCCATTCCCCAAAACTCCCTCTTCCCCCCATGCCAGGAACATCCCATTCCACCCCTCCAGTCAGGCTCATTCCAATCAGTGGCCTCCCATGTGCTCCTTTTCCTGGTCTATTTGATTTTTTTCACAAAGTCTGAGGGATTTGGAAATTGATGGGAAGTCTCGGAGCTGGGTTTTAAATAGTTGATTAAAGAGCAGTCAGGAGAGTCAGAGAAAGTAGGAGAGAGCTCTTGGGAATGAAGATGATTTTGGCCAACCTGTGCTTCCAGCAAAATCAGCCCCACTGGGGTTCGGTCATATTCCTTCTCCAGAGGCTTAAAATCCCCCAGGACGTTCACCAAAAAATTTAAAAATCCCTTTTTTTTTGTCTGAGAAGACAAATTTGTTCCTACACCCATGCAGGGAGGTAAAAAAAAGGGTCTTAAAAGTTGAACTTCTTTGCTCTGGCACTTTTTAAAAAGGAATATTATTCCAGCTAATGTTCTGAAATGACATTTCATTCTGCAATTGAATAAAACATTTCATGGGATCTAAAATTAATCGGGGTGGGAAGGAGAAGGGTTTATTTTGGGAGGAGAAAAAAAATCAAAGGGTCTGTACTTATGCATTGATCCAAACCATTTCTTATTTGAATTTTTGGTGGAGGATTGGGCAGTGAGCTGAGAAGGTTTTCATTTGCCCAGCTCTAATTGGAAGCCCTGAACCAATGAGGGCTTTACATTTGCAAAATGCAAAGCGTGGAGAATCCCGGTGGGAAGACTTTGGCCTCGCTCCTGCCTTCACTCTGTTGGTTTGATTGATGATTTTAGGCCTGAGATGCTGGACATGAGGGGTGGGAGGGGGTGATAACATCAAAAAAAGGGACGTGGCAACATCAAAATGGTGTAGGGGCTCCTCCTTTTCATTGGATTTCTTTTAAAAATCCAAATATTCCCTGTAATCGCTAATACCACATTGTGTTTTACCTAAATCATATATTAGCAACAGAGTTGGGAAACCCCTCTGGAAAGGCTGGTCCAGCTTAGCTCCATGGTCTCGGGGGTATCTTCCGGATGAGTTGACCCCATGGGAAGAGGAGATGGCTGGAGATCCCCAGCTCTGGATTAATGCTCCCAGTGATGCTCCTAGGAAATAGTTTTTAAGTAAAATCATGGAATCACTGAATGGTTTGGGGTGGAAGAGACCTTAAAGCCCAGCCAGTGCCACCCCTGCCATGGCAGGGACACCTTCCACTGTCCCAGGCTGCTCCAAGCCCTGTCCAGGCTGGCCTTGGACACTTCCAGGGATCCAGGGGCAGCCACAGCTTCTCTGGGCACCTGTGCCAGGGCCTCATCACCCTCACAGGGAAAGATTCCTTCCCAATATTCCATCTAAACAAGGTAAAAAAGTCCCTGGTAGCAGATTTCAGGCCTCAGCAGCTCAGCCTCAACGGGGCAGCCGTGGTGCCCCGTGCCAGGGTGCTCCTGAGCCAAGGCAGGCACATCCATGAAGCGCTGCCAGGCGGACACCCACCCAGCCAACAGCAAATCCGGCTTAGATCCACCAGCAGCTGGGCCATTTTGGGGTTAGTGTTGATGCTGGCCATCTCCAAAGGACAGCCCTGCCCCACGGGCCCAGCCACGAGTCCCATCTCCAGCTGGACACCAAGACACTCGCCCTCCACCAGCTCTGCCCTTGCTCTGGGCTGGGCTGGAGCCCCAAGCTCATCCAAGCCAGCTCTGACTGCAAAGGACCTTTAGATCCTCCTCTTCCTCCCTGATGTTCCCAATTGTTGGTTTTAAATTGCATGATATTCGTGGGATTCTCAGAAGCTGGCAGAGAAGACATGCAGGACAACCCAAGATGGCGAAAAGGGGAGTTTATTTACAGAAACTTCTTTATATATCCATTAATAATCTAGCAACTACTGGTTAGCAGAGAATCCACCTCCCAAAGCCATTGGTCAGAGCTATACAGCACCTAATACCAAACACAGAGATTAAGAAAGTACAAAAAATACAGCTTATCTCTATTCTCCATGAGAAAGAAGAGAACGATTTCTAAAACAGTGCAACTACACCCAATCCCCACCTGAGCGTGGTCTCTGCTCTGGGGCTGGGCAAGGCAGGTTGTCCCCTTGTGTGTCCAGCTCCTGCCAGCCCAGGGGCTGCCTGCTCCCTCCCTCCCGGCTGGCCTGCGCTCAAGTCCACGGGTGGAGGCCAGAAACCAGGAAACCCAAAAAGCTTTACACGAAAATTGCTCTGAAAGGCACTGCAGAGAGGAGGGGGAGGCAGGGGAGGGGGGAGCAGAGAGCAGCTCCACAGCTGTTGTCTTTCATGTCCTTTCAAGCTCCTGTTATGTCATTTTTTTAATTAAAATGTTTTTTAAGAGGCTGCTGGGATTTAGTGCTCCTTGTCCTTGGTGGAGGTGAGTGGTGCCGGGAGCAGCCAAGGGCTGCCGCAGGGATGGGGAGGCAGAGCCCCCAGCCACCAGCCGAGGGCACAGGATCCTGCCTGCTCCAGCCTCATATCACAGGGAAGAGGAGATCCCAAAGAAAACCAGGATGCTGCTCCAGACCCCCGGAGAGAGTGGGAATAACTCCAAATCCCTGCGTTTGTGCCTTGCTCGGGCTCGGTTTTGATGGTTGTTGCTCTCCACCAGCCCCATGGCTCAGGCTGTGGCTGGGGGTGAGCAGGCAGCTTGATAAAGGGTAGATCCATGGAAAACACATCCTTTCTCCTGGTAAAAGGTGCCCTGGAAGCCTGGCCTCCAAAGGAATGCTGCGCTTTAATCCCAGCCGGCCGGAATTTTCTGTGTATTTGTGAAATAAATGATCTCTCTGTGCTTAGCCAAAGCAGTTATTAATGTTTTCACACCAGAGGAGACACGCACTTCAATTGCAGGACCTGCGAGTGATGAATAATGAACACCTACAAAAAACAGAGGAAAAAATTAGCATTTGTTTGTAGGCCATCAGCCATGAGAAGACAGGGTTAGGCTCAACGCTTAAAATCACTGTTTGACCCCAAAAAGGCTTCTCAGGGAGGAGGAAGCCCTGTCCCAGTGCCCAGGTGGCAGCAGCAGGGATGTGCTGGTGCTAAGTGGGTAAATGACGGCAGGGACAGAAGCTCAGCTCTGCTCCACGCCCGGGCTTTGCACAATATCACGGTTCATTATCGAGGAGTGCAGGCACCCCGGCAGAATCCTAACCTAATGAAAGTCTTATTTGCCAGAGTAACAGTTCATTACTGGACTTGCTGTGCTGCCTAAACCCCTAAGGTGGAAAAAAACCCCTCTGCGAGTCTGCTGCGTGCATGGAGAAATCCTGGCAGGTTGGGCATTCGCAATTCCTGCAGCTCTCTCTGAGGAGGGGAGACGCTGCTTGCTCGGAGTCCAAAGGGGGATTTGGGGCTCGGGGAGGGGGGGGGTTAGGATATGGATCAGGTGCCCATGGGGTGGCAGAGGAATTGCCAGCACAGCTGCCCAGCCTGGCACCCACCCCAGGATGGGCAGCCTCTCCCTGCGGGCACAAGAGGTGTCCAGCAGTGACAGATGTGACAGGCAGCTCGGAAGCCTGAATTCAAACACATTTACTGATGTGATGAGGTGAGCAGGAGCCCCAAATTCTTGAGCTCTCTACACCTGCAGCTTCTTGCAGGGATCTCAGCTTAGCAGGCTGTCCTGAGGGCAATGTCTGGGAGCAAGATGAGGGCTTGGGTTAGAATCATGGAATCATGGAATGGTTTGGGTTGGATGGGACCTTAAAGCCCATCCAGTACCACCCCTGCCATGGGCAGGGACACCTTCCACTGTCCCAGGCTGCCCCAAGCCCTGTCCAGCCTGGCCTTGGGCACTGCCAGGGATCCAGGGGCAGCCACAGCTGCTCTGGGCACCTGTGCCAGGGCCTCCTCACCCTCACAGGGAACAATTCCTTCCCAATATCCAATCTACCCCTACCCATCTCACCCAAGGCCCCCTTGACCTACCACGGGACCCCTTATTCCTTTACAGCAGAGACTTTCCAAATCCATGTTTGAAAGCAAAGACAGGATGAACTTTCCCTCCACCTGCAGAATCAGAGCCCTCCCACTCCCCAGGACCACCACGTCGGACCGTGGTCCATGGAAAAACCTGCCAGGAGCCGGCAGAGATGCGGCTGCGCAAACAAAGCTGCTCATCCTCGCTTCCAGCAGTAAAAGATGGCAAAATATTGTCATCTGTGCCTTTTTCCCTGCTCATCTGTTCCCAAATAGAAGGGAAAAACAGCAAGACAGCCAAGTGAGAGCCTCAGCAAGCACTTGCTGAGATCCCCAGTCTGGAGAAGAGGCACCTCCCAGTAAGGGATGCTTTCATCCCAGCGTGGTGGGAGCAGAGCCTGGGGCCAGCCCTGACCTGGGGCTGCTTCCACAGCCAGCCCAGCTCCAGGCTCTGCAAGCTGCTGCTGTCCAGGGGCCTCCAGAGCTGATGTACAACACATCCGCACTCTCCTCGGAATAAAACGAAGGGAAACAATGGGACAGGTAGTGGTGCAAAGCTGCAGTCACAGATCAGGCAGATGGACAGGGAAAGACTTCCCAGTTTTCTGTTCCAGGAGAATCTGCCCTCCATGTTTTCAGCCCACCCATCCATGGTTATCAATCTGTTTGCCTACATTATTCGAGGGCGTAGGAGACCAAATCCCAGTGGTTTTCGGTAAGACTAGAGCTGTTCCACGGAAAATGTACGGAAAGCACCTTCCTCAGCCTGGTGTGCAGTGCGGGGCAGAACAATTCCAGAGGTCTGGGCCCTGCCCCTGGAGCCAAGGAGGGCCACTGAGATGCAATCCTGCTGTCAGGCACACCGCAGCACTTCCCTGCTGTTCCCTCACTCCACTTTACAAGCACCATCCAGAGCAGCAGCTCTTCCTGCCAGCCAGGGCTGCTGAAAAAATGAAGGTTTCCTGTTAGAAATTTGGGGAGATTACAGTTATTTGTGCTTTTTCCAGGGGGGAAGAGAGCTTGTCTCTATTAACAGCCCCGACTAAAATCCAGGTATTTCATCTCAAAGTTGTCTATGCTTTCTGTATTGTCACCGGGATGGCAAAGCCACCCGTGAGCTCCTGATCCCATCCATCGTGGACACCCTTTGGGACAGGACAGATGGCCTTCTGGAAGGAACCTGCTCCTGCATGGACCACAGGGAGAGCTCAGCCGAGGGTGCACCTCATTCTACTGTGATTGGTGAGGGGAGAGGAACCCCAGCTCGGGTGTTTGAACACATCCTTCCCGTTATGAAGGGTGCCTCAACCCAGCTTCCTTCTCCAGGATGTTATTGAACACGTCCATCACTGCTTGGCTGGAAATAGGAAGGAAGGAAGGAGTGATCCTGTGTGAAGCCTCCGAGCACTCCAAGCCCTCCCACAGTAGCATTTGGCCTCTTCTACACCTTTCTCCCCAAAATCAGCCTCTGGAGAGCCCAAATGAAGGGCAGGGATCGCCTTCTCCAGCACTTGGAGGTGACAAGGACATCCATGAACAAATATTTCTTGATACTCCCATTAACCAGCCCATCCTTCCCAGTCCCATCCAGTTCTAACTGGGATCCTTCTCCATCACAGATGAGCACGCCAGCTGCCAGAAGAGCTCCAAAGGGCAAGGAGACAAGAGTGAAACCACCCCTGGCTTTCAGTGAGCAGGCTGAGGATGGCACGTGGATGCAGGAGAGGGATGGTTCACTGTCTTTTAAACCAGGGATCGACAAACCTTGGGAGACAGAGCTCTGGGGACTTTTGGTTGCCACACATTCAACAGCTGCACAGGAGGGACATGCTCTGATGGGGACAAAGTCCTGCCGGGAATGAGGACCATCCCCATCCTGGTGCATTTCCCAAGTGCCAATGTCCACACAAGGTCTGCAGAGGAACAACACACTCTGGATCCAGCAGGGAAGCACTGCTGGAGCTGCCACCTTCTCAACGCTGTCTCCAGGTGAATGGAAGAGCTCAGGGTGGTGGTGATGGTGGGTTCTGAATGCCCAAAGGCTAAATCAAACCCTAGAAAAATAAAACATCAATGTTCCAATCTGCACCCCTGCCACAGGCCTGAGGGGTGGTTCAAGTGATTGGCTCCTGCCTCAGTTTCTCCTCGTGCAAAATGGAATTAACCATATGAAACCACCCTCAGAAATCACATCAGGTTCTCTGAAGAACAGGGAACCTAAAATTGGTGGGTCTATTTATAAGAGTTGCAGGTAATGGAATGCTAATCCCATTCATTAACACTCAGACTCTGCTCATTAGTGTCGTTTCACTCTTCCTTCGCAGGGCCCAGATTTCTATTTTGCACATAATCTGTTTTATTAAGCAGATTTTTCATAGCAAAAAAAGTTTTCTCTTCCATGCATGTTTTTTTTATAAGTCCCCTCGAATTTAATTAGGCCCCCAAAGGTTCAAGGAAGTTTGGGTATGTATCCAAACTTCAGGAAACTCACTTGGAACTCTACCTCCAAAGCTTTTAAGTTTTACTGATCTCTGTGTTCCACATTCTTCCTCCATGTCACTTCATAATTATTTTGTTTTTCCAGATTAGAGCTCTCCTGGGGAAGAAAAGGGCTTTTGTCGTGTCAAACATCTCCCAGCGGGTGAAACTCCAGCACCAGCCTGGGCGAGGGGCTCTGCCCACCCTTGGGAAACATCCATTTCCCTTCCCTTGGGAAAGGAGGGCAACTGATCAGGACTTCCCAGATTCTCTTCTGCACTGAATTATTAAATCTCCTGAGTGATGGAATCTCCCTGTGGCCTCAGTTCTCCTTCCCATGGGATACTGAGGTTGAAGCACAGGACTGCGGCAGCAGTTGAGCTCCAGCCAGGAAAAAAACACTGGAAAAAGGAAAGTACAGCCTTTTATTTGGTGCCTCCTGCCTAGTATTCCATGTCATCTCAAAGCCATCAGTGGAAAACTCAGTCTGGGACCAGCCTCGCACCAGACCCCACATCCTCACAGAACCATGGAATCATTTAGGATGGAAAAGCCCTCTCAGACCATCGAGACCAACCGTTCCCCACCTCTGACCCTTGTCCCTGAGTGCCACATCCACACAGCTTTGAAAATCCTCCAGGGATGGTGTCACCACCCTGGGCAGCTGTGCCAGGGCTGGACAACCATTTCAGTGAATAAATTTTTCCTAATATCCAACCTAAACCTGCTTTGGTGCAACCTGGGCCCATTTCCCATCATCATCTGATCCTGGATCACATCCCAGTCCCAGACCTTGAGTGGCATCACCACTGCTGGGACACTTTCCTGCTAGCAGAGTTTGGGAGATAGAACACCCCAAACAGGAGCAGAGACTCACCTGCAAGGCCTTCAGATGTGTCCCTGCCAGCCACGACACACTCCCAGCCCAGGACCTGGATCCTCACCGGAATTCCCAGTGGTTTTTCCAGGGAAAACCCTTCCAAGTGGAGAAACCTTTTCCAGGTTTTTCCCCTTGGAAGCCGAATGGTTGCTGCATGTGGAGCTCTCCCAACCCCCGGGATCTGCACCATGGCCCCACAGCCTCTTTTCCTGCTGCCAGGCTTCCCTGCAGCCAGCAGGATTCGCATTCCCTGCTGCCTTGCCATCCGCTCCCCTCCCCACTGCTGGAGCCCCCCCACCACCAGGTAGAGGATTTTGGGAGCTGCCATTCCTCCTTATTAGCATAAACCAGTTAGCTCCATATTGCTCCACTTTAGGCAGGAAATGCAATTTCATCTGGAGCTTTAAACAAATGGGAAAATGTTCTAAACCACGGGCTGTTATTGAATTAAATATTAACATAAATACAGAGCTGAATGGAGCACTGGATTATTAATTTTAATATTTAATCCAACGGGAAACCTTATGGCTGTTTTTGGGTGGTTTATTTTCTTTAATCCAATTTCCCGTCAGCACTAAAATTAAGTTTTCTTAATGAAGGAAGGTGATCAGCAAAGTGTCCTCTCGTGGTGCAGGATTCCAGAGCTGGTGACTGCGAGCATCCAGACAATAAAAAGAGGAAGCAGCAGCAGTAATGATCCCCCTGTGCTGGCATGGGCAGGAATAAAAGGAACGTAATTAATATGACGTGCAGCTCAGACGAATACGAGGCAGAGGAGATTAAAGCAAGCAGGTGACCCTTAAGTGTTTATCACTCCCAGAGAAAACAGCACAGATGGCTGATTTTGAGGGAGATGGTTTCACACACCAGCTCCCCTGAGACAGAGTTTTGGGGTGACCCCTCGGGCCTAGGTCTGTGCCCTGTCCCCATGTCACCGTCACACCAAAGGCATCGGTGGGGACAGCAGAGGAGATGCTGCAGAGCCAGCCCTTGTGTGATGGGCTCCCTCCAGCTCCCTCTGGCACATCCATCGGCTGCTGCTCCTTCAGCCTTCCAGGGATGCCTGGTTAGTGCTCTGAGGGAGGGACTGGGGGTGCTGGAAAGAGAACAGCTCAGCTT
Organism: Origma solitaria; assembly: GCA_013397895.1. Taxonomy (NCBI): domain Eukaryota; kingdom Metazoa; phylum Chordata; class Aves; order Passeriformes; family Acanthizidae; genus Origma; species Origma solitaria. The sequence goes on from VZRL01005702.1 coordinate 867,446, forward strand.
TACTCCCTGGGAAGGGTAGCACAGTGTTTCTGGCTCTGAATTGGCCCCAGGTCTGATTTTTCTCAGCCATCCTTCTGCTCCCCAAATGAGCAACAAGGGACAAGGTGGGGTAGGACGTGTGGATTTTAGTGATGGCATTTGGAGTTGGAGGAAGATAGGAAAAGAAAACTGACCCTGTCAGGAAAAAGCTTTGGGAAAAGCATTTTCCAGCAGCTGCAGCTTATGTAAACCAGTCTGGCGCTTCTTTATTTACACCAGCTGGGGATCTGCTCCAGCAGCCGGGGAGGAGTCTGCCTCCTTCCAGTGGAGCAGAATCCTTCTGCTTCTGCTCCCATCCAGAGTTCAGACACGGTCTGTTCTCTGCCCTGATTACACAGGGAGGGGCACTTGTGTTTCCATAGGTTATGGAGGGCAGGAAAGGCCTCTTTGCTGATTTCTGAGCTGTGCCTTGGGCTTCCTTTGGCTTCTGGCACCACCAGTGCTTCCCACAGGAACTCCAAGGGGTGAAAGGAGCGGAAGTTGGGAGGAAAGGAGTTGGGCGTGGGGAGAGAGGGAGAGGGACAGGGACCAGGAGAGGGAGAGGGGCAGTCAGGAGTGAAGGAGACCAAACCAGAGGGCCCAAGCTGGAGGTGAGGATGGCAAGGCTCCATTGGGATTCAGAGCATCCAAGCGAAGAAGCAGAGAGTGCTGACCAACAATGCCGAACAGCAACTAAGCTCTGCTGGGCAAACTGCAATTCTGTTCAGGCAGGTCTGTCCAGCTGGAGGCAGGCTGGAATGGCAGTGCCTGGGTGGCTCTTCCTGCACAGACACTTCACCCTGCCCGTGATCCCCCCCAGCTCTGAGCGTGCCCTATAGGAGCCACTTCCCAAAACCCCTTGGGGACCCCAACATCCTGCAGCCACGAAGGCACAGATGGCAGCAGGGCGGAGTGAGACGGCATGGGAAGGGCTGCTGGGCAGATTGGATCGGCGGGTTTAGGATTGGAATCACAGAATCACCACAGAATGGTTTGGGTTAGAAGGGACCTTAAATCCCATCCAGTGTCACCCCTGCCATGGCAGGGACACCTTCCACTGTCCCAGGCTGCCCCAAGCCCTGTCCAGCCTGGCCTTGGACACTGCCAGGGATCCAGGGGCAGCCACAGCTTCTCTGGGCACCTGTGCCAGGGCCTGCCCACCCTCACAGGGAACAATTCCTTCCCAATATCCCATCTATCCCTGCCCTCTGGCAGTGGGAAGCTGTTCCCCCCTGTCCTGGCACTCCAGACCCTTGTCAGAAGTGCCTCGCCAGCCTTCCCAAAGCTCTGCCCACCTGTCCCACCTCCCCCAAGGGAGTGAAATGCCTGGAAAGGCTGCTCAGCTTGTGGTAGCCAGACACAGGTGTTTTTCTGCCCAGGTGGATGCCAAGCAGAGCTGCAAACAGGAGAGGAAAGGCAGCCCAGCTCTGCCAGCACATCCTTATGTTTCATTGTTTAAGCTCTCAAGCTCCTATTTGAATTCGAGCTGTAAGACATTGAACTGATTAAAAAAAAAATGATTAAAAAAAAGCAAAAAAAGCCCAAAAAAAGCCTTCAGACTTCTTTAATCCAGGGAGCAGAGCTGGAGGAATGTTTCAGGCAGCTGTGGCTTTGCTGAATGGAGGCAGCTTTCCCTATTTCCCAGGGCAAAGGAATGGAGACCTGTCCCTGTCCCACAGCAGGAAAGCCAAAGCAGGGTCCTGCAGGTCCCAGAGTGCTGGAAGAGGCAGGAAAGGCAGGAGGAAATGTTTCCATGTCTCAGTTTTGGCTAGAGAGGGGCCTGCAGTGCAATCCCTGGCTGATACTGTACAGTTCACATATTCCCTGTCACCACAGAGCCACTAAAACCCCTCTACCTCCAGCACCTGCCTGGTGCGGGCTGAGGAGGACAGGAGGCAGTACAGAGGCAGCAAAGCCTGTCTTGGGAACAGTGCCATGGTGACTGCTGATAATTCCCCACAGTGATGGCCCAGGAGAGCTCTGTGGCCATGGGGAATCCGTTGGTTGCCAGCCCCTCCTGGTCCGACAGAAAGCAACCAAGAGAAATGTCCTGGAACTGCAAGGCAAGTCTGTGCTGAGCATTTCACACCCTGGTCACAAACCAGACAGCACCGATGGCATCTCTTGGCCACTGCTGGAGCTCTCCTGGTGCAGGACAATAACCTGGCCAGGGGCTACTGGGGCTGTCCTTCCAGAGGGTTCAGCTTTTCATTTCCACAGAATCATGCAATTGTTTGAGGTGGGAGGAACTCATACAGTCCCACCCCCTGCCATGGACAGGGACACCTTCCACTGTCCCAGGCTGCTCCAAGTCCATCCAACCTGGCCTTGGACACTGCCAGGGATCCAGGGGCAGCCACAGCTGCTCTGGGCACCTGTGCCAGGGCCTGCCCACCCACATAGCCAGGAATTTCTTCCCAATACTCAACCTACTCTCCGGCAGGGGGAAGCCATTCCCCTTGTCCTGGCACTGCAGACCCTTGGAAATAGTTTCTCTCCATCTTTCTTATCAGAACTTTCAAGTTCTGGAAGGAAGGCCACACTGAGCTCACCCCAAATCTTCTGCAGCTGAACACTCCCAGCTCTCGCAGCCTTCCCTCCCAGCAGAGCTGCTCCATCCTCTGCTCATCCTGGAGCCTCCTCTGGGCTCTCTCAGCAGCTCCAGCTCCTCCCTGTGCTGGCCCAGGGCTGGGGCAGCTCTGCATGTGGGGTCTCACCTGAGCTCAGGGGCACAGGGGCACAATCCCAATCCCTTTCCTCTGCCCACGCTGGGGATCAGCCTCAGACTCGGGGGGTTCTGGGCAGAGCCTGTCCAGCTCCCCAGCCTGGCCCAGCCCCTGTGGTTCTGTGCCCTCCTGGCAGAGAAATGTGTGATAAATACAGAAATCAGGTGGGCAATGGGGCCTGTGAAAGGGGGTGACTTTGGGGAGGACATTTGAAGGGAGGAGAGCTGCAGCTGCTCAGGGCTGGGGTGAGTTTGGGAAAGAAAAGGGATCCATGGCAAAGGGGCTGGATCTGCTCTGGGCTCCATGGAAAGGGCTCCCAAAGAATGATGGGAGCATCTTCTCCACAAAGCCAGCGAGAGCCAGGGCTGTGCCTGGGGAGGAACAGAGCTGGGACAATTAAAGCTGCCTGATTTCTGAGCCAGTTCATCCCAGATGTGAGAGAGATCCCTGCAGGTACAGCCTCCCTGCAGCTGTGCTGGCAGAGCCACACGGGGCTGTGCTGAATCCCAGCGATCCCAAAGGAATCTGCCCCCTCCCCACCACTCCTCCTGTTCGGCTGAGGCACCCCAGAGGGATGGATTTGTGCCCGGCTGTGCCTGGCACCTTGGCAGACCCCAGGCAGCTTCGTGGAGCAGAGGGAACATGCAAAACAACAGGACACACGAGCAGGTGAGGGATGGTCAGAGGTGCCTTTGCTTTCCAATGATGATTTATTTGCTTTGCACCTGGTGACAAACACGAATAAAACACGATTTCAGCAGCGCTTTTCTCTGCCCTTTTCCTGCCAGGCAGAAGAAGAAAAAAAATTGTGACAAAAATCCTCCAGTTCAGGAGAGATTTTTCTCTGGGGCAGATTGATGGCAGAGCATCCCTGGGAGGGGCTTGCAGGGGCTGTTGGGATGCAGCAGAGGGATGAACCCCGGGCCATTCCCAGAAAAAGCTGTGGCTGCTCCCCTCCAGTGTGTGCTGGGGACACACATCTGTGTCACACAGGATTTGCAGGAGCTCTGGTGTGACAGCATGGGAGGAACAGGAGCTGCAATCACGGGCAGGATGGATGGACAGCAGGCTGCTCTCCTCACAGAGCTGCATCCTACTCATCCTCCTCGTCTATATTCACAGAATCATGGAATTGTTTGGTCTGGAAGGGACCTTATAGCTCATCCAGTGCCATGGGCAGGGACACCTTCCATGTGGTTTCTCCAAGCCCCGTCCAGCCTTGCCTTGGACACTTCCAGGGATGGGGCAGCCACAGCTTCTCTGGGCAACCTTTCCAAGAGCCCCAGCCCACTCTGAGTGGAGAACATTCCCCTCATTTATATTTCATTTACATTCACATAAACCTTGAGGCAGGAAATTCCTGCTGGGCACTTCTGCTCCTATTTTTGAATGGGCTCTGCCCATTGTCCCTGCCTGCATCTATTCCTTGTCCTGCTTCCAGCTTTCCCTGTCTCCTTTTGCAGAGGCTCACGGACACCAGTGCAGCACTGGGAATCACATAGCTGGAAGGGACTGGAAGACGCTGTGTGGGTGGGGGAAGGCTCAGCCCCACGCAGGCAGCAGGATGAACCCTGCCAGTGTCTCCAGAGGGAGCAGATCCCAAGCTCCAGGTCTCCTTTAGCAGCAGGGCTGGGAGGAATCTGCGCAGCCAACTCATCAACAGCTCCCTGCAGACTTCCTCAGCTCAGGAAAGATGGGACCAACCTTATCCTTCCCCGTGCCTCATTTTCCTCCTATTTCCAGGAATGGGCTTGGAAAACTGAGTGTGGCCAGTGGCCCCCAGCTGCTCCCCTAAGGGGTAGCAAGCATAGGGGGGATTTCTCTCCCAGTATCCGGGGGATGCTGAGATGTCTTTGCACACAACCCCCGAATTCAGAAACCCCAGCCAAAGACGTTTTCCCCTAAAATGCCCACCCGCTTCCAAGGCATCCCTTTTCCCCTTCTTTTTTTTCCAGCTCCGAGGCTGCAAAGATGCCACAGACCACGAGAGGACTCCCTCCTACCTCCGACTTCCCCGTCACACCACGGCTGGGAAAAATATCCATAATAATATTACAGGGAGCGACTGGAACACACACGTCGGAGAGGAGAGCGAGCGAGAAACAATATGTTTATCCTCCTACTGTATCCAGCCATTTATTTAGGCAGCGAGCAGCCCTTTAAATATACAAATCCCAGGCAGATTAGGCTGGAATAGGCAGAGCAGGGATTAGGGGCTGCATTCCCGGTGCCTGCGTGTGCGAGGGGAGGGCTGTGTGCGTGTCTGAGTGTGTGTGTTGGGTGACTTTAAAATGGAATAAACCACATTTAGCAGCTAGGTAGCTATGGAAACATCACCAAAATTGTTCTCCCACCTTTCTGCCGCACTGCTTTCCGCAGCCCTGCAAATGCTGTCAGGGGAGGGCTGAACATTGTTTCTTATAAATAATAGAATGTAAAGAGCTCCGGGAAGAATCATCACATTACGATCGTGGAGTGGGGATAGTTCAGGGGGAAAATCGTCCAGCAGCTCTAATATTAGTTTCTGGTGATCTAACAATGATGAAGGGCTTAATTTTCATCTTTTGTCTGGTTTTTTTGCCGTTTACGGACGGTTGCAGGCTGAGGAGATGCACTGTGGTGTGTGTACCCATGGGGAGGTGTGTGTGTGTGTACATAAATAAACGTGCACAAACACCTTCCAAAAGGTGAGCACAAACAGGAATAATGCAACAGCATTTCCAAGGTTCAAAAGGGAAGGGTTTCACCTGCTTCCCAGCTTTTCCTGCACGCCACAGCCACGAGCAGAGGCAATTCCAGCTCTGCGGCTCCGCTCTGCCCCAGCCAGGCTCCCCAGTTTCTCTCCTGACCTATGGATTTGCAGGTAATCCTGCCCATGGCCCTCCTGGAGCGCTGCCAATCTTGTTGAGGTATTTAGAGGCTGAGAAGACTGGTTATATATCACAGCTGATTTTAAAGAGCCTTTAAACTGGGGAATTAAATTCCAGCTCCCAGGACTCAACCAGAAAATGCTCCGCTGTTTTCACTGGGGTCAGGATTTAATCCTTATGGTTTTCCAGGGCTGGGAAGGGAGCCTGAGTCCATTTAAGTCTCCCAGGGCTGAAGTTTGTCCCCTGGTGCTGTCCAATGGCACATTCGTGCTGCCCTGAAGCAGGAGGGGCAGGCTGGGAATGGCCAGGACAGGGACAGGGAGCAGCGTGGGGCTCTGCTCAGAGGTGCCCTGCTGTCCCCTCACTGCTCTACACTTCGGGGGCTGCCACAGGTGCCAAGTGCCAAAGGCAGAAGCCAAGGCTGGCATCTCCATCCAGCACCAGCCCTGGCTGCAGCAGGGCCCCCCCCAGCCCCACATGCACCTCCTCCAAGCCACTCGCTCCTCTCTTTTGCTCCTTCAGTCTCTCAGATCAAGGTCTCTTGTCCCCTGAGCTGCTGCTGCTACCGCAGGGAGCTGTGGTCTCCTCTCACACCTTTCCTGGTGCCCGAGACAGGCACACCAGGACTGCTCCAGGATGGATGCAGTGGCGTCATGCCAGGCTCTGATGCTCCATTTCCCCCTGTGATGCCACCCTTGCCTTTGTGGATGTTCCTGCTGGCATTCCAGGAGTGTCCGTGGTGGTGCCCCTCCCATCTCCTTCCAGAGGGCTGACAGCTCGTTGGGACCACCCAGGTGCAGCTGCTCTTGCTTTTCTCCACGTGCAGTTGCCAACAATGAATCAGTTGGACCCCATGGTCCCTGTGGGTCCCTCCCAGCTCCGATTATTCCATGGTTCTGCTTCATCCCAAGCCCTCATTATACCGTAAAGCCTCTTTGCTCTCACCTTTTGCTGCCCCTGTCCTGAGCAGTGCCATGTCCTGGCAGATTTTATTTTTCTGCCTGCTCCCCTTCCCACACTGTTTGTGCATAAGGCAGCAGAAGCCCTTCCACACATCCCTGGAGGCTTCACCTGCAATTCCTGCCTCCTGTGCAAAGGGATCATTGCTTTCCAGACACCGCTGGACAAGGCTCTTGGTTCACAGCCTCACCTTCACTGCCTGCAACTCTTCTTGGAGGGCTCAGAGCAGAGTTCAGTGCCCGAAGGGTTCGGAGCTTGCACAAACCCTGGTTCATGCCAGGACCACAAATTCTCCTTTTCACCTTGCTGAAGGTGAATCTCTTTTACTGTCCCTCCGCCCCTCCCAGCCCAGCACAGGCACAAAGCCTTGCCTTGCCCTCACATTTGGGGTCTGGTCCGTCGGCTGAAGCTCCCTAGGGAAGCCACACTTGGATTTCACACCCCACCCCAGCACGAGAGGAAGGGAGAGGCTTCTCCTACACCTGCCCTACACCCCTGACCCTCCAACGTGATCCACAGACTCCCACTGGATGGGAACCTCTGCCAGCACCGAGGCTGGAGCTGGAAGGCACCTAAGCCCAGGACTCCATAGGCTGCAGGAATCTCACCAGCCCTCAGCAAGGCTGCTCAGCTTGCAGGGCTCTCCATGGGAGCCCAAGGAGTTGGACGCTGAAGGACACACTGAGAGTTTTAGGGTCCGGGGCAAGATTTGCCTCTGTTCATTCTCCTGCCAAAAAATTTCATCCGGAGTTCCACTGGAACGTGTGCAGAGAGGTCAGAGCCTCTGGAAGCTGACTGAGCATTCCTTAGGCAGGATGAGTGACCCTAGGGAGACTTGGTTTTCCCTCTGGCCCCAGGAGAAGCCAGCTCAGCCAGCTCAGCACGGGAACCAGGCTGAAAAGGTGGCATCAGGAGAAAACTCCGTAGAAATTGCAAACCCCTCCCTCCCAGCCCTGAGGAGCCACTGCCCCAGGTCACAACAAGGTGACAGCTACACCCCTGGACGCCTGACGGTGTTTGTACCCCCAGCTACAGGGACAGAAGAGCTGGCAGGGATTGTCCATCCTCCAGCCCCATGCAGCAGCTGGAAAGCCTGGCTCTCTCCAGGGCCTCTGAGCAGGGGTGCCTGCACCAGGGAGGAAGGGGAGCGGCTGAGGAAGCAACACCTCTGGCACGATCCAGAGTGAATCCTGCTGAGGAACACCAGCAGAGGCTTTGGAGGCAGCTGTGCTGCTCCAGCCCCTGGCACTGATCCTCAAATACTGCCTTTGCCAGGCGTGGAAGTGGCAGTGCCATCTTCTTTCTGCTTCCCAGCCACACCAGAGCCTGCTCTGTCCTTCTGGATTCAGGGACTGGGAGCAGCTCCCTCTCCAGCCCAACGTGGTGCTGCTTTAACAATCAGAAGGATGGAAAAACAAAACCCTTTATTGTCTATTGTTAAACTTTACTGTCTAATGTTTTAATAAACAGTCAAGATCTTCCTCCGCTCATTAAATCCGCAGTAAAGCAGGATGCAAAGCAGTTTATGGCATTCTATCTGCATCACTGCCACACAAATGGGAGGTCCTGGCAGCTGCAGACAGGCACTCCAGGCTCCGTGGCTTCCTGCCCACTCCGAGGTTGGATCTGCTGTAGGTTGGCAGAAGTGCAGCTCACTCCTCCTCGTGGGACATGGGCAGAGCAAGATCTCTCCAGGTCTCACTGAGCACCACCTCAGCGGAGAGAAGAGAGAGCTGATATGGTGTTCTGCTCCCACGAAGGAGCAGCAACTCCTCCTGGGGAGGGCAGATGGGAACATCGTCCCGGAGTGGTTTCGGACAGGTGAGCTGTTGACTCCTGAATCTTTGGCAATTGGAAGCATTTCCATGGCAGCAGCTTGCCACGTTCAGTGGTCAGGGGCACACTCTAAACCTGAAATTATTTCCTGTGCACCCACGGAATCACAGAGGAACTGGAAAATTCACTGGATGGGAACTTAGCCTGCTACAGATAAAGGCTTAAAACCAGAAATAATGAAATCCCCAGGGTTTGGGCTGACAGGGATGGGGAATGCCACCCTATGGGTGGGAGCGAGCCGAGGGTCACCAGGCAAAGCTGGGACACTGCTCAAGTGCCTGGAGAAATGTAATCCCTCTGCTACCTCTGGGATGATTCCTGTTTGCCTGAAAGCATTAATCTCTGTTTTTCCAGGAATCCCCAGCCCCAGCTGTTGGCCATGTGGACCTGAACATGAGCAGTCCTGGTGGTCCCTCACGCTCACTCAGAGCAGGATGATCTTCCAAACACCTTCCAGAAAGTTCTTCACCGCTTTTCCTCCGAGAGGAACAATGCCCATCCCACCACCCATCCCCACAGCAATTTTCATGGCTCACAGTTGTTGCAGCAGCTTTGATTTTCAGCAGAGAGGGTTCATCTCCTCGGGGGTGGCTTTGTCGGCAGCAGATCCCAGATTTCCTGCTCACCACCATTTGTGGGCTGTTCCAACCGTTTGTCCAGTCATAAAATTATCCGCACATTATCCCTGGGCAATGACTTGTAATTGTGTCTTTTATGACTCAATAAACAGTTTGGAAGCCAAGCCCCAGAGTGAGAGCAGGAACTCACTCCCTACTTACAGCAGTGCAGACACAGAGGGTGAAGGAACACTGAAAGGTACCGAGAAAACCCAGGAAGGAGAGCATTTTGTTAGATTTATTTTAGTAATTAATGAGAAAATGTGGTATGGGACATTTACAGCGGAATGGGCAAAAAGAGGCACAACCTTGAGAAGTCCTGCAGGGGCAAGTTGCTGGAATAAATATCCTTGATAACAGCTCCAGCAGCTCACAGCCTGGTGTTCCATACCTGGGTCCCAAATGTCAATATTCCCTTGTGAACATGCCCGGACAACCTTGGGAAAGAAAAATACAGCAGTTAGCTGGCACAGTACAGCTCCAGTCATTGCAGCTCTATTAGAGCCATATATTCCCAGCTGCAGCCATATATTCCCAGGCAGCGCCGGGAAAGGGGGCTGTGATGGAGGAAGGAGATTGTTCCAAATGAAAAAGAGATGCAGTTTACAGAGAGCGAGAACTACTCCTAAATCTAAGCCTAATTGAATTATAAATAGCCTGGGTGCTTTCTTTCCATCCACGAGCTCGTTAAACTTCCAAATATATGGATATATAATCCCACGTTTTCTAAACATTTCTATTCAACTTTTGGTTCCAGTGTGACGTTTTCTATTTCAAAGTTGACCTATTTTGAGGAGGAAAAAAAAAAATAGCTGAGTTCCCCCAATCAAAATGCTTCACTCTGGGATGAATAAAATGTTGGGAGGGATTTTTTTTCCCTTTTTTCAAAGGAATATACTCCTCACTGGGAACTACCAGAACGAATTTTGTTCATTCATTTAAGTCCAGTTGAGCCATGGAACAGAAAAAAAGCCTACCCTCCACACATTTGCACAGCAATGATTTCCAGCCTGCTTTCACATTTCAAATTAAGCTATCCAATCCATCCCATGGATTTGGGATATAGGAATGTGAAGGGTAACTAGAGATGGATAAATTGAGTAATGGGCTGTGTCTAAAACAACGGTTTCTTGGGGAAATAACTCTGGCAAAAGAACTGTCCAGAGCCTACTCCGTCCTGTTGGACACGCATTTCTCCTGATTCCCATCACTGCAGTTCATTGGCAGCTTTGGAAATGAAAGGAGTGGAGATTTTGTGTTACACACTGGTCTGACAGGCCAATCTCCGGAAGAATTAGGTTTAAATTGGATATTGGGAAGGAATTGTTCTCTGTGAGGGTGGGCAGGCCCTGGCACAGGTGCCCAGAGAAGCTGTGGCTGCCCCTGGATCCCTGGCAGTGTCCAAGGCCAGGCTGGACAGGGCTTGGAGCAGCCTGGGACAGTGGGAGGTGTCCCTGCCCATGGCAGAGGGGAGGGATGAGATGTGTTTTAAGGTCCCTCCCAACCCAAACAAACCATCCTGGGATTCTATGAATCCACTCCCAGGCTATGTCACTGGAAAGTCTGGACAGGATGACACAGCAAGAAGTTTTTAGGGGATTTATTTTTACTTTTATTTTTATTTTTATTTTTGTTTTTGTTTTTGGGTTTTGGTTGGTTTTTTTTTTTTTTAGCTTTCCTGATGCCATCCTTCTATACTGCAACAGTGCTGGGCTGGAAAGAAAAAAACCTCCATTTGGATTGCGATTTGCACTTGTCAGAGCTTTTGCTCCAGGCTGCCTGGAGGCTGTTGGACAACTCTGCGTTCTCACCAGGTTTCCTTGACAATGCCGACAGGATTTTGTTTCCGCAGCCAGCCTGGGAAGCACAGATCCCACAGCAGCCCTGCAGAGCACCCTCAGCCCCCAGCACAGGGGATGCGCTGGGATCTCTGTGCCTGTGCGAGAGCGCGGCGCGGAGCTCCCGAGTTTCCCAAACTTTTCCCAAAAGGCTGTGCTGGGAGCGCTCGGCAATCAGAGCGTGAGGAGATAATTGGGAGCTCCTGATCCTCCCTGATTGCCTCCTCCCTCCCGATGGCTCCCCAGCAATCATGGGGGCTGGGAAAACTCGGGACCCCAGGGAAGATCAGCCACGCTCGGGGTGGCAAGGACACCTCCAAACGAGAAATGAGGCAATTGGGACTTGGAGCTAAGTTATCCCAAGGGAAGGTTCTTTGTCCTGGGACTCTTGAAGGGTTTCTGACAGAGCTGAAGGAAGGGTGGCAATTCCTCTGCACTCCAACCCCCAGGATTATTCATTCCCGTCTGGAATGAAAATTTAAGCTCCCTGAAGGAGGGGACAGGCAGCAGCACACATGGCCCAGGTTCAAATGCCTCTTGCCTAAGGAGACAGAGGCTCTCCAGCCCTGGAGAGCAGGAATGACACCTGGGATGTCCCAGGTGCCTCTCCAGGTGGGCACTAACCCTCAGCGATGCTGCATTACACCTGCAGCTCCTGCACCACTGCTCAGTGTCCCTCACTGGCACCCACCACCACCATCAGGTGCCTGCATTCCCACCCCAAAATACCAAATAAAGGGCATTTCAGAAACAGAAAATTCTCTTATTCAGGCAAAAGTGCTCTTTCTCACTCCACTACCATCCATAGCCCTCCACTGGGATGGTAGTGGAGTGAGAAGTGGTACCACTGGGGCCTTGCCAGACCCTTGGTTGGCCAATTCCCCAAACCTGGAACATCACGAATAAGTCTGTCTGTCCTTCTCTCCCTTTCCCAGTCCTTCTTTAAATACCCCTGCGAGACCACCAGCCTGAACCACACGTGGGCCGTGCTCACCTCAGGCGCTTCAGTGCGTTCCCACATGGACACTTCCACTGCCTTGGGAAGAGGAGTCTCCTTCCTTTAAGCCTTCTGGAGGCCTGAGGACATGGCAGAGCTGGTCAAATGGAGGGAATCCCCTGAAAAATCAGGGACGTGAGGTTTAGGCAGAGAGTTCAGTCTGAACAGCCAGTTCTGGGTGGCTGCACAAAGCCACACGTCTGGGATTGAGTGGCAGAGTTATTTCCTCCTGGGGAGCCTGGTGGGTCACGCTCCTCTCCCAAACCACCAGCCCAGGCAGAGCTGTGCATCTATTTTAACCCAGTCCCAAATTCCCTGCAGGATGGACAGCGTTTAACCCCTAAAAGCCCAGGAGAGAGGATCACAGTCCTGCGGAAGGGAGGATGCTCCATGCAGGGATCACCGCAGGAACATCTGGCCCCGGGGTTCTGCTCCAGACACAGCACCTGCCTCCAAACACGAGCAAAGACAAAACTGAGGCTCAGACAGCGCAGAAAAATAAATCAGTGACAGAATCTCCAAAGAGACAAATGAAGTTGAAATTTGTCCTTGTTTATTTTAATGTTTGGAATGTTTTCCAGGTGATTTATGCCCCCACTTCAATGTGTTTCTGTCTCTTTGTCTCTCTTTTTCTCTCCCTTCACTTTTTTTTTCTTTAAAACCGGAAAAAAAAAATTTTTGGGAGTTAATTGGTTTTCCAGGCTTGGCAGCCAGACACTGTAATTGATCTCCAAAGAGATGGATTTCTTGGTGAGCTGGGCATGAATTTGACAGCCAGGCAAGGAAAGGAAGAAATATTTCCCTCTGCACATTAAGCAAAAGGGGGGTCACTCAGGCAGAGCCAGCACCCCAGGGCCAAGGCCCCTCTTTTCCCAGATTCCCAAGGTAAATAGTGCTTGGTGCTTTGGGCCCCTTCCAGTGAGAGGGACAGGAGATTTGAGCTGACTGGGAAAATCCCCTCGTTTAGAGCTACATCTCAGATGACATTTTTGGCTTTTCTTTTATCCCAGCTTTTTGAAGCTCCACGTGGGAAAATGCCTGTTTGTCTTTAATCTGTGACATGGAACACTCCTTGCCTTTCCATTCCCTCTGCTGTTTTGTCCTGCCTTGGAAGTCTATTCTTCCTGGACACCTCAAGCAAAACCCCCATAACTGCACCCCCTGCCACCCCACACACCCCAGCAGAGCTGCAGCCCACTCCCGACCAAACCTCACCCCGAACCCCACACCTCCCACCTCCACTCTCCCCAAAAGGCAGGTGCCACCCTAAACCTGCTGGAGTTTCCTGTGGGAGCAGAGCTGTTCACACTGTGAGGGAAGAGGAGATGTGAGCTGGGGGGACAAGGACTCCCCACATCCATTTTTCCCACCAAACCAAGTTCCCACTGCTGGGCAGCACAACAAACCTGGACCATGCACAGAGGTTTCTCCTCTGTTGGAGCAGAGATTTCTCTCCGGGTCAGGCAAGAGGTCTGATCCTGCTGAAGGCATCTCCCCAAACCTGCCGGGGTGCCCTGCTCGTCGCTCCCAGCCCGCAGCAGATGGCGAGCAGCCGCTCCCGACAGATGCTCCAGCAGCGCCCGCAGGGAATGCAGGCTCCCACTGATCTCCGCAGGTAAACCCACCTGGGAATTTGGTGCAAAAAGCACAGAGCGACAGATTTCCCAGAGCCAGCCCCAGGGTTTAGCGCTGTGTGTCTCCAGAGGGGCTGAGCAAGGCGTGCCTGGGTTTGTGGCCACACCGCAGCAGCGAGCGCTGCTTTCCTGGGAAGAGAATCCTCCCCCCATCACAGAGGGGCACCCATCCCTCTATCCCTGAGCTTCCTAAAGGCTTCGGTTGTTTTAGAGGGTGCTCATCCCAGGAAGAATCAGCCTGCAGAATTCCTCTCTTCAGCACAAGGCTCTTCCTGGCTCGTTTTGCTTTTTGCTGTACATTTATTCCAAACACCTGTCTGAAGATCCACCAGTTGAGCTTGGAAGGAGCCAGGAAAAACCAACAGCCTTTCCCAGACAGACCCCCCTTCCCCTCGTGGGTAACCCAAAGGAGGATATCACATTCCTATACACCTGCCAACCTGCCTGGGAGATGAGGAATTGCAGTCCTTTTATCCATTAGAGCCCTCTTGGAAAAGCCAAGCCCGAGCCAAGCCAGCTCAAGTTAAGCTGTGCTGATGTTGTGTGCTCAGAATCCCCCCTAGAGCGACCGAGGCAGCGTTTCGGTGCCGCTGACACCCCTCTGGCACAGCCCTGCAGCAGGAAACCCGCAGCACAATTAGAGCCTGAAGCTAACTTCCACGGGAAGTTGTCGTGGCCAAGAATCCGTGACATTTCAGAGAGGAAGCAGGAATGTGCGTGGATAACAAGAATAGCCGGAGTTACACCAGCTAAATACCAACATCTCTGCTGAAAGGGATATTAATATTGCAGGCCACCTCCAGCTAGAGGAGATGATGAGCAGATCTAACACGAGGCAGGTTTGCCTTCTGCTGCGCTTCCCTTTGCAGCACCCGCTCCTCGGAGAGCATACGGAGTTACGCAGATCCCATCCAGCTCCCGCAGTTCTTATCTTCCAGTGCTTTTTTCTAAAGCCTCTGTCAAAAATACTAAACGGCCTTATTTTGCCGTTGTTTGCATTGGGTATAAAACTCTGTAATGGGAGATTTCTGGAATTGCAAAGCAGGTTTATGCTGCTCCGTGCAGGTGTAAGATATCACTCACTCCCGAGCACCGCAGCTAGCACAGCCTGTGACAGGGAAGCAGCTCACAAATGGTCACGCGAAGGAAAACATCTGTTCGGAGCTAGCAGGTACACAGATCATCTGCAAATTGCACAGCTTGTGCCTGATTTTCCCCGGCTTTGTTTAGCGACTCGCAGCTCGGCGCCGCGGGAGGCGCGCAGGCAGAGGGGCTGGGGACCGCCAGGCACAGCATCCCAACCCGCGCACGGTGTGCGGTGTGCCGCAGGCACTGCTGGACTCGGGACCGCTCCACAAAGCCAGGTCAGGCCTTTCAGCAGGCATAGCTGCCCTCTCCCTGCTGAGCCGGGTCTCTCCACCCCAGGGGTGTCCCGTTTTGCCTTCTCACGGGCTCCTCGGGCACGCAGCGCTCCCTCCGCCTCACACACAAAAGATTTCCTGATCTCTGCCAGACCTTTACATCTGCTTTATGTTATGGGGCTCGGATCAGGAAACAGGAGGATTGTGTTTCCAGCAGACAGGATCTCTGGTTGATCTCCAGCCAGCCCCGGGACTCGAGCACAGTTCCCAACACCGCGCGCCATGGCTGGAGGGAAGGAGCACAGAATCATGGAGTGGGCTGGGGTGGAAGAGGCCTTTAAAGGCCATCGAGTCCAAGCTCTCTGCCATGAGCAGGGACGCTTTGGACGCTTCTCAAGATCCTCCTGTGCTGCCCTGGATCACCCACTCCCTGTGCCCACCTCTGTAAAAGGACTCAGAAACCTCAGACCACAGCACCAGCTGTGTCCCAAATCCCTCTGCCTGCTCAGGATTGCTCCAAGGAGCCAAGGGAGCAATTTTGCTGTGTTCTTTCTCTTTCTTAAAAAAAAAAAAAAAAATTAACAGTTTTGGTACACTCTTTATTCCTTGAGGAAAGCAGATGGAGCAGGAGAAGGGGACCCATCCCTGGTGTGGCACTTTCAGCACCTCCTCTGAGCTCCTGCTGCCCTCAGCTCTCCATCAGACACAGCGACGCCTCTGGCATGGGATTTATCCTGTCAAGAGGAGTTCGCCACTGCTGGCACCGAGCAACAAGATTTATTAAGTCTAGGACACGCATCTCAGCAATCAATGGGAAATTCAACTGCAACTCCACTGAGAAAGGGATCAAATCTTTTAAAATCCCATTCCTCAAGCACAGCGGTGTTGCAAGGAGCCCCATTAAACACCTGCCTGGTGTGGGCAAAGAGCTGCTGTACCCTGCCTGGTGACACTGCACGCGAGGCCCTGTGCAAGCTTTGTCACCCAAAATTGGGGTCAAGGCTGGTGAGCTCAGCGTGGAACTGGCTCCAAGGCTCATCAGAGTAAAGGTGGCCTTTCTGCAAGAGGCAGCTGCTGCGAAAACCTGACTTGTTAGTGTAAGAAAATGAAGGAGAAAAGGCGATAAAATTGTTCTCTTTCCATGTTCTGGGAGGTTTAACATGAAGGAAGAGAAAGCGCTGTTCGGGGTGAAAGGACAACATCAGCAAAAGGTCACAATTCACTCATTAATAAATTCAGGTGGGAAACTGGAAAAAGGCTTCTAGCAATCCAAGGAATTAGGGGCAAGACAATGCAATAGGAATGGGTTTTCAGCTTAGGAGAGGGGCGAGATGTGTCATCAGCTGCAGCCCTGTTCTGGTTGTTAAAGCAGCACCACTGCAGCCCTGCAGCCCAACCATGCCAGAGCCAAGGTGTGTGGGAAAGACAGCTGATTTAATTGGAAAAAAAACCTGACAAGTTTGAGGTCTGAGGTTTGGGTCTGAGACAGCGCAGGAAAGCCAAGGGAAATATAAATCAAAAGTCTCCAGTATTGCTCGGGAGGCAGCTGACCAACCTTCCAGGGGAAGAGAGGGCGAAGCACGAGCAGATGTTCTCTGCTGACAAACCAGCCCTGCCTGTCCTGCAGCAGCCCACACGGAAATCCATATAGAAAATCATTAAACAATTACAACCTCCATCGAAAGGAGATCAGCCTTTGAAGACATTTCCCCAGAAACCTCCGCTCGCAGTTTTCAAATAACCCCCTGCCTCATCAGAATAATTGCCAGGAGTAAATGCTTTGGAGCTCAGCAAACACTCGGCAGAGGGAAAGCAAAGAAAAAAGAGCTGAGGCAACCCCAAGGTTCTGCTCTGGGCGAAGCCACAGCCCTCAGACCAAGTGCCCCACAGGGATGTCACCAGCATCGGCCCTCACTGGCTCCAGTGGCCTCCAGGGAAATGGGCTGTTCCCAGCAGAGAAAGGGCTTTTTTCATCAAATAATCCCTCTGTGCCAGCTCAGCGCTTCGCCAGAGGAAAGGATTCACCTGAAAAAATCACCCAGCCAAAAAAAAGGAAGTTCTAATACACTGGCTGGTTTAACACACAATATTATCGCTCCCCACAGACAGAGGCTTCTCTTATTTTGAAGGTGCTTAAGCACCTGACTTCAGCTAGGCCTAAATACTGCTCAAAAATCTGGCCTTTCATGCAGAACTGAGATAATCTTTGAAGACACAGCAACTCGATCGGCTTTGCTAAATCAATCTCACCGTTATTTTATTCAGCGCAAAAGAAGTTCCCAGGGATCGCATTTCTACCAGAACTTGTTAACAATTTATAACTATCACCTTAATCATTAAAAACAAACAATGGGAAAGAAAAAGAAATCATTACATTAATCCTTAATGGGGAATCCCAGAAGAGAAAGAGAGTTGTTTTTCAAGACTGCCAGAATTAGGGGCCAGATCGTGTGAAAACCTGGGGAGCAAATTCAAGAATGTCAGAATTAGGGGCCAGATCGTGTGAAAACCTGGGGAGCAAACGTGGGAGCAGCACCTGAGGCAGCAGCACCTGAGCTGCCAGGGGTGGCAGGAGGGGCTGCACTGCTCCACAGCTTTTTGCTGTCATTCCCTATGGAATTGGACACCCTGGTGCAATCCAGCGAGCCGATGGTCAAGGCAGGATGAGCCCTTTCTGCTCGCAGAGTGATTTCTGACAGAGCATGGGCTGGGCAGCTCAGCAAGGAGAAGAGAGCCAGGCCCTGCAGAGCCTCCCTGGGCACCTGGAGCCCAGCCTGGCACCCCTGGGCTGCTGGGGACAGCACATCCCTCCTGCCGTGGAGCTCTGACTGCACCGCCTCAATTCAAATCAGCATTAAGATCAGCATCCCTCCCACCACTCCATGCCTCTGACAGCCCTGGGGCTCCAGAGCCCGGCCTGAACCCATAAATCACAGCACGGAGGTCTGGAGGAAACATGAGGAGCTTTTATTAGCCCAGCTGATAGAGACAGAAACAAGGACACGTCTCGGAGCAGACGCTGCTCTTGCCTCACCGGAACCCAAGCCCACACATTTGTCAGGTTTGGATTTTTGGGGGAACTTTCTTTTCCACCATTTGGGCTAAAATAAAGGCATTAACTATCCTTAAAAGCCATGAAAGCCATAGTTCACCACACTCACCTACGTTAAATGCAGAATAAACAGTGTGGGGGCAGCAGGGGGAAGGATCTTTCAGTGGGAAGGCAGCGCAAGGCCTGACCAGAGGATCCCAACCCCAATCCCAACCCAAGGGAATGCCAACATTCCTTTCATGCCCAGCCTGTCAGTGAGCAACTGAAGGTGATAATGGGAATGGATGAACTGTGGGGAGGAAACACACGTGCAGATAACTGCATGCATTGCACAGTGCTGAATTTGGGAATGGATGAATGGAAGGAGAAATCACATGTGCAGATAACTGCATGCAATGCACAGTGCTGGATTTAGGGCACCGATGAACTGGAGGGAGAAATCACACATGGAGATAACTGCATGCATTGCACACTGCTGGGTTTAGGTCCGGTTTGGTGAGGGTTGGAGAATTCAGAATTTTTTCCACTGGCACCGTTCTCAGCAGAGCACTGCGCCGGGTTTAGGTCCAGTTTGGTGAGGCTTGGAGAATTTGTAGTTTTTTCCACTGGCACCGTTCTCAGCAGAGCACTGCGCCGGGTTTAGGTCCAGTTTGGTGAGGCGTGGAGAATTCAGAATTTTTTCACTGGCACCGTTCTCAGCAGAGCACTGCGCTGGGTTTAGGTCCAGTTTGGTGAGGCTTGGAGAATTCAGAATTTTTTCCACTGGCACCGTTCTCAGCAGAGCATCACGCTGGGTTTTGGTCCAGTTTGGTGACGCTTGGAGAATTCGGAATTTTTTCCCCTGGCACCATTCTCAGCAGAGCATTGCGCTGGGTTTAGGTCCAGTTTGGTGAGGGTTGAAGAATTCGGAATTTTTTCCCCTGGCACCGTTCTCAGCAGAGCAGGCGCTGGCGGCTGAGCGGGCTGGTCCCAACAGAGGGCACTGACACACTGCCCACGGAGCAGCCCTGCCCAGCGCCGTAAGCTCCCCACTATGGGGCTGTCCATGGCGGTGCTGGCAGGGCTGCTGGCCCCACCCAGCCCGGAGCCCTGGGGCGGCACCGCGGTGGGGTCGGGATGGGAAGGGAAGATCGCAGCGCTGCGCTCAGCCGCTGCCGAGCCGCGGCCAGGAGCGATGGTGGAAAGAGCTGGGAGGGGGTGGGAAACGGGGCCGTCACTTTTTCAGGCTGTTAACTGTAATTAGCCTGGTTTCTGCGATGTAATTATCCCGCAATCTCAAAGCAAACACCCTGGAGGAAATTGCACAGTTAAAGACAGCGCGGCATTAAAAATAAATTATGAGAGTCCTGCTCGCTGTTCCTGCGGATCTGTCAGCGTTTTCCCTCGAAAAGCCCTGGCTTGGGGGAGCTGGAATCACCCAGCTGTGACTCTCCTGCCAAAGTGTCTGCCGAGACAGAGAACACGTCAGGATGCGAACACCCCCGAGCCGGCTCGGGAGGCGTTTGTCACAGCCCAATTACAGCGGCCGCGCTCGGGGGAGGGGAGCCTGTTTTGGTTGGGGATTTTTCCCAGAGGAATTAAATTCTGCCGGCTATTTAACACAGCGCACGAACAAAGCGTGCGAGGTGTTTGAAAACAAGTCAGCTCCTCACGGATCACAATATTCCTGCCTCTGGCAGAGGGAGCCTCCTCTGCACTGCCCTTGTTGTTGCTGCTTCAGCGGTTCCCGGAACGGGGACCCTGCTTTGTCCCAAATTTCTGTCCCAGGAGGTGGAGGAAGGCAGTTCAAGGGTTGGAGGCTTGTGGCTCATCATTTCGTTGGCTTCCGCACGCCGAGCTTTGCTGGGATGGATGGATGGATGGATGGGACGGACGGAAGGAAGGAAAGAAGGAAGGAAGGACGGAAGGAAGGAAGGAATGGTGCGGAAGGAAGGAAGGATTGGAAATGGGAGGCAGTCTAAGTTCCTTACACAGCTCTGTGGAATGTGATGAGGCCACCAGAGAAGACTCAAAGCTTTCTGTGGCCTTACTTGTAATTTTGGAGTGTCTTTTCCATCTGCTGCTGTAAGACAGCACCAGCCCGGCCTCAGCCATACACCTCAAGCCACCAGAAGACTTCCCAATGTCATCCCAAAGCCCTTCCTCTCCCATGGTGAGTCCCTTCCCATGAAGGAAACTTCAGATCGCAAGGACGTGTCCCTGACGGAGGATGTGCCGCTGTGTCACACAGGGAGGAGCATCCCAAGGAGGAAGCAGTGCAGCAGCACCTCAATGACTTTAAAAGATGTATTCAAACACCTTCTGAACATCTGCAGAGAGCTGGGGTGTGGCACCATCTCCACACCTCCGTGTTCATCACCAAGGACTATTTCGTTCATTGTCATAGCTGTGGATGAGGGATCCCAGGAACATTCTGAGCCCCTGGGAAGACACTTTCTCTACGAGAGAGGCCCCAGAAAAGACCAGCACTGTGCCTCTCATCAGAAAAGCAGCTTCCCTCAGGAGTCCTGCAGATGGGCTTCTCCAGAGGAGCCCCTTGCCCTGTGCTGTGGGTAATTAGTGGGTAATTAATGGGTGCTCCCGGAGAACAGCCCCAACCTCCAGCAGCACCAAACCCCACTCAGTTAAACCCCTAATACTGCCTAAAGAATGAATCAATCCCAGCGCCTCTGCTCTCCACGGATCCAGTCACTCACTGGATGCAAAGAACACGTCTGGAGAGCCCATTAAAAGCCACTCGACTGGAAAATAGTTTCTGGCCTAATTCTAGTGCTGGGGTCTTGGTCGGGGAGAGAAATCTGACAGCGAGAGCGTGTCTGCGGGGAGGACGAGGCAGGGCTGTTAACTACTTCACCAATCTAATGGATAGCGCTCTCCAACAGTAATTAATAATTAATATTCGTAGCCTGCTTAAATCTGTTGACTCTGTAAACCACAGCCTCTCACTTAAAGGCCTCTCATCGTGCTGAGACAAACTGGAGAACAACCCCCGTGGAGAGACTCAGCGTAAACAAGAGCAGCAGCAGCTCCCGGCTCCCCAGGCCCCATTTTAATCCCTCTCCTCATCCTATCTTTTCCTTGGTGAATTCAGCATCATTCCTTAGCAGTGTCTCTGTCCTGGCTCAGCACAGGACACTGCAGTCACCAATTCCAACCTCCTTCAGAGGTTCCTGGGCCATGGGCCATGTCTAGGCTGCCAGGAGACATTCAGGACAGCAGTGGAGGGTCTCCAAATACACCAAAAACTCCCAGTGGTCTTGTCTCCTTTTGAGCACTTGGGGTAGATTTGAGGGATAATAAGTTCAGTTAATTTCTCCAATTCGAGGCTGGTTTGCCCACAGAGGCAGCCAGTGAGTGATCTCTGCCTGTCCTTACCTCAGCCCAGACTAATTTTGATATTTCTCTCCCATGCCCAGTTGCAGAGGGGAGTGACAAAGAGGCCCTGGGAGGAGCCTGTGTCCAGCCAAGGTCACCCCACCCCAGTCCAAGAGAAATCTGATAATCTGCAGATAGATTTAGCGAGTTCAGGAGTTGGGCTCCTTGCATCAGTTGGAGCTTTCTAGAGGCTGAAATGCATCACCAGAGCACTGCAGCTTCCTGCCTTCACTGCAGGCAATCCTCCTTCGCATGGATCCACTGCAGATATTACTCACAGCTTCCCTCTTCCCCCCCAGTCATTGTCACCACCTTAATGAGAGTTTCAGCCACCAGGAGATCGATCGCTGATGTCCTGGCCCTGTGGTGTCTGTGGGATTGGGGTGTGGGAGTGAATGGCACCCAGGGAGCTGAAATCCAGCTGGGAGGTGTCAGACCCCACGTCACGTCACACTCAAGCAAAGGTGGGACAGGGCAGGACAGGTTTTCTGGATGGCAACCATAACCCCCAAGGAACAACACCACAAACCTGAAGAACTCGAAGGGCTGGACCATGAATTTGTGGATCTGGCCTGTGGGATCACCCAAACCATCCTAATTTTGTCTCTGTAGCATCAGCTCCGGGGACAGTGTGACTCCTGCTGAAATCACCTTTGCTTTTGACTTTGCTCAGAATTGAAAGACAGCTCTTAATAACTAAATTTCACATTTTGGGGTAATTGGATGCACACAGATGACTTTTTTATAGCAGATTTGGCTCATTCATTGTGTGTGTCCATTACTACTCCTGCTATATTCCAAGTTTGTGAGAACACAAGAAATTCCTTTTTCATGATAAAGAATATTTTTTCATCATCTGCATTACAAACTGCATTTTATCAGAGCTACGATTTAATCTGATAAGAGTCTTTTAAGACTCAGGCAATAGTTTCACTCACCAAGTCACATTTGATACCTTATTTCCCATGGAAATTTGAAATTCTGTTCAGTTCCTTTAATCAGTATTCAACAAATACAATCCCATTGAAATTTGTTTTTCTTTCCAAAGGGTAATGGAAAAAGGCCTCCTTGCTAGCATTCAGATGTGAGCACACCTAAAAATACCTAATATCAGGAAACAATTATACTTCTTCACTTGAATTAATAATTTGCATTTAGAAAGGAGGAAAATATGCCCATAAATAATTTTTTCCCAGCTTCCTATAAAAAACAAGGACAACCAATGTGAATCTGTATTAAAAGTACCGAGGACGTGGTTGTCCTGCAAAGATGTAAATTGGTTTTAAACATTGAGGAGTCAAACCTTGGGAGAATGGGGCAATTTTTGCACTGTGGTGCAATACCCCAATGTTTCAGGGAAAAAAACCCAAACAAACCTTGTTTCTGGCTTGTGTATGTTTTATATACTCCAATATAAAAGTCCTTCAATAAGTCCTTCCCTCTGGAGTCTCCTAGAGAGCTAGATACTTAGCACTTCTGGTTTCCCCAAAAGTTCCAAAACTGAAGGAAAATAGGAAAATGAAGCAATATTTTTCTCTTATTTCCTTTTTACTAAAATGGGAAAAAACAATCATTTGGGTTTGAATGAAACCTATCACTCAACTTAAACAAAATTCAACAACTGTAAAAACAAAATTTAAACAACTTGGTTCCCAAGTCCCTCAAGAGTTTGGTGAGATTTCCTGAGAAATGGATGCGGGATTTGAAATATGAAGTGCAACATTTTCCTTCAGAAAGGTGAACAGAGGGCACCAAGGTAAAGCAGGATTTTTTGGGAAGTACAATCTCCCTCCCACATCCCACCCCTGAAATGAGGGAAATCTGAATGAATTTCCAAAGGTTTCAGGGTTGCCAAATTTTGGGAGGGAAGCCACATTAAAAATATTCTTATGGAAAAACATAACCCATCCATCTGTCTTTTATTTGTCAAGGGAGACCTGGTGGATCCAGAATTTCTGTGGGGCTTCCATCCGCTGCTGAGATGGGCACCACTGTGCAGGGAATGGGAGAGCCCCGGTGCATCCAGAATTTCTGTGGGGCTTCCATCCGCTGCTGAGATGGGCACCACTGTGCAGGGAATGGGAGAGCCCCGGTGCATCCAGAATTTCTGCCACCCGGGTCCCACCAGGGCTGCTCATTGCTGGACTCGTAGCAGCTGAGGGCTGCCAGCTCCATTCCAGCCTTTCCTCTTCATCCATGGATCCCCATCATCACAGCAAAAGCATCTCTTCAGGTCCCAGCCAGGCGGATCTAAGGGACAGGTCTCAGAGTGTGCTGCCAGGAGAGAGCCAAGACACACCAAACATGTGCGGAAATGGTGTTTTTCCTGTAATTCCTACTGATACTCCACGAGCAGCATCCCTGAGCTCAGCTGTGCTAATTCTGACACCACCAGCATCCCTCCAACCAATTCTTCTCCCTGTAAACTCTGCTCCCCCTTCTGCCCCTCAGGCTCAACCCGAATATCCCAATATCTGCTGTGGGAAAGATGGAGAGTGGGAGAGCAGGGAAGCAGCCCCAGCAGCTCCAGACAACAACATCCATCCTGCTAATGGCTGGAATAATGATGGCATTCCTGTCCAGAGCTGTGGCGATAACACGGCAAACACCACTCGCAATTATTGTAGAAAGCACAGAAGGCAATTTGGAATAATAAATGTTTCCAATGCAGAGCAGGAACAAAAGAGTCCCTCAGCAGACGGATCTCTCCTCTTGTGGTGTTCCAGGGCCCTCCTGGGATGTTGCAGTGTCTGGAGCAATGGCTCAGGTGGTGATGCTCAAGTTGAACCATGTCCTCCCTCCCTCCGTGTGCTGGGTCCTCTGCTTGCAAGGATCCTGCTGGAATTCTGACCAAAACAAAACAACACAGGCCCGCCCAGGTTCCCAAGGAGGGGAGGAAGAAGTTCCTGCTCATGGAATCAGGTTGGAAAAGACCCCCAAGATCATCAAGCACAACGTTCCTTCATGGGAAGGACGAGCCCGGAATTCGGGTGGCTCTTCCCACCACCCTTTGCAGTGCCATGCCACCATCCCAGCAGGATGCACAGCCCCTGCCTGGCCCCGTGTCCAGCTCCCACATTCCACTGGCCTGCCACTGCACAGGGACAGCTCGTGGTGTGGGGATGAGGCTGGATCATCCCTACACACACAGGGAACACCTTCCCTCTTCCACACATCAGCACCTGAGGGGCAGCGTGAGCCACGAGCTCAGCAGGAGAGGGAGGCCAGGAAGGAGACCAAAGGGAGTAGGGGAGGGGTCCAGGGGATGAGCAGAGGGGATGAGGAAAGCCAAGGAAAAGAAGAGGGTGCCTGGGAGACTCTCATTTGAAAGCCGAAGGCTCCCTGCCAAAGCAAACAGTTGGACATGGAGGGCTCTCCATGGCTCTGGTTCATTTGGACCATCTGGCATTTATTGAAATCGCCTCCCTTTGTGTTTGCTCCGATGAAGTGGGTTTGTATTCCTGCTTCTCTCCCTCCTCGCTCCTCTGCCAGGCCAACACGAAGCTTCTGTCCCGCCTTTCCTCTCGCACGTCCTCACAATGGCTCTCGAACAAAGAGCGCCACGGCGGGAAATGAATCCCAGGAGGAATCGCGGATGGGGAGCAGACGCCTGCACATGGACGGCCCCGTGCACGGCCCTGCTACCCCTTGTCTTACACACTTCCACTGCCTCCCTTGGCCCTCAGTCTGGGAAAGCAACAGACTGAGAGCAAAGATGGAAAGAGAAATCGGAGCAGAAGTTAAATGGGAGAACAGAAAAGCAGGGAGAAAAAAATCCTTCCAAAAGGTGCAATTGCAAAGTGATGACAGGCTGGTGGAAGGGAATTAGCAGAGAAGAGCACTCTGTTCACCTCCTCCCCTCCCTGCACTGCTGTGTGATCAGAAAGAAGCCAAAAGAGCCATTTTGTTAGGAACTTTGGCATCCGCCACTCTCCCGCAACGAGGGCGAGAGACTGAAATAATCAACATTTTCTGCGGCACAGAAATGCAAACACTCAAATTCACATCTCAACTGACAGTTTCAGTCAAAATACGTCCCCCTGAAGCTCTGCAGTTAGAAAAGATTCACAGACTCGTTTCACAGCAGAGCCTGCAGTCCCAGGCCACGTTACACAGCCGCACTGCCGGAGTTTGCATTTCCTATAAGTCAGCAAGAAGCCTCTGAGGCTCAGGATGAGCTTCCAAGCCTATTGCACGGAGGAGCCTTTCCAGAGGTTTTTCAGGAAGCCTGTCCCAGTGGAAAAGAAAAACAAACAAAGAACACAAGCACGAGGGTGGGGAGAGGTTTCCTTTGCCTGCTCAGCCTCTGGACGCTCCAGAGCCAGGACAAGACCTCATCCAGCAAATTCCTGCCCCTGTCACTCCATGCTCTGCTGCCATGCTCCCTCTGGGAGGTCCATGTGGACTCCAAGGACTGCAGGAAGGAGCTCGGTGGCTCTGCTGGCACAAATTAGTGGAGCTGAAACTTTAGATCAGTGACAGAGCCTCTTCCTCCTGGGAGCAGTAAATTGCGATGCCAGTCCCTAAAGACCCTCCTTGCCATTAAGTGATTAATGAATTCATTAACACCTCCAGGAACACGGGAAATATGACACGGACAGCCTGCCTAGGCTTTGCTAAGTATTTTTCCTAAGGAGCAGCAGAGAAGAGTGGCTAATTAAGCTATATGGCCCATGGCAGCACTACTACATTTATCCAGAGGGGATGAGCAGAGGGATGAGATTCTGTCTCCTGCTTCTGACCAGCTTTTATTTGACCCATAACGAGATGCTAAAATCAAGGGTTTATTGCTATTATAAACCTTTCGTTTGAAGGGGGGAGGGAGGGAGAAGCCTTTTTACTGTAATGGCCTTAATGACTTTCCCAGCGTTCCCAGTCCAGAGGTGGAACGGTCCCAGAGTAACTGGAGGTAAGAGCCAGGGTAAGGAGAGGGGAAAGGAATTGCACAATGGCCTCTCCAAATCCTACAGAGACACTTAATTCTTCCCCTAAAGCCACAGTCGCATGCTCCAGCCCATTTCCCTGACAATTTTATTTACCAACTGTAACATAAGCAGCAGAGCAAACACTGGAGATGAAGTGTGAGCCGGGCTCGGGCTGTGACACCTGCACTAAATCACGGCCGGGATCGCCTCCTGCCACACCTCAGCAGGACATTCCCACTGCTCCCACAGCTCCAGCCAGGCAGCTGACAGCAGCCAATCCATCCCTGCCTCGGGAATGGCAGTGCCTCTCCCCCCGTGTGCCTTGGATGGCTGTCCCAGGTTTGGCTTCCCATGGAGCCCTGCTGAAGCCTTCCATCGGAGCCGCAGGGACAGCCAGGCAGGGCTGGCTCGGGAAGGGGTGCCCATTCCCTACTTTGAAGGGACAAATTGCTGCTACTCAGCTCATTTCCTTTCCTTCATCTTGGGCTTCCTTGTCCCTATGTCCCATATTTCACAGAATCCCAGGGTGGCTTGGGTTGGGAGGGACCTTAAAGCTCTTCCAGTGCCACCCTGCCATGGGCAGGGACACCTTCTGCTATCCCAGGGTGCTCCAAGCCCCATCCAACCTCTCCTGGGGCACTTCCAGGGATGGAGCAGCCACAGATCCCCTGGGATTTGCTCTATTGTTGCAGACAATGTTGGGTTCATCTCTGCAGCCACCAATGACTGCAGGAATTGCTTTCCATAACCCAAGTGGGACAACTGTCCTTCAGTCCAGACTGGCACAGAGAGCTGAGAGTGCCTTGTGCCTTTCCCACTTCCTTGGGCTTCTTCACTTCCAGAACAACCTGAGGATGCTCAGGAAGATCCACAGCAATCCTCAGGGATGGAAGATGCTCCGTACAAAGCACTTTTACCAATTGAAGGCACCAGAGGTGGCATGGAGCCACCAGGATATCCTGCAGGTGTGGGGGCTTCAGAAAATTTGAAAATCATGGAGAATCAGGCTGGAATGACGACTCCATTTTAAAGGCAGCAAATTGGAGAGAGCTCAGAGAAAGCCCCTAAGAAGATGAAAGGACAGCAGGTATTGATTTAGGTAGGAAGATCAAAAGAGCTATATTTGTATATTGTAGTTGAGCTAAGTGATGACTAAGTGTTTAACGGGAAGGGTTTGAAGGACACAAACCCGGAGAGGGACCAGGGAGAGTGCAGGAAGGAGCTGAGCAGGAGCAGTGGGGTGGGAGAAAAGGATGGGAAAAGAGGCAGATCCCACCTGCCTGGGGGTGTTTTCTGGCAGGGGGATGCGAGCAGCCCCACCAACACCCAACCCCGAGACACATGTGGCAAAACAGCTTCCCAAAGCTTTCCAACCCTGATCCTGCACTGCTTCCCAAAGCTTTCCAAACCCCGTCCTGCCCAAAGTTTTCCAAACGCCATCCTGCGCAAAGCTTTCCAAACCTGATACTGCACTGCTTCCCAAAGCTTTCCAACCCCATCTTGCACTTTGCTCACTGCAGCTCCACCTCCAATCAGTTCCTGCCACGCCACAGCCTCCAGGGGCACAGGGAACATCCTTGAGGGGGCCCGGGGTGCCCTTACAGCCCACACAGTTGGTGACACCGAGATGACTGAGCCTCGGAGTGCTGGGAGCCCTGTGACTGCCCCAGACAGAAACAGAAACAATCCTGTATCTCAAATCCACTTTTGGGGACCTCACTGTCCTGCTCCATCCTCTCCAAGACCTAAGGAATTCATCCTGAGTCTTTGAACTTATTTAACAGGGCTGGAGCTATCAGTTCTTGCCTGGAAACAGTGTTTGCAATGCATTAATCTGAATATGGCACACCCCAATCCATCTGCATGGTCTGGTGACATCCCTGATTTCAGGGGACCTTTTGCTCAGTTCTGTTCCCTCTCTCTGCTCCACCCCTGCTGGGTTACTCAGGGTTTGCAGGGACAGGGATGGGACCACAGCCGGCACAGCACAAAGCTCTTCTGCTCCTCCAGGTAATTCAGACCCAGGTGGGAAAAAGCCATTAAAGTGACTTTAATGGGTGACTTACCCTCAGCCTCCCTCTGCGGAGCCAGGTTGGCACGTGTTTCCCTGGTGCTTCCAAGGGCAGAGCCAGGAGCATTTCAGAGGCTGATACCTTGGAAATCCTCCATGGAGAAGAGTCCTGAGTGCACAGAACAGGCGAGAAACACACGTGAACCATCCTGAGGTGAGCCCCAAGGCACGAGGGTGTGCAGGGCTGCGCACGGGAGGGCCTGAGGGCCACACGCTTTGTTAAACAGCTGAATTTGTAAGTTCCCTCATAGGCTGGGATCTGTTCAAAGGCTGAGCTGCCCACCTGAGCAGTGCCAACCCAGCCTGCTAGAGAAGAGATGGAGAAGGGGAAGGGAAGCAAGACAGAGAGAATCTGATAAAAGAGCCTGATTGAATCGCTCTGTCATTACCTGGGACACCCCAAAAACTTGATGTCGCTGTTGAGACAGTCACAACACGAAAAAAGTTCACCACAACAGCTTCTTGCTCAGAGAAAAGGAAGAAGTAACTCTTTATTTTCCAAAGCCTTTTTATACTATTTCTAACTTTCACGTCACACATCCATTGGCTCTAAATTCAACCCCACAATATGATGGGCTACCTACAGCCAGAACAACATCTTGGAAAAACACCACCTGCATGAAACCAGGTATCTCTGTTTATGAATTCCTGCTTGTTTTGAACCAGAGAGCCACTGTGAGAATTTGGAATAACAAACTGCTCTCATGGTAAAGTAGCTCTCACTATGTGCCTGTGATTCTCACAACTTTATGGCCTCACTGCTTGGCCTGAAATCACCCACAAAAAACCTTTTTACTCCAGGATCTGCAGGGGCATCCAGGCAGTTCAGATCAATTCCACCGCTCTGCTCTCTGTCCACATCACTCAGCATTTTATCCACCGTTTGCTGGGGTGATTCTCCTTGCTGGGAACGTTTACAGACAGCAGAAAGGGAGGTCACAAGTAAGTAAGGATGAGAACAGGGCAGGTCACAGTGTGGGTTAAATGAGCCACGTACAAGGGCCAGGATTCATGGCCCCTTACAGAGCCACTAAATACATTTTTCTCACCTTTTCCTATCAAGTGTCAACAAGATCTGCTCCAATCGAGGACCCCTTGATCCGTGTGGCCAAGCAGGGATTCAGGAGGATAAACATTCACACATGGCTGGAAAGGGTGACAACACGCAGGGTGTTTTGCTCAGCCAGACACAGTCCCTTGACCACAAGCTGCTCACCCCCATCTCCACTGTCGAGGTACATCACTGTGGAAAAATGCAGTCTGATGCAAGCCAGTGCAAGATATAACACCTCTGGGAACCAGGAATGCAAATTACAGCTACTTCCAATGTGAGAGATTACCTCAGAAGGCACTGAGTGCAGGAGGACTAAAGATGCTGTCCCTGGAGTAAGTGAATATTCATCCAGGCAGGGACAGGAACCAGGCTGCCACTGGACATTTGCATTTGCTTCTTCTCTTACTCTCCATTTCCCCCCCTTTTCACCCACATTTGCATGACTTTCTATGAAAAAAAAAAAAACCCTCTGGCATTTCAGAGGCTCTGAGAGCCCTTGTGCAGAGCACAGCCCAACTCTGGGTTCTCAGAGCTTTGGCAGGAGATGTGGGGTGTCCACACAGGGAGGGGAGGCCTTGGAGAGCACTTAAAAGGATTCCATACACACAGCTGAGAGCTGGAAAAACTCCTAACTCGGCTCAGCTGGCTCAGCTGGCCAAAGAGTTGCTTACGAGACCCCAAGATGTCCAGACACCAACATGGAAATATCCTGGTTTGCAGGAGACTTCCCAGGATTGCGACAATGACATGATGAGATTCAATGCCTGGAAGCTCAGGTCAGATAAATCCCAAAATGCTGTGCAATTTCCCAGCAGGGAGGGACACGGGACACTGCAGGACCTCACGAGGGTGTGGATCCTCCTCCTTGGCGGTAGTTGCTAACTCCTGAAGGGCCAAGCTTTAATCCAAGCTTTAATCTGCTCCTGGAGACAGGAGCAGAGGGAGCGGAGCTGGATGGCTCAGGCCATCCCCCCATGCCCCTGCTCCCTTCCTCGTCCCCTCAGCCATGACAAGAACAGGAAACTCTGCGTAATTGCTGCTCAGCCTTGCATTGCTCATGAAGCTCTAGTCCAGTCTCACTCCCCAAGACCTCAGGAAGGAATTAGTTGATTTATTTTCCTCCCCCAGGCTCGTTGAGCCTGGCAGATGTTGCCTGCTTGTTCTTTTTGTTATTTCCTCGCCTTCTTCTGAAGGCTCGGAGGTGGGCTGGGCACAGCCAGGGCTTGTGGCCGTGCCAGGAGCGGGGTCACCTCGTTCCGTGCCCTTTGGGATCGGTCGGTGCCACCTCATGGAGGCTCCGTGGCATTCAGTGACAGTGGTGGGCACCGCACGCAGGGTTCATAACCTGGACATGACATCCTGCAGTCTGTCAAGCGATCCCAGAGCTCAGAACCTTCCAGGCCTGCCCAAATATACATATGGAAGGGTTGAAATCCAATCTCTCCCCTGCCCTGTCCCCTGGAAAACTCTTTGATGACTAAGCCCATTAGGGGAGGAGCAAATCTCCTGGAAATGTCACAGCTGATCTCTGCTGACCTTATCAAAGTGCACGATCAATACGCTGACCTGTTCGGAGCAGGAAACCTTAAGCAAAATCCAAAGAGAAGCAATTAAAGCAGAATTTCACAAATGGGACGGGGGGTGGGGGGATGGAAATGCCCCCTGTTCTGGCTCTGGAGAGCGAAAACCAAATGAGCCAAAAGGAACCGTGATGCTGAGAATTATCATCTACATAATTAGTATTTGATAAAGCAGGAAATCAAAGCCACCATCCATTCATCGTGCTGACAGCTGCAGGACCACGGTGCCAGGCTCTCAGGGGTGGGGGCTGTGCCCTCAGCAGTGCAGGTACCGATCCTCACCTCCACCTCGGGGACACGCCAGGACTGGTTTGGAACATGGCAGGCGTGATCCTGAGCTCCGAACTGCCTGGATTCGAGGGGTGGAGAACCCTCAGCCTTGGTGACAGCTTCCGGTGGCTTCAGGCACACAGGGACCTTCGGGCAGCCTGGAAAGATAAACTGACTTTCCTGACACCTGGAACTCAGCCAGCTCCACCCCTCGTGGCTGCAGCAGTGCCTGCCGAGGCTCTGAACAGGACAAACCATCACCATTTTGAACAGCTCAGCACATCCTGGGAGATGGCAGAGCCATGTCAAACAGCCTGGGGCCAGCCTGCCCTGCAGGACAGGCATGGACAGGGGCAAGGAACAGGCCTGGGTGCCCAGAGAGATGCAGCCAAAGGATTTCTGGTCAAACACAACCCATATCAGCTCCTGTAGACCATAAAGCAGCACCTCCCCTCTGTGGGGCCTCTGATTTTCTGTAAGATGCAAAAGGATTTTCAGGTAAACTTATTATTAACCTTCCCATGAGGAGAGCAATGCACAGTGAAGAGGCTCCAGAGCACAAAGAGGAGCTACGGTTCCCACAGAGGACAATTTAAAGGAGCAGGTGACAGAAAGAACACTGAACTAAATCAAGGAGAGGGAGATTAAAAGGTAAATCACTTGTAGGACATCCAGAGCAGCTCTCTCTACAGGGCTTTGCCCAAAGGAGAGATATTTTCCTTCCTCTTTACAGCAATTTTTAAGATTTACCTTTCCTCACAAGGGTGAACACGAGGCATTGGAAGGCAGCTTGGGGACAAAACAGGAGGAACTTTGCCTTTCCTGACACACAGAGCCGAGTGCCTGCTGGCAGCACTGCCCATCCATCCTGCTGTGCCGGGCTGGAGCGGGGCTGTGCCCATCCCCACACCACCCACTCGGAACAGATCCCTGCCTATTTCACGGGAAAAACACTAAAAAATTCCCTGGAGTGCCCCAATTCCCACGTGAATCACCTCACCATCAACCACAGGCTGCTGGGAGGAACAGGAAGAGCTCCAGGCCCAGCCCTTCCTCCTTCCCTCCCTTTTTATTTGCCTTCCCCTCTAATTTCATCCGCTCCTTCTGCTGGCTGGTCCTTCACAATCTCACCTCATTAACCCTCGACAAGGCAGGATCTCAGCTCTCCAGCTGACCACCTTTTCCCGGCACAGACGGAGCCCTGTGAACAATGTCTGTGGGAGCTTATCAAAAAAAGCAATCAAAGCAAGTCTCTGCTGTCCTGGGGAATTCTCTGTGCTCTGGGAGCCTCATCAAACCAGGGGAAAGAAAGCAACAGCAAATTTAACAGTGCCATCCCTAGCAGCCACAGATGGCTGCAGTTCCTAAATAAGCATTACATTAGTGCGAAGGAGAGGGGGAAAAAATTAGAGGAAGAAAGGGAAATATAACAGCTGTATCTTAAGCCTGGAGGCTGATGCTAAATCACCGTTTGTAGATGCTTTCAGCACTGGCAATAAAAGTCAAGTTGCTTCCACGTTCAAGGGGCACTGCTGAGTGTACAGCATCCTCGACCTGCTGATCATTTGGTGGGAACATTCTCCAGCTGTCCGACAGGATGGGGACCCAGGAAGACAGGAGGAGATGTGTGCACAGAGGAAAGAAGTGGGGGAAAGCATTAATGTTTAAAAGAGTGTTTTACCTTCTTCGAATGGAGTGTTCTGCTTTAAAAAAAAAACCAAACAACAAAAACCAAACAAATACAAAAATCAATAGTGCACAATGGCTTTCAGTGCACTGACAGAAACATCATTCGCCCTCTTGTCACCACTGTCATGTTAAACCGCAGCTCCCACCATTCCCCCAGCCTGGAATTCTGCTGGGTGGACAAAACGGAGCAACAACAATTGGGGGCTTTGGCTTGAAATCCTGAGCCCTCCACAGCAGAGGAAATCTCCCTCTGGAAGCAGGAGCTCAGGTGGGGCTCATGGAATGGATCAGAGGATCACAGAATGAATCACAGAACCATGGAATGGGCTGAAGGGCCTGAAAGCTCATCCAGTGCCACCCTGCCATGGGCAGGGACACCTTCCACTGTCCCAAGCTGCTCCAAGCCCTGTCCAGCCTGGCCTGGGACACTGCCAGGGATCCAGGGGCAGCCACAGCTGCTCTGGGCACCTGTGCCAGGGCCTCTCCACCCTAACAGGGAAGGATTTCTTCCCAATATCCCATTTAATGCTGCCCTCTGGCAGTTTGAAGCCATTCCCCCTTGTCCTGTCCCTCCATCCCTTGTCCCCAGTCCCTCTCCACCTCTCCTGGAGCCCTTTAGGCACTGGCAGGGGCTCTAAGCTCTCCCTGGAGCTTCTCCTCTCCAGGTGAGCACTCCCAGCTCTCTCTGCCTTCCCTCCCAGCAGAGCTGCTCCATCCTCTGCTCATCCTGGAGCCTCCTCTGGGCTCTCTCCAGCAGCTCCAGCTCCTCCCTGTGCTGGCCCAGGGCTGGGGCAGCTCTGCAGGTGGGCTCTCACCTGAGCTCAGGGGCACAGGGGCACAATCCCAATCCCTTTCCTCTGCCCACGCTGGGGATCGGTCAGGGCAGGGTTGGGGTCTGGGTCAGTGAGCACAGTTGGGTCACGCTGAGCCCCTCACCCCCACAGCCACGAGCCTTTCTCGTGAGCCTTTCTGCTCAGGGCTCTTCAGGGAAAGCTCTGCTCGCAGCTGAGGGGTTGCTGCAGATTTTTCCCCACGATCTGGAAAGGAAACCATGAGTTTGCCGCCAGCAAAGAGCACAGGTGACACAAGTATTGGAGGAGCAGTACGTGGGGACGTGACTGGGCTGGGTACAGGAGGCATGAGCTGTGCTGGGACTCAGGCGGGCTCACGTGGCCTTTAAAATATGTGCTGGGCGGGAGAAATAAAAAATTATAAGAGGAATTAGAAGTCCAGGCAGTTTGGGGAGAGCTTGCAGGGCATGGGGATAGCCCTGTGAGGAAGGAGCCCCCCAACACCCCAAGGGCAGCACCATGGCTGTCACCTCCACACTCGGGGATGTGCCCCACCTGCAGCCAGTTCAGCCCAGCACCTGAGAGGAGCGCTTCCCTGAGGCAGAATCTCTCTGTGGAGGGGTGGGAATGCTGAGGATCGGCCGTGGGGGCAGCCCAGGCAGCCCCCAGAGATGCACCTTCCCAAACAGAGAGCCTACATCGCTCCCGATCCCGAATCCCCGAGCTCAGTGACACACTCGTGCGTGGGCTCTCAGGGAAGAGGCTCCTCGCAATCTCACACATCCCTTTCCCTCTCCTTCGCTTTTTAAAGGTTTTGTTTCTCTCGTGTTTCCATCAGTCTATGACAAAATGCAAAATTACATCTGCCATGTCCGAGCTGTGGAATCTTCTGCCTCCTCTTGACCTGCTCAGCGTTTTTACCACATTCATTTATTTTTATCGCACTTCATTAGAACAATGATGTCCTTTAAGCTACTTGGGTTCTTCAGCAACTCGTGGCTACTCCCTCCCTCACAAATATTGCGGATTATTCCTGTTTTGCTGTCATATTCCCTCTCCGTCCCTGAATTAGCTACGCCAGTTAATTACCAGCCCCTGGGACTGCTCCTAGAGCACAAGCCCTGAGGCTGAGGAAGGAAAGGAATGTTATTACACAAGTGAGCAAGGTTTGCCTGCTCTTACTTGAGCTCCCTCGGGATTTTCCGTCAGAACGTTGATTTCCTGCAAAAGGAACAACTCACCTGGGCATGTCAATGCCAACACATTCTTGTTTCTAAACAAAAAATTACCCGAGTGTTTTGACAACATCAAAACATCATGTTTCATTATTTTGAGAGCATGGAATACTTTGATATTAATTCTGAAACATCTTTTCACTTCGAGTTTCTCTTATAATCCAATTGCTTTAAATGCCAAAATCAACTCCAAATATGTAAACAATTTCTAATGGTTTCACAGGGACATCTCAAGACAAAAAATACGTTTAAATTAAACTCCATAATTTTCCTCTGAAATGGGAAATGCATTTCTTGCTCAGGTCTAGACATCAGCATATCTTGGTGGACTCTAATGAAACTGAGAGAACCCACCCAGGAGAGATGGACAGTTGGGCTAGCAGGGAATGCTGAAGGGCATGGAAAATTCCAGGCTGAGCCAGGAGAGGAAAGAGGCAGAAGGACGAGCTGGGAACAATGCTGCAGGCCAGGGAAATGTGAATTTGTGATGCCAGGTGGGGTATCTGCACCTGGGCCAGCTTTCAGGGAGTTTGGGATGGGAATGGAGAATGCCAGAGAAGGACATTTCAGAGCACTCACGTCAAGGACAACCTTTCAAATCCCATCAGTTAGTGAAAAACCCACTCCTGAATTTCCTCTCCTCTGAAGCAGACTCACTGCAGTGCCAGGGCAGAGCTGCATCCTGGTGGCACCAAGGGGAGATCTGGAAACGTCACCTCCATCATTCTGAGCTCGGATCACCGGAGAAAGCGGATCAGTGCTGAGCGGATGGCTGGGAGAAAAGCTGGAGCCATGCTCTGAGGCACATTAATTGCTTATTAATTACCCCATTCATCACGGTGACACCCTCGTCTGCATTCCCAGTGGCACCCTTGCCGTTGGCTGGGACTGCCACACTGCTTTGGGTAAGCTGAGATAATTCTGCTGCCTCACCCAGACCCTCCTGCGTCCCAAAGGGTGGAAAAGAAACCCAAAACCCCCACGTCTTCACAAGAATCCCAATGCCAGCACGGCAGGCTGGAAACTGGCAGCAGGAAAACGCAGATGAGAGAGGACTTCCAGGACAAGGATGTTCCCAAGCCCTGAAAGTTTGGGATTCGTGGTACAATTTGCGAAGTGTCGGCTTAGCCCATCCAGGGCTTTGCTGCAGCTTCCCACAGGCAACTGCAAGTTCCCATTAAATCACAGAGAGCTGTAAACCAATCACCAGGGAAAATTTCTGTTCCATCACCGGTGCTTTTTCTTTATTTCATTATTTATAGCGCTCTCTGATTTCCAGCAACTTTTTTATTATAAAAAAAATTATTTTCTTTGTCTGAAAATTGATATAAAAAGAAATCCATCTCTCAGCCGTCATTTCTCTTAATGATGTTTACATCAGCAGATGGGGAAAAAATCACTTTTTAAACAGAATTTATTACCCGCTGACCCAAAGCTTTCCCATACATCACTGTGCTTTCACAAAGTTAGTTTCCACAGCAACATGATGTAACTCTCCAGCGTGTCTGGGAGCTGCTGATGTTAACTCTTCCATTCCTATCCATATTTCTTTGTGATGGGACACCTTGGCCACAGGGATACCTCAAAATTGGATCAATCTCCTGAGCTGGAAGAGACCCACAAGGATTATCCAGCACTCAACTCCTGCCCCGCACAGACACCCAAATAATCCCATCCTGTCCCTGAGAGCGTTGTCCAAACACTCCTGGAGCTCAGGCTCTGGGAAAGCTCAGGCTCAGAATGCTCCGCAATAAAGGACATTTTTAGGTTGTCTTGTTTAATGAGACATCAAGGAAGAGCTTCAAGCAGGAGGCAGAGGCTGCAGGTGTCCGAGGGAAAGGGAGCAGCTGGGCAGGGGTAGCACAGGAGGAAGGAGACGGATGTCTGGAGATGCCAGCCATAAAATCACCGAATGGCTTGGGTTGGAAAGGTCCTTAAAGATCATCCAATCCCAAGGGTAAGGACACCTTCCACTAGAGCAGGTTGCTCCTTCCTGGCCTTTTGGCCAGAGCTGCTGGAAGTTCATCTCCAGCCACAGCAGGAGCTCCTCTGCACTGTGAGAGGTCTTCCTCCAGGCCCACCTTCTCCAGCACCAAGGCCAGGGAGGCCAAGGGAATCTGGGGGCAAAATATAACACAGCGTTCTCCAGGAAAAGGGAGGAGAGTGAAGGTGGACAAACAGGCACTTAAGTCTTCAAAACGGTGGTGAACTCCTCTGGGGTGAGCACCTCGTGCTGTGGTTCATGTGCTCACCAAAACCTGGTGTAAAAACACGCAGAGAGCAGACCCTCATGCTCTGAGGGACCATGGTGTATGAACAGCTCCAGAGCTCTCTGCAGCAGCAGAGACCACAGAGAATGAGCACAGAGCATCCCAAGGTGGGCAAGGGCTCAGCACAGCATCAGGAAGCTCTCCAAGATCTGGCTCCAGACTTTGGCCCCATGGCTCCAGCCCAGCTTCAGGCCCAGGTGGATTTAGCAGCAAATTTGGCCTCTCAGCAATCAAGGTTCAGCTCCAATAGAGACAGTTGAACCTATCACTGCATTTATTGATTGCTGGGATGTTGATAAACAATTGATTTTTTTCTGCAAATGTCACCTGGAAGGAGTTTTATGCCTCTCTCTACAGGGAGCGAGCGATAGCGAGAGCCTAACGCAGAGAACACAAACTCTCTCCAGCTAGGGCAGATAATTCCTGTAGCAAATGGCTGAGTAATAGAAAGGAGTTGCTTCTGCCAGGATTTGGGAGTCGACTGTAGTGGGAAATGGGAAAAGCATTTACTCAGTGCTTTGACTCAGGTATCAGAATGTCACTTTGGCACCTAATCACAGAAATCCAACATCTCCAGCCCCTGGCTTGAGCAGTTACACCGCAATGAGAGATCCACCTGGGGAGAGATGGCCATCAGGGCTCAGCTCGTGCCTGCCACAGATCAGAGGCCAAAGAGAAAAAGGCTGTGGGACCACGGGAGGCGTGTGACAATCCCCAGGGACAAATTGTGCCAAGGAGAGAGCAGCCCCACATGTTGGGAGAATGTCATGCAGAGAGCTCTGGAGTCAAGAACAACCAGGCATTTTGAGGGGACAAAAGAAATTCAGGTTCCCTGGCTCTGTGGCTCCCTGAGAATTGGTGCCATTCACCAGAAACTGGAAATCAAGGAGCAAATGGAATCCAGACATTGGGGTTCTTCAGGAAAAGAGGACCGTGTAATTAACTTGTCCCTAACTTGGGAAAACTTGAAGTAGCATTCACAAGAGACAGCAAAGCAAAAGGGGGCACTGGAAACCAGGCCCTGGCAGCTCTGATCTCCCCAGAAATCCTTGGGTGCTGCAAAGCTCTGCTGTGAGACTCCTCCAAGGAATTCCCAGCACACTGTGGGATCTGGGTTTCTCCTTGGACAGCAGCCCTGCGTGTGCTGTGCCACAGAGCACTGACATGGCATTGCCAGGGTCT
This sequence comes from Origma solitaria, assembly GCA_013397895.1. Classification (NCBI taxonomy): domain Eukaryota; kingdom Metazoa; phylum Chordata; class Aves; order Passeriformes; family Acanthizidae; genus Origma; species Origma solitaria. The sequence goes on from VZRL01005702.1 coordinate 905,797, forward strand.
GCAGAACTTCCTCCTAAACTTCCTTCTGCTTGCCCTTCAGCGTTTCCAAAAAACCACACAGTGGCCAGGAAACATCTCCAATACACACAGCATGAAAGATGCTTCAAAATCCATTCCCCACAGCCTGGAAGGATGAGGGAATCCCTGTGCTGAACCGTTTCTCACCTTCCCCAAGGCACAGAGCTTCCCAAACCTCACCGCTTCCTCAGTAGCACCAAAAACAAAGGCAGTCCTCGTCCTGAATGAAAGGATTTGTGGAATTTAAAGGTGTTTTCTGAAACAAGTCTCCACCCACCCCTGCACCTTGGCTGGGATGTCAGCTGTGTGCTCACCTCACAATAATTCATCAGCAAACACCAACAGCTTTGGGAAAGCTGACTCAGGAGACTGAGACCTTATTTAGCCAAAAGCACTTGCTCTGATTGATTTTTTTCCTAAAAACAATTTAAGCTTCCTTTTCTGCATTCTGCGTGGCAGCTCCTGCATAAGTTAAAGTCTCCAGCAAAACCACTCTGTGCTAAGAGGCATCAGTTCTGTCAAAAATGATCCGAGCTCCATTTTCAGTGATATGAGCATACATTGATGGGGTTACCATCATTATCAGAGATCAGACACGGGATTAGGATCATTATCAAATCAGCCTACCCATGCCATTTCCTCCACTTATCTTAAAATCCTCGAGTCTACCAGAGGATGTTGACCTTTTATATCAAAAAATGTTGAGCAGCCTATTTATTGGAAAGCTCCAAATTAGATGACCAAGAAGGAGAAAGCTTTTCCAGCAGCGACTGCCACCCCCATCAGCAGGATCCAGGAGCCCCAAAATGCAGGGAACCAGCTGCAGGCTCATCCGAATGGTCTGTTTGACTGAAGGAGATGTGCCAATCCATCGGGCAGTCAGGCAGGGGGTGTTGCCCAATTCCTGCCCAGGACTGGGGGATCCATTTGTCCATCATCAGAGTCGGGGGGGAGCAGCACATGCAGCAGGGATTTAAATTCCTGGCCTTTCCAAAGTCCCCATGGAATGAAGGGAGCTTGGGATTGAACTGGCAGTGGGAAGCCCCAGCAGCACCACACCCTGAGGAGAACAAGGGCATAGGGCTGGGAAATGGGCCACAGTCCTTGGAAATGGCCACAGTCCTTCCACTCAAGGATCCTGTGAGAGAAACTAGACGGGGTGCAGGACTCTGGGCTGGGATGTGAACATGCGTCCCATGTCCCAAAGCTTCCCAAATCCATTGTGCAGGTCAGGCTAAAGCTCAGCTCCAGCTCCAACAGTAACGGGAGACAGTGAAAATGACTCTCTTGGGAAGAGAAAGAGAAAAGAGAAGAGAGAAAGAGGGGAAAAGAGAAAGGGGAAAAGAGAAAGGGGAAAAGAGAAAGGGGAAAAGAGAAAGGGGAAAAGAGAAAGGGGAAAAGAGAAAGGGGAAAAGAGAAAGGGGAAAAGAGAAAGGGGAAAAGAGAAAGGGGAAAAGAGAAAGGGGAAAAGAGAAAGGGGAAAAGAGAAAGGGGAAAAGAGAAAGGGGAAAAGAGAAAGGGGAAAAGAGAAAGGGGAAAAGAGAAAGGGGAAAAGAGAAAGGGGAAAAGAGAAAGGGGAAAAGAGAAAGGGGAAAAGAGAAAGGGGAAAAGAGAAAGGGGAAAAGAGAAAGGGGAAAAGAGAAAGGGGAAAAGAGAAAGGGGAAAAGAGAAAGGGGAAAAGAGAAAGGGGAAAAGAGAAAGGGGAAAAGAGAAAGGGGAAAAGAGAAAGGGGAAAAGAGAAAGGGGAAAAGAGAAAGGGGAAAAGAGAAAGGGGAAAAGAGAAAGGGGAAAAGAGAAAGGGGAAAAGAGAAAGGGGAAAAGAGAAAGGGGAAAAGAGAAAGGGGAAAAGAGAAAGGGGAAAAGAGAAAGGGGAAAAGAGAAAGGGGAAAAGAGAAAGGGGAAAAGAGAAAGGGGAAAAGAGAAAGGGGAAAAGAGAAAGGGGAAAAGAGAAAGGGGAAAAGAGAAAGGGGAAAAGAGAAAGAGAAAACCAGCATCCACAACCCATGACCATGACTTGAGCTCTGGGAGGTGAGCAGTAGGGAGAACCCCATGGCTGCTCCCAAATCTTTGGGATGCTGGCACCCAGGCAGGATTTTCCCACGGTCATCTGTCCATCCTCTGACTCAGTATCCCATTGCCAGTGATCCTGAGGTCTTACACCTTACCCACAGTGCCACAGAGCTGGGGCCACTCAAGACCTTGCCACCCACACTCTGCATCCCGGGCTGCTCCTGCTCCTTCCCAGCCTTTCTACCCAATATTCCTAGTGGAGGGATCAGCCATTGAACTCAGCCCCAAAGTCCCGCCCTGCTTGTGCAGAACTGTCCCTGGAGTCCAGAGGAACATAAACCAAACCCAGCTGCTCTCTGCTGTCACAGCCTAAGTGCATTAATGTCTTTTTATCTCCGTGGGGGCACCGCGGCCGCCCCCTGTTTCCATGCAATTGGTGTTAATAAAATCTCTCTCTGCAGAAGTGACAAGGGAAGGATCCACTTCACTTGGCAGGTTTTATCTGCATTGAAATTGGAGTGCAAGCCTTGTGTTCTATAAACCGCTCTGCTGATAGCTCTCATCTGCGACCCTCCTCCGAGACCGGCTTCGGGCTGATTATTCCCAAAGAAAACATCTTTATAAGGCAGCCCCTCAGCTCTGGCTTGCAATCAACAAGTCGGCTCTGAAACACTTCTTTCAGCCAGCTTAGGTAATTTTCACCGCAAAATTAAAAGGAAAAATTGTCTGGAGACAAAGCATTACACAGAGCACCTGGGAAATAAGATCCGGAATAGATCTGGAGCCGTGGCCAAAAACCGGTTAGTTTGGATTGAGGTGGGAGCCCTTGGAGCCGTGAGGCAGCAGCTGAAGGGAAACCTGAGGAAATTAAAGCAGCTGTCAGAGCCTCCTTCCCTCCTCAGCACACGTGGGAGAGGGAGGGCAGGAGCTCAGGGCTGCAGCTGAGCACAGGTGGCCAAGCTCCACGGGAAGAAGAAATGCTAAGGAAAGAGGTGGGGAAGGAGAGGAGAACCAGCCGAGCCAGAACACAGCGAGTGGGAAGGCAGCAAGGCTCTGTGCCTGCCCCCAGCAGCAGGAGGTGGGAGGAAGCACCGCAGGCAGAAAGGTCCTGAGGTGTGCGGAAGGCAGGGAAGGGAGGCTGAGGAGAGCCGGGCAGCAGCATCCTCTCAGGATGCTGTGGAAATGGGGCTGTATTCCCTGCCATCCCAACAGACTCGGCGTGTGCCTGTCTGTTGGAGTGCTGGCAGGCTGTACCCCACTGCCACCTTCTAGCCAAGCCCTTAAGGCAGCTGAAATTCTCCTGGAGGTGTCTCACCGGAGCCTGGATGGCCTAAGGACCAAGGGAAGACACTGGCTTCTCCCATCTCCCCAACATTTTCCTTTTCCTCTCTACAAAATAAATTCACCATGCTCAGAATTTCCTCCATGCTCCTGAAATCCCAGATTCATCTGGTGTTTTCCTTGGTTTCGCACAGCCTCTTGCCCATAAATCACTCATTCCGTTCTAGATTGATATTAACCGTTTCGCCAGAAGCTCCTTATCTACACAAGCTGCTGCTGAGCCCAACCGGATCTGTCCACACCAAATGGAGAGAAATTATGAATTTGCTTCATCAGTCAAGGCAGGAGAAGTGATAGCAGTGAGGAGAGACAGTAAATAAGCAGTGCATCTACCAAGTATTTCCAAAGTAAATCAAGTTACGGGAACAATTAGAGGAAATAGAGATTTTTGTCTGCAATTACAGCCCTGTTGCTTCTCCCATCCACACAGACAGTTATGCAGCATCCAAATGAAGAACTGACTTGCATTTTTAAAGTTTCCGATTTTTTTTCCAGCTGGGAGAACAGGTTTGAGTCTCCCTCTCTCCTCGCCCATTTAGCCAGCTCTACTGAGCGCAGCTGTAACTTGAATATTCAATTCCAGACCAGGGCAGAGCTGAGGGGGCTGACAGAACCCAGCCAAGATCCCCCCACCCACAGGTTCAGCAGAGCTTTTTGCAGGAGGTTTTGGCCAGAGAGCAAAGGAATGCAGCCCTAAAGCTGCCTGTGCTCAGCAAAGCACAACTGCAGGAATTCATTACCCATTTTCTTGGGGCATTTTTCCTAAGTCCGGGTTGTAGCAGGTGAGCCTCACTCTCCTCAGTGTGTGTTCAAGCAGTGACAATAATGATTTCTTGATATCGAAAAAGGATAAAACCTTAACAGGCCCCATCTAATTGGTCATGGAAGGCAAGTGATTATAGACTGGGATATAGAAGGCGGCGATTCGTGGAAGTTTTACAATTAATCTAATTAATAATCTTCAATTTATGTATTGCTGCCTCTCAGGAGGTAAAAAGGAGAAGTGTGACGGCTGCGGATGGAGACACAGCCCAGCAGCTCTGTCAGCCCCAGGGTGACAGCTCAGCCTTGCGAGTGTCACCGCTTCCCAGGAATTCTGCTTCCCAATCCGAGGCCTGCTGCGAGCACGGGGGGACAGAGCAGCCCCCCCGGAGATAAGGAGTGACACTGAGTGCCCGAGAGTCCTGATGAGCAGGGACACGTGGGTCTGAAGCCGGGACAGACGGACACATCTCCCTGCGAGGCGCTGGAGCGGAGCAGCCCAGCGGGGTCTTGCCTTCAGCCAGGACAATGCCCTTGGAATGCTCTCCTGCCTGTGAAAATCTCGTCTGCTCCGAGCCGCCTGCAGCCCTTTCCATCCTGGCCAAAGTCAGATCCCAGGCAGAGATACACAAAACGCAGTAAATATTGATTTTGCCCTCACTGTGGAGTTTGTGAGGGGTCGTTGGACCTTTCCTCCCCTGGGTGTGGATTTCTCCGTGTTGCAGAGCTGGGATGGAGAGCCTGCAGGAAGAGTCTGACTCCCCCCAAGACCCCAATCCTCGCTGTCAGGGCAGGATTTGGAGGAGCAGGAATGAACTGAGTTTCTCTCACTGCAGCCAGAAGGAAAGCAATGACCTGCACAAGGTGGCACTGCCTCCAGATGATCCCAAACCCCAAACCCCAGCTTGGGTAAGACCTTCCTCCCTGAGCACCACAACCTAGGCTCCCATCCTCCTCTTTCCCACCTGGCTGCATCCTCCGGGCTCCTGTGCCCTGCTCAGACTGCCAGTGGGCTAACACAGGATCCCACATCACTGCCTCGTTATCCTAATTGTCCTAATCACCTCATTAGGCACCTCACAGCTACTGCAGCAAGCTGGCTTGAGGACTGGGGTCCTTTCCCACCATCAAGCTCCTCTGGAGGGCAGGAGCAAGACAGACCTTTTGGATGTGCACAGAACCTCGAGAAGGCAGAAAGAGAAGCCCAAAGTGGCTAAAAATCTGGGGTATTGTAGCAAATAATGCAGGATTGGACACACACAGCAGTGCAAGCCTCTTCCCTATCTGAGCTTTCCTTCCTGCTAAAAGAAAATTGTCCAGTTAAAATAGGGATTAAAATTAAAGTAGAATTGCTGTCCTGCAAGACTGGGGAAGAGGTTTTATGTCTTTCCCTCTCAAAAGTCAGGCAAAAGGTCAGTAATTCCTAAAATTTGTAAAAACACTCAATAAAAAAACCCCAAAACAATAGAGAAGAAATTGGATCCAAGGATTATGTTGGCTCCAGTCTGAACCAGGGCAAACTTCAGCTCATCTGAAAGTCCCACACAGCAACTGGAACTTCTAATTTAAAGAGAATATTTTAAACAGCCCAGATTTGCTGCTTTTTTTTTTTTTTTTTTTAATCAAATGAGAAAATGAATTTTTAAAAATCCTCCCTGGAAAAAGCAGGTTTTCAGTGGAAAGCAGCCGAAATGAAAAGTTATTTTGCAGGTTCGCTCTGAAGAGGGAAAGGCATTTTTCATTGAAATGGATGGCATCTGTTTTCTTTCCTGATGAAAGGGAATGGTGCTTCTGGACAAATCCCTGCAAAGAGGACAGTCCATGCCAGGGCACGGAACATCTCCAGGCTTCTCCCTGAAACCAGCCCTGGCAGAAACCCTCCAGTGCTGAACTGGCTCCTAACTGCAGGTTTCATCTAAAGCAGAGAATCTGACTCAACTCAAAACAAAGCTCTTCAATTTGGATTTTTCCCAGTGGTTTTGTTGGGGTTTTGAAAGTGAAGCTAAAATCAACAATTACAGAAATTGCTATGCCTGCGTAACGAGCACAGCAGTGGAAAATTCCCATCCAGCTCTGGCCTCAAACTCAGAGCAGATCCTGCTCACAGGATGAGCTTTGAAGAGCCAAATGAATTTTCCTCTGAATTACCAGGATGCACTCCTGAAATATCCCCTCCTGGAATGAAACCCACCCTGCTAAAATTTTAGCATTTAGATTTTCCCAGCAAAATGCCAGCCTTAAAAGGGATCATGATTTGCCCTCCCAGACAAGGCAGCGGTGCCCTAGCAGTGCAGAGCCTTGTCCCTGGAAGTGCTTAATTCCATATGCTTCAGAGGATAGAAGGGGGAAAAAAATAATTAAAAGGCCCTTAATGCATCTGGCCAATTAAATAAAGCTGTAAATGGCAAGGAAATAATTTCTTGCTGACCCCTGCAGCAATCAGCTGCTGACCTGCAGCATGAGAATTGATTAGCCCTATCTTAGCATAGCTTGTATAACTACAAATGTTATTATTGGCCATAAAATCAGCCAGCCCTTTACGCAGCCCATTGGTGGCATTTGGCTCCCTGACCTCCCAAACCATGAATTTTGCCAGCTGGCAGGAGCAGCCGTGGGGTGGGAAAAGCCTTTCCCTGTGGAGCTGGGTCTGGGGGAGGTGGTTTCCAAGCGGGCAGCGCTGTCCCAGTTTGCCCCAGCACAGCCGCAGTGAATGTGGGGCAGTGAGGGTTAATCGCCCACAATAAGCTCAGCCCTACAGCTCGGAGCTGTCGTTCTTCACCGCAGCCTGTCTTTGGGCCGGGGGAGCCCAGGTTCCCTCACCCCCTCACTCCATTAATATCGCAGCTGTCAGCACCAGGCCGAGTGGAATCCTCCCCTCCTCCTCAGAGACAGCAAAGCTGGGGTGGGATCTGCCCTCGTCTTCCTCCCCAGAAAATCCCATTATCCCAGCCGAGTGCTCACTCAGCACCTGCCCTGGAGTGGAGCCCCCTGGCCAAAAGCTGCTCCCAAACACCTTTGGAGCCGATCAAGAAGGAATTGCTGGCTCTCCCACAGCTCAGAGCCACCTCTCCATCTGTCATCCCTCTTTCCTCTTCCTCCCTCCACGTTTTGTGCTGGGCTGGAGGCACAGGAAGCCACTCTTGGCCTCCAGGAGCTCTGGGAAGCAAAGTGCCAGGTGGCATTAGGAACAGGGAGCAACTCATCTCCTCCCAGAGCTGGGGCTGTGAGATTTGGTGACCCAAGCTAGTGCTGACAGCACTGATGTGGCTGCAGGGTACATCCCAAAAGTCTGCATAAATCTGGTGACTTTTGTACCCAAAAGGTGTGGAGGGTATCTCAGTAGAGTAGCCCAAAATCTGAAATCTGTGGTGAGTTTTTGTCCAGTTCTACCCCTCAAGACCATCAGGGAGTGGATATTTCCTGTGTCCCAGACAAACCTTGAGGACACAGGTGTCTGGAAAGTGCTGTGGCAGGACACAGAATTCCATCACTTCAGTCTCACTGAAGACCCGTAAGATGGAGGAGCAGGGAAAGTTAGGAGTGCTGCCAAAACTGGGGATGCTCTGAGGACAAATTTCCATTTGGATTGCGTTGAGAAGGGAATCTGAAAGAGGCACTTACAAAGGGCACTGACACTCCAGGGCACTGACAAAGCCCAGCCCAGTGCAGAAAAATCCCCCAAATAGTACAAACAACCAAGGCCCAGGTTTGATGCCCCTGGGGACCAATAGCAGTGGCCAAAGAGAAGAAACCCACCCTGTGTTGGGAACAGCATCAGGGACTGTCTTCAGGTGAGGAGTGCCTGAGACACAGCCCGGGGGAGATGGGAATTGATGGGAAAGGTGTCCAGCCTTTCCTGGAAGCAGAGGAGATGCCCCATGCCGGGGAACATTCCCTGTACCCCTGCTCCCAACACCGGTGGCACTCTGTCCCCTCGAGCAGCAGAGCCCTGTCCCTGTTCCTCTCTCGCACGTTTACATCCACAGCCTCAAAACAGAGCATTGCCTTCCAGAAGGAAGAGAAGCAGAGGGGAGAGAAGCAAAGGAAAGGCAGGAGGGAAGGAGGACAATGGAAAGGGACAGCACTGCAGCCCCAGCCCTGCCTGAGCTCTGCTTGCCTGGAATCTCCTTGTCTTTGCTTCCCAGTCGGTGTGGGGATGGCTGCAGCCCCGGGACAGAGCCAGGGAGGGAGGGAAGCTTTCACTCACCTGCACGGCTGGCGAGAGCCTGAGGTGCTGAAACCTCCTAGAAAGGCGCCTGAGCTCGTTCTGAATGTGTTCACATGAGCAGAGCTGAGAACGGCTGGGGTGAATGTCAGGGTGAATGCGCAGTGCCCCATCCCAGCAGGCTCCTGCTCCCACCCCATCCCAGCAGGCTCCTGCTCCCATCCCAAAAGGCTCCTGCTCCCACCCCAGCAGGCTCCTGCTGCAGCTCTGCCCTCAGCCTGTGCTGCTCCTGCACACAGAGGGGCTCTGCACTGCACTCACTACTGTGCTGTCAGGAAAATGAATCCACAAACGCCAGAGGTTTATGTCCAAAAAGGAGACAGAGCAGTCCTGTAACTTTATTCATGAATACAGGGAGAGCTCATGGGCATTTCCCATGGGGTCTCTCAGACTGATAGAGGACACAGCCTCTTCTTATCCTAATTTCCTGGCTGCAGTTCCCTCTCTCTTTCCCCATTGGCTGAGGCACTCGAGAGGTACAGACTTTCCGATTTGCCTAATACAGAGCCCTTCTAATGCACATTCCCCCTCTTCTTGTTTTCTTTGTGTCTCTGTTCTTTTTCTCTAAGTCCAGGGATTTAACACAGCCTTGGGTGAGTGACAGTCTGTGTCAATTGATGGAATTCCTATGGAATTTATGGTTCCTCCCATTGCTTCTTTCCCCTATCAGTATCTGGCCTTATCTGCCAGCAGAACTCACAGATTGTTTGTAAAGACCTCTCCCTCTTGTTCTTTCAGTGGGATTGCTCCAAGGATCTCCCTACAATCCCCAGACAAGCCAAGAACACCCTCCAGAGCCTCACCTGTCCCCTTCACCTGAAGGAAGGAGGAGCAGAAACAGCCTGAGCTGACAGCTTGTCCAGGCTGGCTATCAAAGGCCTGGCATGACAAATAATTTGCATTTTGCTGGCTGCACCTCTCCTGCCCAGTCCCCAGTGTCCCCAGTGTCTGGGCAGGGACAGTTCCAGGGGACTCTGCAATCTGGGCAGCAGGTGCCGGGAACAGAGAAGGTAAAAGGGGATTAAGACAGCAAAGGAATGGCAGTGAAGGGAGAGGAAGGAAAATAAAGAGGTGAGTGGGCACAGGAGCACAAGGCAGGGGGGGCTGAGCAAATCCAGCAGAGGAGCCACTCACAGCTGCTCCTGCCTTCACCCCGAGCTTTGCCGGAGCTTTGGCTAAGTCCAACAACAAATACCCACTGTAGCAGGGAGATTATCCACATTTAAACAAGCAGGAGGGAAGCACGGCCTGAGCAGAGGAACAAATGGCATCCCTGAAGCCGAGCAGGGCGTGCCAGCCCAGGATGCTGCTGCTGGCTGCACATGCCATGGCTCAGCCCCTCACAGGGAACCCCAGACCAAGGCTCTCCTCTCTCCCAGGGCTGCAGGTCAGGACTAGGATGGAGCAGCCAAACGCAGGATCTGATGAAAGGTTTTTAATCAAGTCCACAAGCTCTGTATTTCAGCTTGTTTCAACCACAAATGGCTGCACTTGTGAGAGCTTGGATGTGTTGATCACACTTTGGGGTGAAAAAGAGCAGAATTTTGGTTCACATACACACAGAACCATGGAAAGGCTGGAGTGGGAAGGGTCCTTAAAGCCCATCCAGTGCCACCCCTGCCATGGGCAGGGACACCTTCCACTGTCCCAGGCTGTTCCAAGCCCTGTCCAGCCTGGCCTTGGACACTGCCAGGGATCCAGGGGCAGCCACAGCTGCTCTGGGCACCTGTGCCAGGGCCTGCCCACCCTCACAGGGAACAATCCCTTCCCAATATCCCATCTAAATCTACTCTCTGGAAGCCATTCCCTGTGTCCTGTCCCTCCATCCCTTGTCCCCAGTCCCTCTGCAGCTCTCCTGGAGCCCTTCAGGCACGGGAAGGGCTCTCAGGTCTCCTCAGAGCCTTCTCTTCTCCAGGGGGACACCCCCAGCTCTCCCAGGTGAACATTCCAGAAATGCCTTTACCTGCCTAAAAGAGACCCTTGGAAGAGCAGTGCACGTTGGAAAGAGGAAGATTCAGTAATGAGGTGGTGCTGAAAACCCCCTGAACAAGTCAAGGCAAAAAATGAGATGCTGCAGTCAGAGTTAAACACCACAAACCACCCTAACTGTGCCTTCCCTTCCCATGGAAGGGAATCGAACCTCCAGACAAGCACAGCAAAATGTTTGCAGGAAGATGCAGGCTTGGAAAAGGGGCATATGGATAACAGTACCTTGAATAAAAAAAAAAATTAATTCCCCTTATTAAATCTCTGCCTGCAAAATCCGTTGTGCTAAATACGCGGCCAGCCCTTCTTGTTCTGCCTCCCCTCAGCTTAAATGCGTCATCCATACCAAGGCAAGGCTCCAGGAGAGAGACTGGAAATAAATGTAAGGGTTTCTGGAGTTCCCCAGCCAAGCAGAGTTGGGATTTGGAATTACAAACCAAGCTAGGAATATTTCCCAAAGATTCATTAAAATCCTTTCCTAGACTCCTTAAAAATATGCACCTTAAAAGGAAAAAAAAACCCCAACAAATAAAGGAAATAAAGGAAGAAATAAAATTAAAATACTGTTGCTGCATAAGGAGGGTACAACTGGAATAGATGAGTGTGTTCAACTACAGAAATTATTTAAGGTTCTGCTCAAGTGTCTGTGTCTCCTCGTCCTCACCGAAGCCATGAGAGCATCAAAGCACATGTGTCACACGTGGTACCTTCTCTCACCACCTCTCCCGCACACAGAGAAGGACAATTGTGCACAGCAGTGTTTTCTTGCTGTGGGATTTTGATTTAAATGGGTTATTCTTCCACTTTCTACTCTTCTAATCTGATACTTAACTCAAAAGAGGGGCAAGGTATCCCACTCCTGCTGGAGTAAAAGCCAAAATGTAGCATTCTTATGCTGAACACGGAATTTTTTGCATGATACCACCTTGAGTCATTTTCTTCCTGTCTTTTCAGCAAATATTCTGAAAGAATAGAAACACCGGAGGCTGAACAAAAGGGCTCCAAACTAACACATAACAACCTGGTTTTTGGGAGAGTTGAGTGAGCCCTTGAAAAAACCCAACAGTCTCTTGACTTAATGCTGGAATCCACTAGAGCAGGTTTTTATCTGCTTGTGCACATTCCCTTCAGGAAGGGAAAATACAAACACAGGCACAGGGGAGCACTCACAGGAATCCCTATGGAATTATTCTGTCCCTGTGCCCCTCGTGTGGGACACAAGGCACTGGCCCAGTTCTGCTCAGGTTTTATGCTGGGCTGACTTCTTTTCCTCAGCCAAAACAAACTATTCTGTGAGGTCTGGATAGCTCAGCAGAGGTGGAACAATATTCCAACATTCCAGGGCTCAGGACATGGGTAACCAGATGTTCCCAGGTCATGAAAGCACAGCCGCCAAAACCAAACCCTCCTGAGACTTTACCCCTTGCACTTCGTTGGACTTCCAAGAGGTGAAGAGAATAAATGGCACATCATGGAATTATTAAGATTGGAAAAGCCCTCAAAGATCGCTGAGTCCAAGCTGTGCCCGATGCCCACCTTGTCCCCAGAGCTCTGAGTGCCACATCCAGGCCTTCCCCTATCCCTCCAGGGATGGGCACTCCAAACCTCCCTGGGCAGCCCTGCCAAGGCCTGACCACCCTTCCCGGGGGGAAATTGCTGCTGATGTCCAACCTGACCCTCCCCTGGCCCAGCCTGAGGCCGTTCCCTCTCCTCCTGTCGCTGTTCCCTGGGAGCAGAGCCCGACCCCCCTGGCTGTCCCCTCCTGTCAGGAGCTGTGCAGAGCCACAAGGTCCCCCTGAGCCTCCTTTGCTCCAGGCTGAGCCCTTTCCCAGCTCCCTCAGCCGCTCCTGGGGCTCAGCCCTTCCCAGCTCCATTCCCTGGACACCCTCCAGCCCCTCCGTGTCCTTCTTGTCACGAGGGGCCCAGAATTGGGCACAGCTCTGCCCACCTGACCTCATCAGCCCCTCTGAACCCAATTTTCTGTGCAGACATTGGATGTGCTGGGAGGTTTCAGGAGATTCCCCAGAGCAGACCCTGCCTGGTCACTCAGCTCTCCCATCCCAAAGGCCACCAGAGACACACCAGGGCATTCTGGGCACAGCCAAACTCCCAGAGCAGCACCTGGCACCACATCCTGGCACTTTAGCAGTGCTGACATGGACCAGCACACGGCGTATTTTCATTTACACTCATTGCTTCTGAGCAGGAAGCATTTTTAATTTCCTCCAGCATTAGGGATAATGTAAGCCACCACAAATGAAATGAAAGACACCTCCCAAAATGCATTTTCAAATGCACCCTAAATAGTAAACACCATTCAAGTCAGATGCAGCCAGGATTTTAATTGGAAGCCGCAGAGGATGCTCTTTCAGGATTCATAATAATTGACATTTTGCTGAAAAGGTTCATCTAATAAAAGCATTCACAACTAAGGGCCAGCTCCTCCAAACATGCAGCTCGCTCAAGCAACACAAAGCACCCCAAAACTGTCCAGGTGAACATGGGCGGTGTGCCTGCCTGGCTCCAGCAGGGGGGACACAGCAGGAAACGTTCCTGGAAGGACAACAAGAACTTTATCAGGTGTGGAATGGCTTCTCCATGAAGAGCAACCCGATGGGTTGGGATGCTACAGCCTAGAAGAGAGGGAGGTGAGGAGATTCAAAACTCCAGTCACTGCAGGAGTGGCGGAGGATCACAGCATCCCAGGATCACTGAGGCTGGAAAAGCCCTCCCAGATCACCGAGTCTGCCCTGTGCCCTATCCCCACCTCTCCCCAGCCCAGAGCACTGAGTGCCACCTCCTCGGATGGGACCCTCCCTCCACCGCCTCCCTGGGCAGCTCTTTCCAATGTTTAACAACCTTTTCCATTAAGAAATCCCTCCTGGTGCCCAACCTGGCACAGCTCAAAGCCATTTCCTCTTTTCCTGCTGCTGCCTGGGAGCAGAGCCCGACCCTACCTTGCCCCAGCCTCCCTTCAGGTACAAAATCACTCCTCAATCCTTGTCCAGAACAAGGGGCATTGGAGGGAAGCAGTCAGAGATTCCACAGCAAACCAAGGAAGGTTCTTGTGAGGAAAGGGCTGTGGGAAGTTTACAGGGGGCTCAAGGCAGGGCTGGGCCAGTAATTGGCAGTGAGATCCAGCAAGGATTATTAGACCGATGAGTGCTCCCAGACACAGAAAATATCCTAAGCTGAAAATAATGAGGGCCCAGGAGAGTATTTAAGGGAAGTATCAGAACTGTTTGCCTCTCCCTCCTGCTCTCCAGGAAGGCAATTATGGCCAGTGGGTCTCTGCAGAGGGTGGGGTTTCACCAGCTGCCTTTCCGGGGTCCTCCCTGCAGAGAGCAAGATGACCCCAGTGCTCTCCTGGGGCAGGGCAGGGCTGTGCAGAGAGAGGAAGATGCTGAGGAAAGTGATGTGAGGGACCAGAACTGGGAAAAGGAGGGCAGAGCAGGATAAACACTCTATGGGGTTCTACAGGCTGCCCTTAGGACTCATCCTGGTCTCGCTGACTTCAAGGCGGAGGGAGGAGAGGCTGAGCTGCTGCAGTGGGGCTGGTGCAGCTCTGTTGGGTTTAGGGGAAGAGGAAGGAAAATTTACAGGGAAAAGCAGCATCTCCAAGACACGCAGAGCAGGAGCTGAAAAAAGGCTGGAGCTCAGGTGGGGAGAGCACTCTGGAAATGCAGACACTGTGTCAAACCTGCAGTGGTGCATCCCAAAACTCACTTATTTCCCTCCCAGCCTATTCCAGCACCCTGAAAGCAATGAAAGGTGCTCCTCTCCCTCACAGGGGTGGCTCCTGAGCTCACCAAGACAGATGAGCCCCAAATAAGGATCAATAACTGGGCTGTGAATAAGGCAAGATGGACGAGGGAGGGAATGGGCGCTGAAAAGGGCAAGTTCCAGGAGGATTAATGATTGAGAGGGGGCTGCAGTGGAGCAGAGGAAGTCACACTGCTCAGCTCCTCGTGCCTTCAGGAGGGGAGGGTTTGAAAGGAGTGATGTGTCCCAAGGAATCTGGATGGCAACAGAAATGCACTGGCACCTCCAAAGTGCTTCTGTCTCCGAGTAAAGGAGTTTGGGTGGCAGCAAGGACAGATCCAGGAACCAAGGAAGGAGGTGAAAAGCCATAGGGAAGATTCACAAAGGCAGAAGCTTGTGCTGGTAGCAGCTCCAGAAAGGATTGGGGGAAAAAAACCCCAAATCTGCTCATCCCAAAGCCCCTCTCTACCTCACCTACAACATCCCACTCTTATTTCCTTCAATTCGCATCTTCCAGGCCACAGCCCTGTGCCCAGCCTGTCACAATCAAAACCATTCCTTCAGTCTTGTGTCTCCTCCAGGATGTGGGGGGAGGCAATAAACACCCCTTTTCCTGCAGCAGCTGCACAGCTTGCTCCAGGCACAGGGTGCTTGGAGGGATGTTACCCCGGAGGAAATCATTAAAGGAATCCAGCTAATTTTGTAATTCACACCTGGACTGCAAATGTTAAAGAGCCTGCAAGAATCTCTAATGAAATATCACGTTGTTTAAAGAGTTCCCAGTGAAATTCGCCCTTAATTGATTTCTGATCTGTGAAAAAACACCGTGGAGAGAGAGAGGAGATATCAGTCAGGCTCCTGTTTTATCCCTCCTGCGAGCGTTTTCCTGCCTTCGTTTCCTTTGTCCCCAAGGAATCAACACTACACCGAAGAAAGCAGCCTGGAAGATACTACAAAACTAATAAATAACACTCGAGTCGGAATCCTGAACAGCACATCCTCTTAAATCATCCTGAAAAGGGTGAAGCGGTCTCCTAGGACAGCTCAAAAATCGGAGAATGTGGATTCGTAGCAGGAGCTGTCCCGGACAAACCCCGTGGGCTGGACTGAGGCTGATCCCTTGTGCAGTGACACATTTCATCTCACCCTCAGGATATCACAGGGGAGCTTAATCCAGACACGAATGGCACAGAACAATAGCCAAAAATATTGACAGCAAGAAGCTGGCAGAAAATTCCCGACAGCGGCAGTGTCCGGCTCGGGAGGCGCCAGGGCAGCTGCGGGAGCCAAGGAAGCAGGTCAGGATTAACTCCTGAGATAATGCACTGCAAAGCTCTTCCAAAACCCAGCAGCGAACTGCCATCGAGCAAATGAGCAAACAGTAAAACAGAGCTGCGAGAGATGAGAGGAAATGCATCTCTAAACATCACCAGAGACCCAAATAAACTGCTGAAGCAGGAGGCTGGAAAACACCAGGCACTCAATAAGGCTTTAGCCAACATTTGCAACTGCCACAGAGCCTGCTGCAAATAACCAAAGCTAACGGGGAAAAAAAACAAAGAAAGGATGTGCGAGGGTTTTCTTAAGAGCTGCTAGACAGAGTCACATCACAGACAACCAAAGCAGCACGGGAACACCTTCCACAGCAAACAAATAGTGATGGAAGTGATGCAGGGTGAAATCTGGGAGGCTGCCAAGGGAACTGGAAATCCCTGGACATGCTGAACATCTTCAACAATAAAGCCTGTGATAAAATAAAGAGACTATTTATTAAGGAATTAACTGGAGAAGAGTCCTCACAATTGTCATGTGATCAGAGCTGCTCAGTGACAAGTTCATCTGGCTAAACCCGGGATAACGATGGATAACTGGGATAACAGGGGATGCCTTTCCCTCAGTTACACAGCACTGATACCAGGTTTATGATATGGCTCTGGCACAGGTGCCCAGAGCAGCAAAGTGTCCAAGGCCAGGCCGGATGGAGTTTGGAGCAGCCTGGGACAGTGGAAGGTGTCCCTGCCCATGGATGGGAGTGGAACAAGTTGGGCATTAAGGTTTCTTCCAACCCAAACCATCCATGATTTTATGATTCTGATTCTATGGTTCTCATGGGAACAATCAGATCAATTGTGGATTTTGGAAAGCATGTGTTGGTTTCTACCCCCAGCAAGAGTGGTGTTTTTCAGCTCCTGCTGGAGAACTTTCCTATCATTCCATTAATGCCTCTCTGTGAGATCCAGTGCAATTCCCACCTCAGCTGAAATGGGGGAATCAGCCAGATGGGATTCCAAGGGAGCAGTTCCCCTGTGACCATGAATTTTATCCTTGAGCAGGACTCAGCTGGGACCAGTTCCTGCAGGAATGGCCAGGCAGGAGCACTGAAGGGAAGCTCTGTGTGGAAGTTGTCCACCCTGAGGGTTTTTCCGAGGAACTTCCTTCAGCATCTCTCCCTCGGCTGCCTTGTCTAGACTCTCACGCTGAGAATCTGGGGCGTTTCATAATCTTCTTAAGAGTTGTGACCTTCAGTTCTGTGTTGCAGTGCCCTGAAAGTTTGTCCAAGAAAAACATGAGCTTCATTTTTAAAATACACAAATTCCTGCAGCTCAGCTGTTCCCAGGCAGGTCCAAACCATGCCACAATTTCTCACATCTGCAAAGAGCTGCTGTATGTGAATTGTATTTCATGCACTCCGGTTTCTTGGGTACAATAATGCACAGTTAATTCTCAAAAATTCAACAACTCAATAATTTCTCACCTTGTACATCCCTTTGCCTTCTGGGAACAGAATAAGCCAAGAGCTCCATACAGCAGATCCCAGTGGCAGCCCTGGAAGATGAAGGTGCCAGGACAGTCCATGCACAAAGCCCTCAGCTGGTTCTTCTGGAGCTCTGGGCATATCTGCAGATCTTAAAAAACATCTTTTACATCCCGTGCCTGTGCTGCCCCAGCACAGAAGCTGATGCCAAGGACACACGGTGACCTGGGCAAGGTCACAATGCCCAGGGGCCAGGCCACACCTGGGAGCCAAAATGTCCCAAACCTGCTCCATCCACTCTCCCTGGAGGCTGAGGCCCTTGGTTTGTTGTTTAAGACACAATTTAGTGCACTCCTTACCTGCTTCTTTTGAATCTAATGATCCAGCTCTCAATTTGATTTGTCTGCCTTGGAAGTCTGCTCCTCACTAATTCCCATTCATCCATCTCGTTTTCCTCGTTCGCTGCAAACTGTCATTTTTCTGACTGTAACATATTCAACTCCATCATCCCAGGCATTTTATTTGTGTGGTTCTGCTCTGACGGTGAGCGTGGCTGTTTCAAATTATGCCTTGCTTTCAGTTTTGCTTGAGTGTAAAAATGTCGTGTAAAAATGAACTACCCTCTGATGAAGGCTTTCAGCCTTCCCATTTGAGGAACAGCAGGCAGCTTTTTGATTCTGGGAGCAATGGGAGAAGCAGCAATCCAGCTTTTGTTTTACAGATTGCTACAATAGATAGCTTCCCTGTAGGAAGTGCAGCACTATATTATGCTTATGTAAAGGGTAATGACTGGGAACTTGGAGAACTCTCCTCTTTGGAAGTGCCTGACGAGCGGGAACAGCAGGTGTGGAGGAAGAAGAAAAGCTCCAATGCCTTTCTGTCCTAACTTTCTCTTCTTTTATGTTTGGAGACTGAACTCGGTGTCGGAAGCAAGTCGGCTCCCGCAGGTACCTGAAAGTGGAAAGGTATGAAGGTGGCAAGGAAGAAACCCAAACAAACGGGGGAAGCTGTGGGAGGCTGAACCCCAAAGCTGGCCCTGAGCAGCAATGGAAGGGGCTGTGCTCAGCAATAGGAGGCTCTTTAGCTCACGGTGGGCAATTACACGAGGGGTGGGTAAGGGAGAGAACAAAGCCGGCAAACACCGCTGGGGAAAGGCTGTGTCATGTTCCAAGAGCAGCACAGCACATCACAGCAGCAGCTGGCTGAGGAAAACCCACCAGAACCCTCCACAGAGCCATTTCTGCCCCACAGGAACAGCAGGCACTGAAGGTGCCCCTCTCTGTCCCTGCAGCCCTGATGTGAAATGCTCCTTCCCACTGCTGAAGGGCACAGGAGCCACCTCAGGGAGCAGAGCTCCAAGGAGGGACCCTTTGCTTGGCCTCTTCCAGGCACAAAAGATGCCAAAGCCCCGGGGAATGCCACCAGGTTTGCAGGATCTGCTGAAGTGTGACCCGGGCAAAGCTGGCTCAGGGAAAGCACTCAAGGGTCCTGTGAGAGCAATGGCACAGAGGGGGAAACAAAATGCAGGAAACTAGGCAGGCCAGGAGCAGCTCCCTGGGCTGAATCAGAAAATACAGCTTGCCTGGTTTGCCCCTGGTTGAGAAGGTCTCCTTCTTCTGGTCCAGAGCCTTCAGAGTCAGAGCTGTCATGGGGCCTTTTCCAACTTCTGGAGTCACTTCCATTACCTGCCCTGGTGTGTGTTCAGCTCCGTGATGCCCAGTTCCTGGGTGGCCTTTGGGAACAACAGAAAAAACCACAATTAAGTAAAAAGCAGCAGGAAATTCCCTGAATAGGGATTCGTATGAAAGAACTGAGGAAGGAGCAAACCCCTGTACATTCCCCTAAACTCTGTAAGAATTGCTAAAAGCAGCTGAACAAAGGGGCAAGAAGCTGCTGGGACAACACAGGAATTCACATTTACTGAGAACATGGATCAGAGCAGCCCACGGATGTGATTTGCATCCCTTTCCAGGCTGCGTTTTAGGAAACCAGCAGCTCCCAAACAAGCAGGCAGAGGCATGGTGACACATAACAGCCACGATCCTGCTGGACAGCAAAGACCTCCCCGATGCTCTGAGAGGAAGGAAACAAAGATGCAGCAAAATACAGACAAATGAAAAGGATTCCACCAGCCACAACAGCACAAGGACAAGGGGAGTCCTAAGCTGAATGCCAAGGGAAAGCAGAGATGTAAATACAAGTGGGACAGTCAGCGCAGGAGATGCTACACGAGCCTAAAATACAATTTCATTCATGCAGCTGTGGTGCAAAAGCTGCAGGAGATGAATATGCAGCTGATACACACACGGAACTGAGGGAGGGAGTGACCTGCACGGTCCCCACATCATCTGTGCCAGAGAAAACCTCAAATGGTGTTTAAGGGGTGGGATGTCTCGAGCACACCACAGCCAGCACTGGGTGAGAGGAGAGCGGCACAGCAATATGTGACAGCAGCAATATACACTGGGAATGCACTGCAGGAAAAGGAAACTGTTCTGAGAGCAACAGACAGCTCCGATCCAGAAATATGCCCATCACAGGATGAGCTGCAAGGCAGGGGAGTGCAGCAACAAAATAAAACATTTGCAAGCACCGAGGGAATTCACCGCGGTCAGAGGGAACACATCCAAACACAGGGGACTGAGGAGACCCTAATTCCCTCGGGAAGAGGAAAAGCAAGCAGCAAAGTCCAGCTCTGCAGCAGGACACACACAGAACACGCTCTGGAGGCGAGGAAGCAGCAGCCTTACCGTGATGCCAGTGCTGGCAGTCAGTGGTGCCGGGGTGGGAATGCTCCCTGGGATCGGGGCTGCAGTGCCACAAACAGCGCTGCAGGCAGGCAGGATCCCCTGGAGGCTGTCAGGCTGTGGGTTAAGGTCTGGGATACAAACATCAACTCCTTCCTGGCTGCTGGGAACAGCCAGGAGGGGAGAGGTGACACGGAGTCTAAGCAGATAAAGGATCAGCAGAAGTGATTTCCCATCTTCAGCTTCCATCCCCATCCCACGGAGCGAGACCAGCGCAGCTGACAGCCACAGATCCGAGAGACTTGGAGATTACTGGGACTTGGGAATGATCTAATCAAACCTCTTCCTAGTCCTGCTGTGCCCCAAGACAAACACACATTACAGCTGCATTAAGACAGCACAGGTGCTCTGTAAAACAAGCAGCTCTCTCCGAAATGCCACGGTGTGGAGGAAGGTGAAATCCAACCACACGACGGCAGGGAACGGGGGCCTAAGTCATCCCATATGGAAAAGGAACAGCTCTAGCTGTGGTCACAAAAATCCCAGGAGGAGGTCTGGCTTGCTGGGAGCCTGCTTACCAAAACAGACGTGATTTATGTCCAAAGTGAGGAAGGCTTCAAGAAGAAAACCTCAAATCACAACTGGGTGGGTTTTTTTAAAGCCACAGCTTGCAGTCCAAAATATCTGCCGTGCCTCCCACTGAATGTGAAGTCTCAGAGCTTTGCCATGTGCTGCTGAAAGGAGGGATTTCTCCAGGGGTGCTTCCCTCCCAGAGCATTCTCCCAGGATCAGCTGGGGAGTGCTGACCTTGCCCCGGAAATGCACACAGCAAACTGCCCAAAGACATGAACAGCATCCAAACAAATGCAACACTTGGCCAACCCCAAAGCCAGGCTTGGAGGGCCTCCAGGAGCTCCAAGACCAAGCTCTGCTCTGCAGGAGTTGCCATCCATCATCCCATGCCCGTGCCGGCTCAGCACCAGGGCCGTGGCACAGAGCAGCTCTCTGGATTAGGTCAGGGCATTCCTGGAGGAGCTGGAAAGCCATAAATCCATGGGAGAGGGTGCAGGAGGGTGCTGACCTTCCTCCTGGCCATTCCACCTGCACTATTCCCGAGAGCACCTGTCCTGCATGTTGCCTGGGCAGGGGTGGGGATGCCAGAGGTCTGGCGAGTGCCGGACACCTGGAGAAGTGCTGACTAGGAGGAAGGAGGAGACATAAATGAAACGTTTGTCACCCTTCAGAGACCTTCCAGCAAAGTAGGAAGGAGCCTGGCAGGGAGAGCAACTGGGAGAGACTCTCCTGCCCAGCCTCCTGGATAAGCACCTGAGGGGGCCACAGGACACACAGGGGTCGGTGGGATCATCACAACATTCCGGTTGTGTTCACTCCCTGTGCTTCTGTGCCTTTCACCTGGGAGGGGGAACAGAGCCAGAGTCAAGCACCAGCTGCTGCAACAGCAAGAGCAGAACCAGGAATTGCAGTGGCTCTGGATTAGCTGCAGAAAAGCTGAAGAACAGGGAAGGAAGGCTCTGCCAGGAGGAGGAATGCCTGCCTGGGCAATGGGAGATGTCTTCATGCAGCATCTCCTGTTCCCGTGGGACTGCAGAGGGCTGTGCTGGCAACGCTAACAGGACATAGAGGGGTACTGGCCTTAAACTGAAGAGACAATAGATTTAGATAGACAGATGGGAGAGATCCTTCCCTGGGACAGTGGGGAGACCCTGGCACAGGTGCCCCGAGCAGCTGTGGCTGCCCCTGGATCCCTGGCAGTGTCCAAGGCCAGGCTGGGCAGGGCTTGGAGCAACCTGGGACAGTGGAAGGTGTCCCTAGGGGTGGAATGTCGCAGGCTTTAAGGTTTCTTTCAACCCAAACCATTCTGTGATTCCTTGATAAAGACAACAGACAGGTGAACTGGAATGAGTAACCTAAGAGTCCTGAAATTCCAGTCTGCCTGATCCCAGGAGAAACAGTTCTTTTCCTTGGGACCAACCAGCCACGGCAAGCTTAGCGTGAACACCCAAATCCCCACTCCTGAAATACCCCCAAACTATTGGTGCATTCCCCTCCACGAACTCGAGAAATGAGCAGGGGAAGCTGAAACCCAAAAGGGGAGAGCCCAGCAGTGGCACAGAGGAAGAACAGTCTCCCACAGAGGCTGACAGAGACTCTCACCCCCAGCACAGCCAACAGGTCCTGCATGAGGACATTTCCTGTCAGCACGCCAAAGATGCTCCAGTGCCAACCCCCAGAGTTCAGGATGGGGCACTGTGCCAGCTGGGGGGGGCTGGCTCCTTCCAGGGAGCAGCAGGAACCAGGGATGTCTCCACTCAGCTGTGAGTGCAAGGAGGGTGCTCCACCCCGTGACTTCTCCCCCAGCCCAGCTCTCTGAATGAAGATGTGCCTGTTTTTTCCATGTAATCCAACGTTTCAAAGCCTGGGTGTCCATTGCTGGGGCTGGTGGGGAGGATTGATCCCCATGGCTGACGGCAGAGACACATGGAGTGAACGGGAGAGGGGCTGGAGTGGTTATTGATTTGCTACATGGCCTTGGCTAAATCACTTAATCTCAGTTTCCTCATCTGGATATTGGGAATTATGGGACTTGCAGAGTGCCACAAATTCATCAGAGGGAACTGCTTAAGAGCCCTTTATGACTTAATGGGATTTCCCACTTGAAAATTGCTCCCATGAGGATTGAAGCGGTGGGGCTGGGATATTCATAGCCTGACTTCTATTGTAAATGCAGGGCTTATTTATTTTTTTTAATTTTTTTTCCCCTAAAAACCCCATGTAAATCTTCCAGCTCAGGAACACACGGCCCAAGCACGTCCACACTCAGTGCTCTTTACAAACACTTACTGAGTCAACTCTGGCCATGGTAACAAACTCCACTCCTGCTCCGATTTGTATGGATTCAAACATTCAAAGTTGCAGACCCTGGTCCCGTGGGAAGGATGCTCAGCTGGGTGCTCGTGGTGCAAAGTCTGCTCGAATTTCCCTGCAGACTGTCACACAACAGCTCCCTGGAAGAAGTGAAAATCAGAGGATTGAAAGCTAAAGGTAACAATATCATGGATCCCTCAGGAAGGTCAGCTCCAAGGTGCAGTTTCTCCTGTGGGATAACACCATGGAATCACAGAATAGCAGAACAGCCTGGGTTGGAAGAGCCTGAAAGCTCATCCCATCCCACCTTCTGCCATGGGCGGGGACACCTTCCACTGTCCCAGGCTGCTCCAAGCCTTGTCCAGCCTGGCCTTGGACACTGCCAGGGATCCAGGGGCAGCCACAGCTGCTCTGGGCACCTGTGCCAGGGCCTGCCCACCCTCACAGGGAACAATTTCTTTCTAATATTTAATCTAAAACTACTGTCTGTCAGTGTGAAGCCATTCCCCCATCCTGTCACTCCAGACCCTTTTAAAGAGGCTCTCTCCATGTTTTTTGTTGGCTCCTTCAGGTACTGCAAGGCCAAATTAAATCACCCCAAAGCTTCTCCTCTCCAGGCTGAACACTCCCAGCTCTCGCAGCCTTCCCTCCCAGAAGAGCTGCTCCATCCTCTGCTCATCCTGGAGCCTCCTCTGGGCTCTTTCCAGCAGCTCCAGCTCCTCCCTGTGCTGGCCCAGGGCTGGGGCAGCTCTGCAGGTGGGCTCCCACCTGAGCTCAGGGGCACAGGGGCACAATCCCAATCCCTTTCCTCTGCCCACGCTGCTTTTGATCCATAGAAATGTTTAAATCCCTTCGTCCCCCCAGCCCAAGCCACAGCCCAACACAAAGCAGGTGCTGATGTTTCCTGAGAACAACCTGTGCTTCCAGCAGCAGAGCAGTTCAAGGCACCTCGAGGTGATGCAGGCCAAGGGTTGAGAAGCTGAACACAAAATTCTTCTGCACAGAGAATGCTTTCCTAGGGAAGGGAAGAGAAAAATCCCCAGTGTTTGTGCCTCAGTACCACCAGTGCTTCCTGAGCTCATTCACAGAGCCATACACAGCCCTGGCACTCAGAGACTACAGAACTAAATGCAAAGATCATTCCCCTGCTAACTCACCCCTCCATGGGGAATTCAAATACTTACCAGACTGAGGAATATCTACTTCTGCCCTGTCACGCTGCCTTGCTCCTTCCTCACCCTTCCCCTCATCACCCACACAGTCACTTGGTATTTATTCTGCTCTATTTTATTTGGATTTCCTCTAAGCAGACTCATTAATCTTCCCTGCAGATGCACAGCTCTGACAGCCAGGGTCTTGACACCTCCAGAGCCAGCGAAGGACATTCTCATACTCTTCTTTTTCCCTGCTCCTTTCTCCTTTTAAAAAAACCCTTCATACCTCAGCAGGCACAGGGTTTTTGATGAGAAGGTCATGTGAACTGGAGACAAGGGGGCTGTGGGGGAGGAAGGCAGGGGAAGAGGATGCAACTCCCACAAGGAACTCCCAAAGTCCCACTGAAAAGGTCAGGATGCTTTTGAGTTCTCGGCACTGCGCCCCGACACAAAAAAATATACTCAGCCCAGTGCAGAGATACTTGATAAAGAGTCTAATGAAGTGGAAAGAGTGTTGTAGGGGAAGAATAGTCCTTTCTCATCTCAACATCCCATGATGCTCCATCCAGTTGCTATGGAGACTTAAAAAGAGAAGGGGTTTTGTTGTCTTGAAGGGCCTTCTCCCTTCCCAGTAACCTTGACCTTTTCCAGGTTTGTGTGTTTGTGTGTGCATGTGTACGTATTTGTAAAAAAGAGATAAGGAATTCCATTTCTCCTTATCTGGTCATGGCTCAGTGGCTGGCACTGATGCATGTGGGGGGCCGTCAGCTCAGCTCAGCGCGGAGATTTGGAGAGGATAAGAGCAGGGAAATACTGAGGGGAGCAGTTAATTAAGGCTGATATTGCAAAGGACATTGTTTGCTGGATAATGAATTCCATCTGCTCCAGGAACACGAGTGCAATTAAAGGTGTGAGAGATGAAGGGCAGGGGGGAGCAGTGGTCACTGTCACTGGACAAAGTGGCCCCAGTGGCCCTCCGAAGCCGGGGGTTCACACAAACACCCCACCCAAACAGAGATTATTGCCCATAAACAGGGCAGAGGAGCAGCTGCTTGTCCTCCCAGGTGAGGAAGGGCTCCCTGCAGTGTCAGCCCTTCGAGGGGTGTGAGAGTCACTCCAGTTGAGAACAGGGATGTAGGAGATCCTCACAGCAAGAGGAACAGGGAGTTAAGCAGACAGGTCCATGCACAGTAACTCTGCCCAGGAGTTCATGTTCATCCCCTGCCCTTACCTGGAGCTTTTTCCCTGCTTTTAGCCAGCCCAGCAGAGGTGCTCAGACATCACCGGGAGCCCCTCCTGCCATCCTCCCCCAGCCCTCACAACACCCAGCCCACATCTGCACCCCTCCACCTGCCCCATCTGCTCCCCAATGGAGAGAGGCAGCTCTGGTGCTGGAATCTGTGCTCCAGCTTGGGTCCCCTCCCAGCTCAGAGGCCACCACAGAGCCTCTGCTTGCTCTCTGTGCGAGGCCAAAAACCTCTGTGTGCCATCACTTCACAGGACAGACAAACACGTGAGGAAAGATGATGGGAAATCATCCTTTTTGTGCAAGAGAAGCCACAAAGCCTGGCTTGGAAAACGTTGGCATCAAGAGAGGAAGGAAGACATGGAACGTGCCTGCCATATCCTGCACCACACCAGAGAAACCTGGGCAGCCCATTCCAGCCAAGAGCTGGAGGAGCCCGGATTTGGACAAAGTGTTGCCCAGCCCCATTTTTAATTACTGAGGATTATTCATGTTAGATAAACAATCTGACACCGTTTGGCACCTGGTTTGCTGCAGCTGGAGGTCAATGAGGATCTGATGTCTGGGGCGGCTTTGAACTCCTCCCAATTTCCAGCAGCAGCAGCAGCCCAGGGTCAGATTCCTAAGCCCTTCAGGGATTTAGCTTCCCTGTCCCTAAAGAGATCACGGATAAGGTTTATGGTCACCGCTAACCCTGTGTCTGTGCACTCTCTAAATTAACACAGCACTGACCCAGGCAGATAAGGAATTAATCTAAATGAACTCCCTGAGCAGTGGCCTTGGCAGTTCTCTGCTCTCCTCCCTCCAAGCCTTGCTAAGCTTCCTCAGACCCAGACTGGCTTCAAGCAGCTCTGCTCCACTTGCTGGTCCTGACAGCTTTCCATATCACATTCCAAGTGAGAAGAGAGTACAGAAAGAAAAAAGTCATAAAAATTCTATTGGAAAATATTTCTCTTTTAGCCAAAACTGCTGCTGATACGATCATCTCTCCATTTTCTGCAGGAGTTTGAGTGTGAGCCTCTCCCCCAGCCCATCTCTCAAGCTCATGTTCTGAACTTGTTTGTCCATTCCCAGCCTGCCAAACCATTTCCAATAATAAGATCCATCTCCTCCTGCTCAAGGCTGCATTGTCTTCATATCCTTGGAGATCAGATGTCTGTTCTCCCTTTTATCACTTGAGCTGCACGTGTTTTGACTGTAAACACCCTGATAACGCTGCAGTTAGCCCCTCACAAGTGAAATAATAAAGGAGAGATAACATTTCTAGACGTGACACTTAGACTGTCATCCTACCCTGAGATAACAAGGAGCAGACAGCCCGGGAGTCTGTCTTACCCCGATAAAGATCTTGTCACCATAGATACAAAAGAGATAAACTTTCTAAAATAATATCCCCGTTCATGTCACTTGGCTCAAGTTGGAGAAGTGCAATTCCTCTCCCTCCTCCCACAGGATCTGTTTACAGTTCCTGCCATCCCCATCCCCATGGAACGAGCCCTTGGCATGTCCCTAGACAGGGATTTGTGTTTCTCACCCGTGAGGAGCAGCTGAAGGTACCATCTCCCGGCATCAGCTTTTGGGCACAGCCAGCTCTGGCGGAGCAGAGAACTCACCAAACGCTTCTTGCAGAGGGTGACACCCAAGCACCAGTTATCCCCACGTGCTGCACCTCCCTGCTCCCAAAAAATCCCCCATCCATGGCTGCGTGGTCCATGGCAGCAGGATGCTGCTCCCTGCCGCAGGTGCCAGCATGCCGAGCTGCCTTTCTCCATGCTGACTACAAGAGATGCTTGACATTTCTGAGTGGAGGCATTTCAGAAATGACAAACGGGCTTGCAATCAAAATGAAAACGCGTGCAGAAAAAATCTCAGATCAGGCTGGGAGTTGCCAGGCCTGGAAGCTGGAAGCTGAGCGTTTCTCTAATAAAGCAAAATAAAATACAATGAAATTATATAATTTATTCAAGAAATACATCTGGCAATTCAAATCACCGATGACCCTTGGGAGTCACTTTTATTGTTTGCTTGGTTTTTACAAAAGTACTTTTAAATACTTCATAAAGTGTTTTGAAGGACAAAAATATCCAGAGGGAGTGTTTCTAAATTGACATTTTCTCTAAAGAAACAAGGTGAAGTACCTGTTGGGAGTCTACCATATTTAGTTGTCTCACTGAAGACGCAATCACCACCACCAAAGTGTTTTGGTGACTGGTCTGTGTGGTCTCCCCATTGTAGAAATCACAACAATTTATTCTTCTCCTGGTGAATATTGACCCTGGCTTTGCTTCACTGCATATTTACCTCTCGGGTCAATAAATCATCATGTTCATCTCAATAGAAGTCAGTATCTGCTTATTATTATATTAACCTTTCCCAGGCAGATAACAGTTGGTTTTCCCTTCTAATAAGATATTGCACAAACTGAATAACCAAGAAAGATTCCTTTGTGATTGGACATTTTCACTGCCAGCATTCTCGCTCAGCTTGAGGCATGTGGAACAACACCCATTTAATGCACCACACGGAGCTCTTTCTCCTCCAAGCAGCTTTCAGAGCACACCCGGAGCCCCAGGAAAAGCCCTGGGATACCTGAGAGATTCACATCCATGGAGTCTGTCCTCTGCCCAATGATATAAAAAAATACTGCATCGTTTTGTTCCTGCAAGAGGTCAGCCTTTCGTCCTGACCAGGTATTAGCACGAGGCTTTACAAAGCACCCAACACAAAGGCAGGGAGGCTCAGCCAAAATTTGGGAAGGAAAGATATGTGAATTTGTGAGGAAGGATGGCTAGGCAGGAGGACAGATGGAAAGCATGAGGATGAAGGCAGAAGGGAAGAAGGCTGGCACACAGGAATAAAAAGTGGCTCTTCATTATGGAGAGGAAAGGGCACGTGCTGAAGCGGAGCCCAGCCTCAGCTCCCCCCATGGGGCACGGAGAACAGGAGATACCTGGTGGGGCTGTGCCTGCCCCCTCCTGTCACCACCCTCTGGGCATTACACACAGCATGGCACTTCTTCAAAAGTACAGAAGACAGCCTTGACATCCTGGCAAATTCCTGCCTTCAATAAAAAGCAATGACTTGCAAGGCTGCGTGTGAGATATGGCAACACATATGGCTGGCACGGTGTCCTACATACTGCCTGAGCTGCCACCAGCCACCTCGCTGCCTGCACAGCTCCTCAGCTATTACAGTCACACTACAAAATGTAATTTGCCTTTATATCTTAAGCTCAAAAGCTCCTTTAAATTTGATATATGCACTCCTTCCCTGAAATCTCAATTTTAACGGTGCTTCTTTCACGTGCTAGTCCTGCCCACAGGTGCCAGCCAGATTTTCTACATACAGGAAACAGGGTGCTGATAAAACTTAGGATAAAATATTTATCATGTTTCATTAGATTAGACTGGAACAGAATTAAATACATGTCATTAATCTGTTACTCTATGCATGTCTGCCCGGTGAGGGGTGGTTGGCCTTGGGTACCTGCTGGGAGTGAGACCAGAGAGAGCTGAAGAGGAGAGGAAAGTTTGAGCTTTATGGAAAAGACTGAACGAGAAGAACACTGGGCCAGAGGGCAGAGGAGAAACAGCACAGTCATCCCCATAATCCCTATAAAACACCCCTGGAGTCTGCTGCTGGATCCAAATGTGGTCCCAAACATCCCTCTGTTTATAAACACTCACTTCCAAAAGCTTCTGAGCTGCTGAACAAAAACAAACACCAGCCATGATATGAGATAAACAGGAAAGGAGCCAGAGTAAACCCTGCAGTGGGAACAAAGCCTGGGAGAGCAAATACAGAGCCCCAGGGGACAGAGACCATGGAAAGCATGGGGAAAGGATAGTCCCGGGCGTGGCAGGAGCACCCATGGCCCTGCAAAGGAGGAAGAGCCCCCCCAGGTTTTCCAGCAGCATGCAGAACCAGGATGAGCTTTTGGGAGAAACCTCCTTGAAAGACTCTGGGCTTTTCACCTTCAAAATCCACCAGAACTGCAATGCCAGGCACTTGGGCTAAATGGCTGCTGACACCACGAAATCCAGATTAATCCAGGCAGATGCTGAAGCCGTGGCAGCAAATGGCCAAGCAGTAACTGTTCCTCTTCTCTCGTGCTAGAATAAAGCCTGGCTTTGAGACATCCCACTTCACCCGAGGTACCCAACTTCTGCAGCTGGGAAAACCCTTCCAGATCAAAACACACCTGCCTCCCTTCAGCAGAGAAAGGATGGGCTACAGCCAGCTCAGATAACCTGGGAATGACTGTGCATCACCCTCAGGGTGGAGAAGGCAGCATCAGACACCACGAGGAACCACAGCAGGGGACAAGGTGCCACCATCCTGCGCCAGCCCAGGCTCGCTCCTGGGAAAGATGCTGCTAGACATGCCCAGGGAAGGGAAGAATTCCCACACAGGGAATGGTGTCACTTCACCAGCTTCCAGCCTTTGGAATGCACCCATCCTACCTCCAAAATCCAGACCCGAACAGCTCAGAGGGTGAAGGACAAGGTCACGTTTCACCATGATGAGGAGGAGGCCAAGCCCCCATCCCATGGACAGGAGGCTAACCCTGCAAAGGGAAGGAAATGGCAGCCCGTGCTCTGTGGCACAAAGAGCACACGGGGTGATGGGCTCACGTCCAGCTCCAAAACTTTTAGCTTTTTTTGTCTTGTTTTCCGTGTGATGGAATTGAAGGGTTTCCTGCTGTGCTCTGAAAAGGGCAGAAACAATAACCTTTGCAATTAGCACTTGGCAGAACAAGCGCCTGTCCACAATAAATTAACGGAACCAATTAGGGTGGAGGGAAAATCATAAGATGCCAGAAGGTAAATCCCAGCTCTGGCAGAGTATGTGCAGAGGCCGTTCCGGAGCACGGCCGCTGCGGGACATCCTGCTGGCTCCGAGGAGGGACAGCCAAAGGCCTCCTCCCCGTGCCCACCCAGCCGAGGGAGGGGTGGAGAGCCGAGGCACGCTCCTATTTGAGACCTGTCATATGAAATTTATTGCCTTGTTCCCACCTCGCTGGTGGCAAAGGGGCCCCTCAAGGCAGGGGGTGGTCACAGAGCAAGGAATGAGGAAGATGATGGGTAGATGCACTGTGTTACAGCCTTCCCTCTTAGCTTTGTTTGCTCCAAGTCCTTCAATTCCTCCCCATTGCTGCAGGACCCAGCGGTTCCCTGGCTCAGCTCCCCTGGGACAGCGCGGGGGACACTGAGGAGCAGTGACACTGAGGGGCAGGGCTGGCTGCCCCTGTCAGACCTCTCTGCCTGCTGATGGCCAAGAGTGTGGCCAGTGCCACTGCTGAGAGCAGAGACCACCGGAATGGGACACGTGCCAGAGAGGGTCCCCAAGGCTGAGCCATCCTCGACAACAAACGTGGCCTGAAATAATCAGAACACTGATTTTTCAGCCCCTACCTGGTCCAGCATGCTCCAGCCTTGATCCAACTGAAGCAGAAAACTGTATTTCAGCTTTAGAAACACATTTGAGGCAGAATCCCAGGAATGATCGCTCTGATGTTCTGTTCAAATTGACTTGGACATGAGAAAAAGTGTGTGCTTCAGGAAGGGAGTGAGGAACCATAAACCAGGCAAAGTGACAAACAGCAGCACGTCAGGAAGGGGAGATGTGCCTGGTGGGCTCGGCAGAGATCACTCCCAGACCTGTCTGTTGTCACCTCTTCATTAACGAGCTGGAAAAAGAAGGAAAGAGCAAATAACAGAATTGGCAGACCCCGCTATATTGGGAGGTGATGCCATCCCCGGTGAAGGACAGGGACATAAAACAAGTGAGGAGACAGGTTGGAAATCAGGGTAGGGAATAAAGAACAGTGAGAAAAATGTCTGTCCACACAGATTTACAGAGGGGATCAAAACCATTCAGGCAACCAGAAATTCCCCTCTGCAAAGGGTCCTGGTATTTCAGAGTTGTAGGTGCTGTTAAAAAAAAAGCCAAAACCGTGCCCAGGAGAGAGTGTCCCTGGTTCCATGTGTCAGACAATTATTTACTGTTTGCTGGGGATTTTTCTCCATGAAAAGGAAGTTCATGAATATTTCAGACAGCAGGGACATGAAGATCTGCCCCCGTGGACATCTGCACAGTCACCCCGTGGGAATTCAGTCCCATCACTCACTATCCAAAAAGCCTGGGGATGGGCACTTGGTCTGATTTCACAACCTCAGAGTACATCCAACTTCTACTCCTGGGCTTTTCTTCTTCCTTTCCCTCAGAATCCCTTTTTCCTTTAGCAGGAGTTCCATAAACGCTCGGCTCCCAGCAGCAGTGCTGTGAGAACACAGGAATACTCACACGAGCCTCCGGCATCCCTCTCCAGCCAGCAAAGCTCAAAGGAGCCAAGCAAGGAATTCATGCACCCAGAAAAACTCAGAAATTCTTACTGAGACTCCACTGACTCCATGCAAAAGAAAACCCCAATGAGGACAGACTGAGAGAGCTGTTTTTAAAGCCATGCTCAAGGTGTAAGAGCGAGAGGTGCCTTGGAAGTTCCCTCAGGAATCTCCTGCAATTCACCTGGATGTGGACACAAAAACAAGATTTAGACGAGAGAGATGCACATGACAACAGCCAACAGGGGTAGGAGGGCTGAATAAACACTCAGCTCTGGGGTTTCGGTGGCTATATACAGATATACTTTTTAAGTACATGTACAATATTAGGTGGATGAAGAAATGCTCAGAAATCTTTGAAGATGACCCGATGAGGTCTCAGTGTGAAAAATCACCCTTCCCAGAATTTTTCCCCCTTATTCCTTTATTTCTCCTCTTGGATTAGAGAGCCAGCACACTGGACTATAAATGAACACTCAGCAGCACTGGCCTTCTCCCAAGCCTTAAATTGTTTATAGCCCATTCGATCTGCACTTACAGCCTTGGATCTGCTAATCCAATTGCATCTTCTTTCTATGGCTGGGCTTTTTTCCTTTTAAACACCATCTTATCTAATCAGCACCATTTGCATTGTGTGAAGTCTATACGTGCTCCGGGAACCCAGTCAATCAGATTTAATACATCAAAGAGCTTTTTTTCCTAAAGCTCAGCATTTTTTTTTATTTTATTATTTAAGCATGTGTTCTCAAAGCTGGGATTTGTGAAGATTCTGAGGGATTGTGTTTCCTCCTCATTTTTAGGGAAAAATACTGTGCTGAAGCGTGGCTGAAGTGGAGTTTCTGTGTTTCTGCACCATGTCTTCCTCTCCACTTCCCAGCCCCTGGGGTGGAGATGCTGCTGTGGCTTTTTTCCACCCTGCCTACCTGGGATAGGCACAGTTTGTGTGGTGAGCGAGCAGAGGGAGCACAGCTCCAGCAGAACTCCAGAACACGCCAGAAGACACCACAGTGGTGTGGTGAGAATCCCAGGAGGGCTCTGCATGTCCTGAGTGCCTGGTGCAGAGTGGTGGCAGCGGCACCAGAGAGTGACAAGTGGCCTGATGGACCTCAATCCATCTCCTCACTTCCCAGCTGGCTCCTGCTGCCCTCAGCCACTTGGATTTCCTGAGGGGCCAAAGACACATTATCCCTGAGGTCACTGAGAGGAGGGAGCCTTCCAGGCTGCTGCAGCCTGCTGGTTCCCGATTTATAAACACTCTTCCCCTCCCAGTGCTGATTCATGCACTGAGAACATTCCTTCTCCCCTCCGTGCAATTACTGAGCACAAACATTGGCTTTTAATTGCAAGATTAAAGTTCTCATTAAAAAGAAATTCTTGGAGGCTTAATAACCAAAGTTTTTAGGAGTAGACTGTGATCCTACTTGCAAAGACCGACACACAGACACTTTTAACTCAGCATATAAATTTGGGCACTCATTTGCTCTCATTCTCCAGAGCCCTTCCTCCATGCCTGCAATTTCTGCTCTGATTTGACCTCTAGTTTCCCTAGATTGCAATCACTGCTGCAGAGATGCAGATGAAGCCTGCAGGTTGTTCCCCAGCCCACTGCTGAAACCTGGTGGGAAGCAACCATGTCACCTCAGCTCCTTCTGCCACTTCCCAGCTCTGGGAGACATCAGAGGAGAGCTTTTATCCAGTACTCACACAGAATCCTTCGAAAAATATACCAAAATTTGTATGAAAAAGCAGATTCCTGCTGTTTAGTCATGGCATGACCAGCCCAGGGTTCTCTTTTGTCCTAGACCTCATCCTGAAGTGTTTGAATTAGGAGCAGTGGCACCACAGCTTTTGCCTCTTGGATCTACCCTGAACGGAGAATCCCAGCTGGGCCTGGCCACATGGCTCTGAGTGGGATCAAGGCAGGGTCAGGATGAGGCCAGAACACAGCTCCGGGTCTGTGGGGTGTTAGTTTTGCTATATCAACAAACAAAGAAAGGGGAAAACACCCACATCTCTGACTTAACCCACCAAGTCAATCACTCCTCCCCTAGCACTGCTAAAATAGCAACATCCCAAAGACATCCCAACCCCACTGCTAAAATAATCACATCCCAGAGATATCCCAACCCCACTGCTAAAACATCATCCCAAAGACATCCCAACTCCAATTCTAAAACAACATTCCAAAGACATCCCAACCCACTGCTAAAACATCATCCCAAAGACATCCCAACCCCACTGCTAAAATAATCACATCCCAGAGACATCCCAACCCCACTGCTAAAACATCATCCCAAAGACATCCCAACCCCATTGCCTAAATAACAACATCCCAAAATCTTCACAGCCTTCTCGTGCCAGACCAGGTGAGTCCCACCCTGGTAAGGGATAGGTGTCCTCGTTTTCCTGGGAGAGCTGATTCTGAGCTTCAGTTAAAGCAGATTTCAATAGACTGGAATCCAACAGGCTTCCCAATTATTCCCTTTTTCTTTCTGGGTGTGTTTGGTCACCAAGTCTCGTTTCTCTCCCCAGGGAAGTCTGCTCACTAAGCCTGCCTGCTCATGTAAACCTCAGCAGCCTCAGTCCACTGCCATTTTGCCACCTGAGACCGAAAACCTGGAGTCCCTGAGCCATCAAAAGCAAAACGCAATTAGCACCAATTCTGCCTGGCTCACTCCCTCCTATTCCATGCCCATGTCTGAAGCTCCTTCCTTTGTGAGCTCTAATGCGTGTTTAATGTGCAACTTAATTATTTGATTACAACGGCGTAATTGTGTAATTGTAATGTATTGTGCAAGTTGGCTGGAAGGAGAGGGGAGACATTTGCTGAGTGACGTGGAATCCACAGAACAACAACAGCATCGAGGAAACAGAAGAAATCCAACGAGATGATAATTTGGAGGAATAGTTAAGAAAATGGGCACTTAGGAAAATGAAAAGCAGCTGGGCTTTTTTTTTAAATCTTTATAATTAATTTATTCTTCCCTCATTGTGATTAGTGAGAAATTCCCTGCTCATTGCCAAAGCACAAGTGGGACTGTGCTGGAAGCTCAGGGCCAGGCAGTCTGTCCTGTCCCTGCCACATTCCTCCAAGGAAAACCAAAGATCTGAGCTGGCCCTCGAATAATGGTGGCAGAGCAAAGGTTTTAGCAGATCACAGACACCCACAGCTCAGCCGTGACCATGTGTGAGCCAACAGAGCCGAAAAACCTCCCAAGGAGTAACCTGGCCATGGAAATTGGAGGAGATGCACAGAGGGGCTCATGGCAGTAAATCACAGAGCAGTAATTCAAGTGCCTTGCTGAGCCCTCTGGGACATCTCAGTGTGACATGTTTGCTGTCCAACATCTGGACTTCAGTTCAGAATGCTCCTGTCAGTGGACTGAGCCCAAAAATGAGGGGAAAACCGTGGAAGAATTCGATCAAGGTAAGCAACAGACACAGAGCTCCCTGCAAGGATTGCAAACCACATCTCGGAGATCAATTCTGAGCCCAGCTCCGTGAGCTCTCTGGTTTCTCCTGCTCTCCTTCAAAAGACTTCAGTGACTCCTCATCCTCCAGCAGCAAGGAGAGCCACGTTCCCAGGGAGAGCCACGTTCCCAAGGAGAGCCACCTTCCCAAGAAGAGCCACATCCCAAGGAGAGCCACATTCCCAAGGACACCACATCAATAAATGAGAGGAGCAGCAGCTGAGACAGCCAGCTCAGCCTCCTCAGCCCACATCTGGAGAGGCACAGCCTGCCTGCCCCATCCCCAGTTTCTGTGGGAGACACAAGCCCTCGGGAGCTATTATAGGGAGCCCACTGGACCTGTTTCGCATCAGCAATCGATGGATGAGTGGCAGGGGCTGATCCCAGGAGCTGTTTCCACAGCCGGCGTTTCTCCCATCGGAGCCAGCCCATGCCAGACCGGAGATGTGTCCCCAAATCCTGGCACTGCACACACGCTATCCCAGGCTGCTTTACAGGGGACATTTCCACCCAACTGGGGTTACACTTGTGGCCATTTCAGCCCAGCTCCTCCCTTGCCTTCCCAAGGCAAGCTTTGGCAAACAAACTTTGGGATTCTGACCCATTTCAAAGCCTGCCTTCCTCCCTTGCCTTCCTAAGCCAAGCTTTGGCAAACAAACTTGGGGATTCTGACCCGTTTCAAAGCCTGCTCTGGTCTGAGCACAAACTCTGGAATAAGGAACGCTGAGCCTGTTCTGGTGTGAGCCAGGCAAAGAGAGGCAGTGACAGCCTGGCCATCTGCCAGCTATGCACAGAAAATTAAGGAGCAAACTCTGGGATGTGGAAGTGATCCCTGAGTGAGGCAATGCCAGGAACAGGGAGCTCCTATAGCGATGCCAGCCAGGGAGGGATGGTGAATGAAACCAAATAATGTACTTATACCATGACTAAATTTGCCAAAAGTTTAATTAATGCTCTTAGGTAAGACCCCATTTCAGTCCAAAAGATCTGTTTCTCCCTGGGGTTCTCTCACTGTGTTAACACCAGGGTTAACTGCACAACAAACAACATCACAGTGCAAAGCTTCACGCCCCAGTCTGCCCATGGAAAGAGCTGCAGGAATACAGGGAGGCTCCACCCTTTCCCAGAAACAGGCATTTTAGAATTCGAATCATACACCACAACCCTCAAAAATTCTGCCATCTCCGAGCTTGCAGTGAGAAAATGAAATATTTTCTACCAAAACAAGAAGTCAGCACGCAGAGATGATGCTTCAGGATAAAAGTGTTTGTTTGGTGGAGTTTACTTTTTAAAGAATGTCATCTGCAGCCAGAGTAAAAACATTTCTGGATTACAATTAGAGAAAATAGAGATTTGTATGCACGCTCAGCTTAAAAAAATAAAACAGAAAAAAAGAAAGATTTAATGGAATCCTAACAGAGCAGATTTGGCATATCCCACACATTCCATTGCTTTAGCATAAAAATGACAAGCAAACTTTCTGCGCTGAAGCTTTCTTGCTGTTCGTCTGACTGCAAGGCAAAACCAGGCTGCAGATTGGCCGAGGCCATCAAGGATTTCCAGAGCAGCTCTCTCAGAAGCAATCAGCTTTAAAACCTATCAGCCTTTCCCCTGCCATTCCAGAGGAATTCATCAACATTTTGCTCCCGGACAAAAGAGGAGAGGCCTTCTCCTGTGGGCGTGGGCAGCTGCCGGCCCCCAGCAGCATCCATCACCCAGCATGTGAGGTCTGGAGCTCCTGCCGGTGCAGCAGAGTGTTTGTGTGCATTTCTGAGTTATGATGTTGTGCCAAGGCCTGCCTGACTCTTTGGGGAGGTCACTCAGACATGTTGTAATTCAACAGACGTGCAAGAAGCACAATTTAGCACCGTCTTCCCACCTTCCAATGCTCTCGCTCCGAGGAAAAGGAAAAATAAACAAAATGTTGATAATGCATCAGTGACGGGTTCCTGATCTCCCAGCACAGCTGCCTGACACACAGACAAAATCTGGGATGGGGGAGATTGAGAGTTGCTTTTCCAGAGGAGCGAGCCCCAGGCTCATCCAGTGTGTGATCCCTCACAGCCTTCTGCAGTGAGGCTGAACCCTCTGCCAGCGAAGGAAACCTGGATTAATGCTGCTAATTAAAAGGGATAAAGGGCATGGTGGGCAGGGCCAAACATCGTGTCTTTAGTGAAGGGGATGCGTACAGGATGTCAGAGAATCATGGAATGGTTTGGGTTGGAAGGGACCTTAAAGCCCATCCAGTGCCACCCCTGCCATGGGCAGGGACACCTTCCACTATCCCAGGTTGCTCCAAGCCCTGTCCAGCCTGGCCTTGGACACTGCCAGGGATCCAGGGGCAGCCACAGCTGCTCTGGGCACCTGTGCCAGGGCCTCCCCACCCTCACAGGGAAGGATTTCTTCCCAATATCCAGTCTAAACCTACTGTCTGTCAGTGTGAAGCCGTTCCCCATATCATGGCACTCCAGACTCTTGTAAATAGTCTCTCTCCATTTTTCTTCTCAGCTCCTTCAGGTGCTGGAATATCCCAGTAATCTAATTAAGATCATATAACTCAGTAGGAGCTACAGCCTAAAAACATGTGTGGACACTTGGCAGTGCTCTGCACCCCCATCCCATCTCCTCACACCCTTCATCATTGCCCAAAAGCTGCTAAAATTGCCCCGGAGCCTCTCCCAGGTTTTGTACCAAGCCTTTCCCGCGCTGGCAAGGGGGCTTGGCGCAAGGCAGAGGGAGTGGGATGCAAGGGTAAGACAGAACAGGCAGGAACTGATGTGCAAGAAGCTCCAGATGAAGAGGAAGAGCTCTTCCCGTGCAGTGACCAGCACTGGAACAGATGGTTGAGAGGATGTGGAGTCTGCCTCGCTGGGGATCCTCCAGTGCCGCAGGACCCGCGCTGATCCCTGCCAGCCTCACCCGCTCTGCGATTCCGTGACATCCAGCAGACTTCAGCTGGAGAGTTAAGGGACCTCGAGGCCAGGGAGACTGGACTCTGATGCCCTGGGAGCACAGGCTAGGCAGCCTTCCCCCCAGGGCTGATGGGGATGGAGCAGATCTGCCAGGAAAATCATCCAGCCTTGCCGAGCCTCCAGTGCCTCTCTTGGGAAACAAATCAAGACTTTACCAAGCGCAGAGAGGAAGTTCCTCCAGGACAAACACACTCAAAGGCACCAGCCCTGGCTGAGGAGACCTCCTCAGTGCCCTGAACACAACACCAGGAGAAGCACCACCACACTTCTGCCATGTTCCCTTGAACTGCTCACCGAGTGTCAGGGGGACACTGGAGGGATGAATCCCTGCTCTCATATCCTCCCAGAGAGTTTGGGCTGCTGTTTCTGGATTTTCTGTTGGTTTTTCTGGAACTTGGACTCATCACACCTCTGTTCTCAGAAGGAAACCCACTGTCTCTCCTGCTTACAGACCCCAATCCAGCTGTCTTATCCCATGCAAGGCCCTGAAACATTGAAATTTTCCCATTTCTCTAGGAATGCCCAGACCATTTGTATCCCACCCTCTTCTCTCTCCTTCCCCATTGCTGATGAGCGCCTTGGCCTCTCCTCTGCCCAACCCACAGGTGCTTAATTGAAAAAAAAATACAACCCAACACCGTTCCTTATAGAAAAGCAGCTTTCCATGTAGGCATTAAATATCAATTACACGAGAAGCCATGCAGTGCTTTAATTACACTCATGAAAAATCATCCCATTAATCAAGTTTCTAATCAGCTAATTTCTCATAAAAAGGTGGAAACTGTTATTTTATCGATTAACTCTTAACAATCACCCACATAAATCAATTCTAGTTTTTTTTTTGGTTTTTTTTTTTTGCATATATCCCATTTTACAACAGGAAAAATTCTTCCTTTATCAGGGACTTGCCTGAGTGTGAAATGAGTTCCTCGCTGCTTGTTTCTGGCAGCGCTGTGCTTCCCTCTGGGCTGGAGGTTGGAATGTGGCTCCTTGCTCCTGCAGCCCCATCCCAGCACCCAACATCTCCATGGAAAGGGCACTGTCATCTTTCAGAGCTCGGATTTGGGAGACTGGGCCCACTCCAGATCAAAAAGACCTGCAAAAACAGAGGGTGATAAAAGAAACAACTTTGCCTTTTGAGGGGACATGAAAAGAGCTCGGCTCACTTAGTCCAGCAAAACAAAAGCCAAGAAGGGACATGGCTGGGGTCTGGAAATGCATGGAGGGCTGGAGAAGGAAAAAAGGGAGGGAGGAAAATAGGGGGGAAAGGAGCCATTCCAGTTGATGAACAAAGCAGCTGGGAATTAATATGAGCTGGAGTTTAGAAACACATGCTGAGACTCAGAGGAGAAAGACTTTCTAGCAGGCTTCCCTTGGGAGTTGCTGGGCAAAACCTAAAAAAGGGTTTTTGCATAACTCGAGCTCCTGCAAGGCATTTGCAGTGGTTGGGAAGGAACATCAGGCTCCACGGAGCCTGTCCTGTCTTCACAGAGGGTTTTCTGGGATCCACAGCCAGCCTAGACAAGAAGCCACTTGATTAATTATTGCCTCTGCTGACTTCTCCCACCTACTGCTCCGTTCAACCCCAATTATTCAGGATCAGCTCCTAACAATCTATTGAAGAGGTACAGCTTTTCATTTGCATAAGCAGTTTCAGCCAACACAGTCTGTTGAGACAGAAAATATACACTGAATATTTAGCAAGTCTGATGGCATTTCGAGAGCATGTGATGGCACACAATTGATGACATCATGCATTTCTCCTGTTTCCTGAAGCTGAAGTTTAATGTGGCCCAGAACTTCACCCAAAACGGATTGGCTCAGGGTTAAAAAAATAATTAAAAGAAAGAAATGTATGCAGAGCATTTCTACAGAGTGTTTCTAGATTTAGATGCAACTCCCAGAGAACACCATCCAGCAATATCAAAGTTTATACAGAACTGCAAAATTAGATGCAAAGCCCTGGAGTAGGAATAGAGATTACAGATGAATATTTCTCTCCTCCTGGGAGAGGTGCAACGAGCTGCTCTGCTGAGGTCCCAGGTGGGTCTGAGCCACAAAGCCACTGTGAGATCACACAGCCCCCAGCCTGCTGTTCCAGCCTGGCAGGTGGCTGTGGCCCAGCTGCAGGAGCGTGCCCAGGTTTCGGAGAGACCAGCTGCTTGCTGGGATTGGCTCCTGAGTACTCATGAGCCCAGACGTTCCCAGAGCAATACGTTTTTTTGCTGCTGTGACCTCTCCTCTAATATCTGAGTATCCCTCAGCTGGGGCGGATCAGTATCGGTGCAAAAGTCTCCATCTGCCCTTTCCCCTGTCCCAGGACTCTTTTCCTGGCTCTGTTGCACACATTCTGCAGCACTTGGAGCAATCACCAGTCCATTAAAGGATGCTCCAGGGGGGCTGGCTGGTCCCTAGGGAGGGCAGCCAGCAGCACACATCTGCCTGGGTGTCACATGGCCTTACACAATCCCTTTGCAGCTCTCACATCAGCAGAATCTGAAAGCAGTTTGGGTTGGAAGGGACCTTAAGGACCTCCCACTGTCCCAGGCTGCTCCAAGCCCTGTCCAGCCTGGCCTTGGACACTGCCAGGGATCCAGGGGCAGCCACAGCTTCTCTGGGCACCTGTGCCAGGGCCTGCCCACCCTCACAGGGAGGAATTCTTTTCTAATATCCCATCCAAACCTGCCCTTTTCAGTTTTAAACTGTCCCTCCTTGACTTGTCACTTCATGTCCCTATGAAAAGCCCCTCTCCAGCTCTCTTGGACAAATCTCCCAATGCTATTTATTTCTTCCATGCATTGGCACTACAATAACCACGTGTGGCCCCAGCATTAGCAGGAACAGCCTGGAAAGCTGTAGACACAAATTCCCATTTTCCTCCTTTCCACAGGGTGTGGCCACCTCTCTCTCCTGCTCTTGCTCCCATCCAGCAGCTACAGAAAAAGCGTTTGGAGCACGAGCAGCACACGGCAGCACGGCATGGGATAGCACAGGAGGGACCAGGGCTGGGATGGCAGCGGAGATGGGGAATGGCACTGGGAAGGGTGCAGAAAAAGCGTTTGGAACACAAGCAGCACATGGCAGCACAGCTTGGGACAGCGCAGGACAGAGCTGGGCTGGGCTGGCGGCAGAGGTGGGGAATGGCAGTGGGAAGGGTGCGGGATACACCTCCCTCTGCTGCGGCAGGGACACCTCCCAGCCCTCGCAGCTGCTCTGACACCGATGTCAGGTGTGTCTGGCAAAGCTCATGCATGAAGAAGTGGCACCTGCGCTGAATGGTCACATCCAACAGGCCTTGGGAAAATGCAGCAGGCAAAGGATTTAATTGCCTGTGCTGGCCCCGCTGGCAGCTTATTCCATACTGTCTCGGGCGCTGTGTGAGGGATGCTGGGCACTGACGAGCTCTCCTTGGAGTAAAACAGAGATCAACAGTAGGCTGAGAAATACAATAAATCCCTGAGTGAGCCTCCAGCATCCCAGCCGGTTCCTGACACCCTCAAATCCTTCCTCTCGCCGCTGTAGTTGGGTCAGGAAAAAGTTTTGCTCCTTGCTGCCTGAATTCCTGTCTGCACTGAAAAAAGCATCTCCACACCCCTACAAGCCCAGAACAACAGCCCTGGCCGCTGACTTGAACTGATATAAACCAGGAAATCTTTCTTTATCTATACCTGTTGGCTTTGAGGGAAAAAGGACCGTAAATTTACACCTGATAGCTCCAAAGCCCTGCCGTGCCCTGCAGAGCATCCCCGCACACATCCCCCGCTCTGTGCTCCCAATACCTTTCAATACGCCCAGCGCGGGGAGTAAAACCACAAAACCATCCCGGAGAAACCTTCCCCCAAAGAGTGCAGTCACCCGAGCCTGTAAAGAATAATAAATGCCCCCGCTGCACCGTTCCCACTGCCTGGCCTCCCTCGGGAAGCCTTGCTCAGCCCGGGCAAGGCTTTCACTTGTGTGGCCCGGGACAGCATCCCCCGGCAGGCACTGAAAGGAGGGGCAGGGCTGCGCCGGGCGGACAATGGGGAGCAGGAGGGAAGGGAAGGGAAGGGAAAGGGAGAGGGAGGAATGCCGCACGCTTTGCCAGGCATCGCTCAGGGCGGACAAAGGGACAGCAGCGAGCTCAGGGCGGCCGGAGCCGCTTGATTTATTCGCCGCCGCCGCAATTATTTATTCATAAATTAAACAGAAAGAGGAGCGAGGCCGGATGCCTGCTCAGAGGTGGCATTTGTGGGAGGAAGGAAGGTACAAGGACCCCACCCAGGGAGGGCTGTCTGACACTTCTGCTTCCCCAGCCGCAATCATAACCTCTGATTTAATTATCTTCGTGGGAACGGGGGGGTGGCGGGGAAATACAGAACAGAGGAGCAGATGCTTTTTCTCAGGCAGAGGCTTCTCCTGATGCCCAGCAGTGCTCTCAGGCTCGCTGTGCCTGCTCCCTGGACATGCCCCCGTCCCACATCCCTTGGGAAAAAGCCACAGACTCACAGTCCCACTATTCTC
This sequence comes from Origma solitaria, assembly GCA_013397895.1. Taxonomy (NCBI): domain Eukaryota; kingdom Metazoa; phylum Chordata; class Aves; order Passeriformes; family Acanthizidae; genus Origma; species Origma solitaria. Next base: position 947,975 of record VZRL01005702.1, read on the forward strand.
CCGTCAGCACAAAGACTGCTCTGTGCTCGGGGCCGGTGGAGGGACGCTGCCCTCCTCATGCCCTTCCCAGAGATGTCCCCAGCCACATCCAGCCCTGCCAGCCAGGGGAGCCCACCTGGGAATGCTGTGAGCAGCAAGGACAGGCTTTGTGGCAGGGAAGGAGTGAAAACGCCCAGGGAAACAAAGAGAGAACAATTAAATGGAACAGCTCAGCACCACGAGATCAATGCCATTGAATAAGAGACTTTCAGGCCAAGCCTTGTGGGTCTCAGAGACAGCCTGAACAAGCCAGGAAGAATTTGGGCAGATGATCAGTACCAAAGAGCCCAAGCAGAGCTTCCCAAGTGCCAGGTTTTGCTCTGGGATCTGAAGACAGCACGCTTTGGGGAGGGGTATTTGCCTGCTGGCTCTTTGCCGCTCCACAATCTCATTTTCCAGGATGTCAACAAGGCCAGGAGGGCCAGAACCGTACATTTGCCTTTTAGTGGCAGCTGAACTACATGAAATCTGGCTCTGGGGCTCTTGGAAGGAGCAGTAAATACCGTTAAGAGTCACAATAAAACTGCTCTGCTTGGCAACAGGAGGCTTTTCTTATCCACCGCTCTTCCCTGCTCCTTCGTCTTGGCTCACCAGGGTTTGGAGCCCAGCCTTGCTCCCAGCACCTCACAAGTGAGCAAATCAGACTCCTGCCCTGGGAGAAGGAGAGAATGAGGTTCAACAGACCCGCAGGCAGCTTGACCATGCCTGGGATGGGGCAGAGGAGAGCCTCTCTGCGAGTTCTTCCTGACCCTCTGGCACCACCCAGCTGGGAAGGAGCTTCATCCCAAACTTGTGTGATCCCAACCCCACCAGGCATTAGCCTGGCTCCATGCTGTTGTACAAATGGGCCTGTCAAGCATAAGTGGATTTTATCTTCTCAGTGGGGGGGAATTAGGAGGTGAGAGACACCTTGTGGGACAGCAACCCCTGCACGTGACACCCACGGCAACTTGAGAAAGGAGTGGGCAATAGGTAACTCGAGTTAACTATTGAGAGACAGAATATGTGAATTCTAAAACCTAGAAAAATGAGATTCCCTTTATCTTGTCAAGATCAGAGGGACAAGAATCTGTGTGAGGCCAGCACAGAAACCCTGAATCACCCTCCAAGGAGTGCCCATGCTCCAGAGAGAAAGGTGAAAAGTGCACTGTGATGAAGACTACAGATCTTCATCACGAGCAGACCCCCAAAGACCACCAGGACACACAGCGCATGTGTGGCACACATCTAATGATATTAATGATCGCCAAGAAATAATTTGTATAACCACTCCTACCCCGGGGAATGTGATGAATATTCATGAATAATATTGTGAGTTGGCAGTGCCAGGGTGTGTGTGTTTGGAGGAGTGAATCCCCACACCTGGCACGCCGAATAATGCAAATCCTCACTGCTCTGACTGTGTCTCTGAAGTGTCTCTGGGCCTACTTGGGGCAAGATCCATAGGGATCCTAAAAAATGCCAGCCCAGAACCATCCTGGTTCCACCTGGAGCAGCTGACAGGACACACTCTTGCAATTCGCAGTGGCAAGGAAGTGCAATTCCCACTCTTGACCCCTCCCAGCAGCAGTCAAACCCCTTCCCCACCATGTTCTCCCACTCTTGTTACTGCTGCCCCAGCAGCTGCCCTCGTCAGCAGCTCCTCCAGCTCTGGCCAGTCCAGAGCATGGGATTTAAATATTGAACATGTTTCAATATTATAGGGGGAAAGAAATAATAAATAAAACAAAACATATTATGCAGCCCTAAGTGGGGACATCACTCACAAAAAAAAGGCAAGAAGTGCCTGTCCCCAGGGCTGCAAAATGTCACAGCCTCACCTCCACTTCGTCACCACAGAACTTGTCAGTGACTTAAACCAAGAAACACAGCAGGTGATGAGAGAAGAGCTCCCTCTCCAAAACCCCAGCAGTGTGCAAATCCCTCACTCCCAAGCCCAAAAACTCCTTCACCCAAGACTGCACTCCAAATGTGGCCCCTGTGCAAGGAGGAGCCAGGCAGGGTGGGATCCCCCTGCTCTCCACCCACACAAAACCAATCCATACCAGTTAGAGGAACAGGAGATGTGTTTCCATGTCCTTAGGATGACATGAAATCTCTCTGAGTCATCCTGAGTCATTCCTGAAAGTTATTAGTGTCACTGAAACTGCAGGAAAAACAAAAACCCTCCAACAACATTTTTAATGTTAGAGAGTCAAGGCATTATTTTATTATCTGGCCAGGATGTTGTTCTGGCCAGGGTGTGCCACAGAAATCATTTCATCCACGCACAGCCCGGGTGTGCAGAGAGAATCATTCCATGACACACAGTTTTACAGGATTTTCCCTCAAATTTTATACAGTCAAAACCCATAGAGATGCATTGTTTCAAAGTTCATTGGTCCAGAGTTGAGCAACCCTCAGTGTTCAGTTTCCCATTGGATCCCAATCCCCTCACCTCCGATGTTAATTAGGTCTTTATTTTCCAATTTTCTTATCAGTGCTTTCCTGGCGAGACGTCTCCAGCTGTGTCAGAGGTGCTCTGGGGTGGATGTTTGGAGATGGCCACCGATGTTCTGTTCATGTTCCGTGGATGGTTTTTATCTCTCTGGGGATCTTTGGGCTGCTCCACTCTGTTGCTGTGCTGAGTTCATCAGACCTCACCTGGCAGAACAATGCCCTGGAAAGAAACTCAAAATTCCTTTTTCCTGGGATAAAGACAACAAAGCCTTTGACTAAAGTTATACAAAATTTTTAAACTGGTGTATTTTCCAACATTAGGATCTCCTTTCCTCTTCTTGCTCCCCTGGAAGCTCCAATCCCAACACCTGCCATGCTTTCAGGGCTGAAGAGGACAGGGAGAGCACATCACCCCTGAGTCTCAGGCAGTCTCCCCCACTCACAGAGCCAAATGCAGCTCCCAGCCATCCTTGAGGCCCGGCAGAGGTGGGAGCAGGCAGCCCTGCCGGTCCTAGAAGGATCTCTCTCCAAAGCTCCTGCAAGCAGCTCCACACACTTTAGTGACAGCATAATTGTACATTATCTCCTACAATTTCACTCTGACGATTTAGGGGACAATACAAAGAGCAGAGAGACTGTAATATTCATATTGACATTCCCGCGAAAAGCCTCCTTTCCTGGTAAAACCCTTGTCTTATGAATATGGAAAGCTGCCTGGGGGCTTTGCTTAATGCAGTGTGTTGGTGTTTAATCAGAGGAGGTGGAGCAGGAGCAGCCCTTGCACAACAACAGCCCCGGCACTTTTTAGGATGTGCAAGACATTCTCCATTTTCATGGACAATTCTGTTTACAATCCCTGCTTTAAAACAGCTTATGAAAGATTCGCTCTGCCTCGGTGTTTGAAGCAAGAGTTAGTCAGAGAACAGGATTCCGTCTGCTATTCCTTCCCCGTGGGAATTTCTAATGAAAACCATTTTTTTTTGTCTGAACTTTTCCATAAGAAACAAAAAGAATTTTTTTTTCTTTTCTTCCTTGGTTAAAAAAGAAGTTAAGACTGAAATACTTCAGGCACGGCCCAACATTCCATGAACTGGAATGACTGCCAGAGTGCCTATGGAGAAGAGGAAGCACGGGAAGAGCTGGACAAGGGAAGCACAGTATTTTATGGATTGAGTGACCACCAAAAGTGATGCAAAGGTTTTGTTGGAAATCCAGTTTTTATGACTTTTCGCAATGACAAGAATTCTAAAATCTGTCTGTGCCTTTGGGTGCACATCTCCAGGAACAGAGAAACTTGATCTTCTGAGGGCATCTTCCCCTACGTTCTCTTAGAGGACAAGTAAATCCTTGGGCCAAACAGCAGAAAAAAGCAGAAAAGAGCATTCCTTCTTCCTTTTTCCCCCAGGTGTGAAATCCATGGAAGCCTGCGGGATTTTTGTTCGAGAGTTCAGCAGAGTCAGGACTTGCCCCATGTGGTTTCTCTGCACAGTCCATGGATCTGTCTCCAAGCCTTGATGGACACGCAGCCCCGCGGCTGCCACATCCCATCCTGACATCCACGAGGAGGATATTCCCCCTGGCTCCCTCGCTTCCCTCTTTGGATGCAGATCCTGGCAATCGATTGTTTCCCTTCAATGCTGCTGCAGAGAAAGAAGAGTCTGATTTTGACAGATTTATATTTAGCCTCACTTTCTTTCAGTTTTTTATTTATTTAAGGATTTCTGTTTACCTTCTGGGTAGAGCTCTAAGTTCACCCACGGAAGCAACCATTGAACCATGGAAAACAACAAAAAGTAAAGGATGTACTAAAAAAAAATCCATAGTATCTGTAATACCTCAATTAAGGGAGCATAAGTATTGAAGCCTGAAGTATCTTGATAATCTGAGCCATCAATTCTGACAGCAGTAGGTGCCACTACTGGAGCTGGGAAAAAAATCTTTGCCTTTCAGCTCACGAGCAGAGAATTTCTCTTGCCCTGAAAAGACAAAAGAAATAATAACTACATAAAAATATTATTTTAAGTTCTGTCAAATCCCACATTTCTTGTTTGACATTCTACCTTTTGGTTTCCTACTGCTAAAATGTTTTTTTCCCGATCCCATGAACATTCTGATTTGTCAATATTGCTGGAAAGGTTTAAAAGAAAAGATTTTTTCCACTTCCCTGAGCTGGCCAGTTGTCAGGGATTCAAGGATCTCGAGTGCAAAAGGGGTAAGCCAACTTCTGGTCAGGGGCCAAATCTCAGAGAGTGGGGCAAGGAAATCTGTTCACAGATGACACCACTGAACTAGAAAACACCTTCAAAAATGGTGAAACACTTCCTCAAAGAGGCTGGGAATGGGAATTATGAGAAATAGTCATGGTTCAGGGAGCCTTTTGCTGTCAGGTGCTGTTTCACTCCAGTTCCTCCCTCTGAGGAGCTGCAGAACAGACAGCGTTGGTATTTGGAAAGCTTTTTTGTCTCTCCACCCACGAGTTCCTTGGACAAGCCCCCTCCAGAAGCTAAATCCTTCCATTTGATATCCTTCCAGGTTAGCGGCCAATCTGTCACATCCCTGGTGTGACCTGGCTTTTTCGGGAGCCAGGAAGCCACGGGAAGCTCTGCTTTCATCCCTGCAAAGGGCAGGGCAGCACAGCCCAACCCGAGGCAGTGGCTGAGGGCACAGCTCCTTCCTCGGCCACCCAAGGTTTTGTCCTGGTGATTCCAGGCAGGAGAAGGGGGTTCTTCCCAGACATGAGGAGGGTTCCAGCAGGATGCAGTGGGCGTCTCGCTCCAGCTTCAAAGCCAGGACGAAGAGAGATCCTCCTGGGAAAGGGCGATGAGTGTCACCAAGAGCGCGGAAACGCTTCCAGCCTGCAGCTCCAGGGCTTGGCAGGGCTGCCCAGACCTGGCTGAGTCCTGCCAGGCTCCCCACGGTTCTCACCTCCTGCTCCAGGCCCTGACTGCAGCCCAGGCAAACACCATTGTCCTATGGCTGGGCTGGACCTGCAGGAGCTGTCCCCAAATCGCTCTGGACTATTGCTCTTCCCAAGAAAAGCAAGGGATTTTGCCTCTTGGCATGCTGAGCTGGATATTGGGACCATCCACTCAAGCGCAAAGCGCAAGCTGGGCCTGCCCAAGGGCCATATGTCAGGAACGAGAAGGACATTCCAACCCACTCACCGTGGAAATTGTCACTCTGCCTCCCGGGCAATCTCACACCCATCCAGCGCGGGCCCCAGCGCTCACAGACATCAGCTGCCAGCCAAGGACACAGGCTCCATTCACCCATTGCCTTCCCCCAGGTGAGCTGAAGGGCTGGAGCCAAACAGCCACCAGGCATTCACAGCAGATGTTTCTGCCACCCTCCAGCCTTAATGCAGCGATGGGCACTGGGGGCTCTTCGTAGGGAGCACGAACAGCAGCTGAGCCTTGGCATTCCCCCAGGGATTCCACTGGGGCCACCTGCGCAGGGGGACAAATCCCTCACCCTGTCCCACCTGCACAGCTGTGTCCCCAGCACAGGGGGACAAATCCCTCATCCTGTCCCACCTGCACAGCTGTGTCCTCAGCACAGGGGGACAAATCCCTCACCCTGTCCCACCTGCACAGCTGTGTCCCCAGCACAGGGGGACAAATCCCTCATTCTGTTGGCACATGAGCACTTCCAGAGTGAGACCCCCTGGCCCCAGGCAGCCCCCCACCCCTCCATCCCAGCTGCAGGTTTTCCCCAGGGCTGCTCCCAGCAGCTGAGCCTGTCAGGAGCACCTGGCCTCGAGCCACCCGCGTTAGTGCTGCATGCCGGAGGATGAACTCGGGAGCCCAAAGCACAGCTTCATTTTATTGCAATAAAGAGGAATCAAGTAATGACAAGGCGAGGGGTGAGCGATGGGGTAATGGGAGAGCTGCCATAGAGCAGAGCCAAAGGAGAGCAGCTCCTCCTGCTCTTTGCCTTCACCCACTGCCTGGCATTGCCTGTGGAAGTGCCGGACTCTGAGGAGAAAGCTGTCACTGAAGCACTAATTCATGGACAATTCACAATTTATACTTGGCCTTTCAGCCCAGCTGCTTCCTCCAGCTACAGAATTAATGAGAGACCCCTAGCCCTGCCTGTTCCCCACCTGCCCAGCCAGGCTGCACCCCTGCTTTGAGCTCCCCCCACCATCAATTCTGCATTAGCAGCACTTGCTGCAGTCACCACTGAGGAATATTGCCAAGCACAGGGCATTTGCTTTTACGGCAAGGGAACAGTGGTCCTGCCTGCACAGACACAGCTCTGCTCCAGGAGAGGCTCGCAAGGGGACGGGTGACACCCCGAGTTTTGCTGGCAGGATGAAGGGGTCTCCTGAGGCAGGTTTCGTTTTACCATTCCTTGGCCAAGAAGATTTTCATGGTTCCACAGTCTTGGCCCTATTAACACGCCAGACAAGCTCAGCTGACCACTTACCCTAAAGCAGGGCCATCTCCTGGTCCTCTCAACAGCAGGGCCCTTTAGCAGAGCTAAGAGTATCCCAATATATCACAAAGGACACACAGAAACATGAGCGTTCTGCCAGACTCCAGGGTAAAAATCCAGCTCCACTCCCTCCAAGATTGTTTCAGCCGGAATGCTCCTTGAACTGGAACCACAGAAATAATTTGCCAGTGAGAAACCCAGACCTTCAGGTGCAGTCCAGGTATCCATTCTAATTCAATTTTCCTGAAGAAGCAGAGTGTACCAGGACAATCAGAAAAGCAATCTGGAGTTTTCCTCAGATGCCTCACAGCCGCCCTAATGGAAGAACCACAAATGAGATGTCCTCCCCCACATCAAAATGAGCTTTTAGCAAAGCCCACCTCCACAACAGATTAATAAATATGAGACAACTTGTGCAAAAAAAAACCCAGATCCAAATTCCCTTAGAGATGGGGGAGAACAGGATGAGGACCCCCTTTGTAACCTCTGTGACTGATAGCAGTCCCTACAAACAGCCAAGTGCAGACTTCAGCGGGGTTGAGAGAGGCTTCAGCCCTCTCTTCCCTATCATCTGTGTGCACTTCCAATTTCACTCCCACTGAGGTGCCCAGGGTGCCCATCTGGGTGGACAGGAAGCTGATAAGCTCAGGTATCACTAGTTTAGTGTGGTAATCATAGCAGGCAAGGCCCAGCAAGGAGAAAGACCACAGGGAAAGCAGCATCATCCACCACGGACCCCATGATGGAGCCCCCTCCTCTTGTCTGGAGCATTCCCTTCTGAATGGGATAACAGCACTGCCTGGCCTCCATGGGCCCTGGGAGGAAGGGGGAACACACTCAACTGCTCAGGCAGTGTGCTCAGAGGAGCCAGGCAGGCCTTTCACCCAAGCAGCACATTAAATATAAAAGAGAAGTCACCATGGATGTTAATGTATAGCATCAGGATTTATTCCCCCCTCCTGTTCTCAGCATCACGTGATGACATTAATTAAATGTGTTTCTGACCCTGCTGCGCTTCTTTAAATATTTGCCATTCTCCACAAGCAGTGTTTGGTTAATGAAATGAAATTAATGAGCTCATTAGATTGTGCCGTAATCTTTCAGATGTGAGCCCGGCGCTCGGAATCACTGCTCCCTTTCTCCGCTCTCGCGCTTTAACTCAGCGCATTCAGCTCCACAAGCAACGGCTGAACGGGGGAATAATCAATTAACAGGGAAGGGGAAGGAGGAGATACCAAGGCCAACGAGAGGCAGCTTGGTGACTTTCCCACGGGAGCTGCTCCCGCGGTTCCGGGCGCTCCCTGGCACACATTGCTTCGTTTGGCAGACGCTTCTCCAAGGTGAGGCTCAGCTACAGCAGTGTGGTGTGGCAGGAGCCGAATCCGTGGCTGCATCCACTCCGATGTGTATGGGAAAGCCAACGGGCCTTGGGAAAGAGGAGCTGGGCTTACAAACTCCCGGGCGTGTCCCTAACAGCAGCCCTGGCTCTGGCTGGGGCACAGCGCGCCAAACTCCAAACCTGCCGAGGCCACCACGGTGTCCCTCACCGCTCTGATCCCTAAAGCTGTGGCCCATGTCCCTCCACCAGGCAACTCCCCGCACTCACTTTGATAATTACTCACCACAATTCCCCCCATGCTGAACCAAACAACTTTCAGCATCCAGCCTTTCCCACATCTCCCCCCAGCCCTGAGCAGGATCCTCATCCTGGTGTCCACCACTGAAGCAAAGCCCTAGGAGCAGCAAGGAAGGCTCTTTGCCTTTGGGCTGCACCACCTCACCAAGCCAGCACGATTCCCACCTTTTTCTTTCCGAGCAGGAAGGATTCTCCCCAGGGCAGCGCTCTGTTTTCACATTGGCTCGTGAAGCTTCGTCAAAGAATTAACTCAGATCAAAGAGTCTCCACAGCAGCACAAAATCCCCCCATGGGGAGGGAAAGGGGGAGGGGGATGGACAAAAAGACAAAAAACGCTCCAGTAAATCTCTTTCCAAGAAAGAAAATAGGTGCAGTTTCTGCATGCACATAAACCCCACAGCACAGGGCCTGAGTTAGCTATGGTGACTCCCAAAAGCTCCAGAGGAATTCCGGGTAGGAAATGTATGCAAATCAAATTCTCTCCATGGCTGTACTCACCGACAGATTGGATCACAAATCTTTATCGCGCTCCCATCCCTGGGCTTTTGTCACTTATCTTTTAGCCCAGAAGTCGCATGGTGGAGAGCCAGGCCTGCTGGGGTAAAACACGGGGTGGTGAGCACAGCCGGGAGGGAGTGAGAGGAAAGTGTTCCTACAGTGAAACACTGAAAAAATCTCCGGGTCACAAAAGGAAGTGATACCCCAAGGCCCCATAAAAGCCTCAAGGAAAGCAATGCCACAGTCACTATTGCAGAGCACATGAAAAGAAAAACATCTTTCCCCTCACAGGAGGCAGGACCAAAGCTGGAAAACCCAAACTAAGGGTATTCCCACATTCATCAATTGCACCAACCTCTTACACCCAAAAGATGATCTCAGAGGACTCTTGAACTCTCCCCTCTCTGCATCTTACAGGATTATCATGTTAGCTTGAAAAAGGCCAGGATTGTCTCTATCCTCTTGTCCAGGTGGGCATCACAACCCCCAAAATGCCAGGCTGAGCTGAAGTACCTCCAGGTTAGCCAGGTATTTCCCAACCCTTCCCATCCTACCAGCCCATCCAGCGAGCTGTGACTTCCCTCTGCTTTAAAGGCTCTGAACATCCCTGTGTTCGGTGAGTGATGATTAACCAGAGGGGAAAGCACAGCTACCATTTACCCACGGCCTTGGAGGGGCTGCAAATAATGCTGGTGGCAGGTGGAGTGGCCAGAGTGGAGGAGTGGCTTTCAAGGGCAGCAGGGAGAATAAACCCAGAGGCCAGGCTGGCAGCTCCCTGTCCCCTCTGCTGCAGAGGGGAGCTGCACACACCTGGCAGGTGGGAGACATCCCCTGAGGCACTGGGGGCCGCGTGGGAGATGGAACACAGAGCATGAGCAGGGGTGGAGAGTTACCACAGCTCTTGGAGAACTTTGGAAACAGCAGTGCTGGATCTCCACGGGGCTTTCCAGCAGCAAACTCAGCAGCAAAGGCGTGGGAAACTCAACAAGGGCACGCAGGCAGCATTCCTGTCACTAAGGATGCCCTGTGAGATGGTGTTTGCTGGGAATGGGTTACTCCAAAACGGAAGGCAAGCAAGTCTTTCCACCCCAGGGCAGCACAAACAGCATTTATCACCACATTCATATCGTATCCCTGAGTTTACAGCTGGAGCCTGCCTTCCACCTCCCTCCAGGGGCAGCCACAGCACAAAAATCACACACCCACCTGCTCTCAGAGCTGCGTTTGCTCTCTGCAGGCTGAGCAGGACCCACTGACAGGGAGGCAGAGCATGGCCAAGCACAACAGCAGTGGTCTGCGGGCCTGGGAGGGTTCAGTGCCAGGAACCCCTTTTCCAGAAGCCAACACCACCCCTCAGGTGGGTTTGGGGTCCCAGCCCACGTGCACAGAGCAGCCATGCCCCTTGTCTACATCCTGGCTTAGCTGTGTGAGCAGTGCTGCTTCCACAGCCCTGCTTTGTTTCCAGTGGGTGAACAAATCTTCAATCTTGTTTAAAATCAAATCAAAATTCAAATTTTGGCTCAAGTACCGCAGCCTGCTTATGCTCCAGCCTGGCTCCCACAGGCAGAGCAAATGCCCCCATCCCTGTGAGCATCTCCTGGCAGGTGACTTTGCCCTCAGCCCTTGCCCTTCGTTTTCCCCCTGGATGGGACCTGCAGGGATGCACGGCAGCTCGAGCGGGAGATGCCTTTGTGGCAGCTGGAAGTGGAGCCAGAATCCACGGGGCGGGTTTGGTACAGATCCTTACAAATGCAACTGCACTTCCGAAGTGTATTTATATCTTATCTGTGCTGTTTACCCATATGTTCAATAAATCATTATTCATTATCTGATAAGGTGCTTGCAGGGAATTTCTAAGCCAGGCTTACAGTGAGCACAGAGCGGGACACGCTGGGAATACAAATGGAAAAATAAACAGAGCATCTGTCTCCAGCGAGGCTGCTGTGCTACCAGGGGACTGTGGTGACATTGCCAGCCAGGAGACCAAAGGCTGGGTCACCCTGCCTGCTGGGCTGGGGACAGCAGGCCTGTGTTATGTAGAACAGCCTCCTTTTCAGCTAATTACACGTCCCAGATCCCTCCCGATGACAGAAGTGATACTACAACTGAGCCATGTTTCCTCTCTTCTGCTCCTCATTCATCTCTGCCCTGCCAGGCCCCCACCACAGCCAGGCAGAGACAGACTCTGCTCCTCAGCATCCACAGGAGCCCTGCAAAAGCCTCAGCCTGGGGGCAATGAGGGAAAAGCAGGGAATGTAGATCTGAGGCAGCCTAAACACACAGGGAAACTCTTCTTTGTGCCGTCTGTGGCCCAGGCATAAAACCAGAGGAGCAAGGGGAGAGCAAACCCAGAGCCCTCTCTGACCTGTCCTCTCCCTGTGCCTGTTCCTTGATGAAAAGGAGGCATGGGAAGCACCTGGAGATGCTGCTCCATGGCACATCCCAACTCCTGCTCTCCCCTCTGGTGCTCCCTCCAGCACCAGGAGCCCAACCTGGCTCCACTGAGGCCAGGCAAAGCCTCAGCATGGCCCTCAACACACCCACGGCCTCCCACACTCAGCCAAGCCAAGGATTAGCTGCCTGGGATGGATAATTCCATGGGGAATATGGGGAAGCAGGTGGAGGGAGAGGGTAGGGAGTCAGGTTCAAGTCATGTGAACACCAGCCCTAGCACATCTTCAAAACAGGCTACAAGGAAGTGTGACATCCAATTTCTTGGGAAGGGGAGGCAGAATTGTAATTAAATTTCTGATCTTGTTAGCCAATTTCTCCAATCACTGCCCCTGAACTGGAGAAGGGGAAGGGAGAGGGAAGACGTTTGCGTCAGCGACGCTTGTGAGGGAAATTAGGTTTTCACGGATTATTGGGTTAGTTCCACTTCTCCCACTTTTTAATTTATTTGTCTGTATGTGCTGCCGAGCTGAAAGGCCGAGAATTTTTCCCCCTTTTTTTTTAATTAAAATCTGTAGTTTTGGAAGATAAAAACTTTGGAAGGGGGGGAAGATTGCAACAATATAACCATGTCAGCCAAAATCTGCTTCCCTCCCAAACTTTTGTTAATCCTTCTTCAAAACAAGAGCCTAATAAGATCTCCCATTAGAACTCAAAATAGCCTTTGGATACTTTTATAGAAAAAAAAAATTGTGAATGAACTTTTTTCTATCTGAAAAAAAGAATAGAATTTACTTGCTTATTGCGACTTGCAGGTTGAGGTTTGGGTTGTTCTTTGGGGTTTTTTTTTTCTTTTTTTTTAATTTTCCCTTAACGCTACAAAAGAAATTCCAGAATTGCTGCCTGTGCAACCCTGGGCCTCTATTATTTCTCAAAAGACAGTAACACTGCCCCTCTTTCCAATTTCTTTAGAAATAGAGGAGAAAACTAAAATGTGCCTATGGGCAGTGTTCAAGTAAATTATCTGTATGATTATTTCCAACTGCCTGCTGAGTGGTTTCCTAGGAACAATGCCAAGGGGCTATTTTGTTTAAGGTTTCTGAATTTGGGATGAAAGAGAAACAGTGTAGTTCACACACAGTGCCCAGACTTCCCCTTTGATGAAAGCTTTGGAAAGTAGGAATGGCTGCACGGAGCAGCCTTGGCTGGAGGAGGCTTGCAAAGGTATCTGGGAAGCCAAGAAAGGCTGGAAAGGGCAGCTTATGGAAAACAGACTAGCACAGCTGCAGTGGGAAAGAGCTGGGAAAAGCTCTGGCCAGGGAATCATGGAATCATTGAGGCTGGAACAAGATCATCAAGCCAACCTTCAACCAAATCCCGCCATGCCTGCATTTCCAAGTGCCACATCCACTTCATTTTTGAAGATCTCCCAGAGGTGGGGGCTCCACAACTCCCCTGGGCAGCCTGTTCTAGTGCCTGACCTCCCTTTCAGTGAAGAAATTCCCCCAATGCCCAACCTGAACCTCCCGCGGTACAACCTGAGGCCCCTTCCCCTTCCCCCAGCGCTTCCATCCCACAATAACCACGGATTATTGCGTCAATGCCTGGGTGGGATCAGGAGCCCGGCGGATGATTTCACACCTCGAGGCAGTGCTGGCTGAGCTCTCTGAGCTGGCCCATCCACAGATATTCAGAAAGCAGAGTTGTTTCTGCGTTGAGGATCCCATCCACCCACCACGCTGCCCATGAGGGACACCCACACCCACCTCACACTGAAATCTTTACAGACAAAATCACAGTCATTCCTTCTGTAGGGACAGACCCACCGATGGGACCCCTCAGGTGGGGCACTAAGGAGCCCTAGCCAAGATCACACAAACTTTCTTGGCAGCTAAGAACAAAAGCCCAGACCTATCCCACCTGAGTTAAGCTGTACACAGAGTCTGTTCCATTTTCCACAGAGAATGGAGGGGACACCTCCAGGCAGTGGCAGAGCTGGCCAAATGTAACTTCTAGAAAGGCTTTGAACAGAGCCAAACACACACAAAAGCAGCACCTTGTTCTTCCTTCACAATCAGGGGTGAAAACTGTGGCTGGAACCCTGATTAAGATCCTCATCATGGCCAAGCTCCGAGCTGACCCACCCTCATCAGGCTCTGCACTTTGGGAAAAGCTCATTCCGATGGCAGCGAAGAGGAAGGGAATTTACGCTGCTCTGCCGTGACCCAGACTTCGCAGCCATTCAAAGTGAGCAGCCACAGCCATTAAAAACTTCACTTCATGCGCTGAAGGGGCTCATAAAGAGAGTGTGAATTCACAGAGCACTGGCTCAGAAAGCCCATTCCCTGCCTGTCCCACAGCCCGCCTTTGTCTGAAATATGGAATGAAAGGGAGGTTCATATTTTACTTCAGACTCGTTTCACTCTCCCCTTGTTTTCTCTGCAGGCTGACTAAAGAGGAAGTGATTTATAAGGGGAAAACAAGGGGAAGTGGTTCTAATTAATTGGCCATAACTGCTACAGCTGTACTGGCATCCAGCAAACAGAGGGCAACAGTGCCGAGACAGAGATGCAGTACCCTGAAAGATTCCCTAATAATCCTGCTTCAAGCCAGAATAAAATTAATTTTTTTGCCCTCAGGGTTCTGGTGCAGACCTCTTGTCTGCTGGCACCTGAGCTGTTGCTTTCCACACAGAGTCGGCAGGAGAGGGGAACTGAAGGGCGTCTCCATCTCGAACCTCTCCTTGCAGACCCTCCTTTCCCTTTCCAGAGAGGGCTCAGAGTTCATTCTCACATCAGCTCAGGGTGTAAGGAGCTCAAGAAATCTCAACTCCAAGCCCAGGATGGGAAGCTTTACCAAAAGGCTAAAGCTCCATCAGCCCCTGCTATGTCCCAGCTGGGAGGAGAGCAGGGGGCTCCTGGGGCACTGCGGAGCCAGGGGAAACAGAAAGGCTATTTTGTGTGCAGAAACAAATGTGTTTGTTCTGCTTTCAGCAGCCTTATGGCCGGGAGAAGTGGCCTCGGGGGAGCCGTAGATCACACGGTGCAGGTGCCTGGCTTCAGGAGGGGGAAACTCTCCAGCTTTCCTCACCGCCAGCGCCAGAAGTTCTGTGTCCAAAGTTCATCCTGACCTCGGAGGGCTGGCCTGCTCCGTGGGAGGAAACAAAGCCTGGGCATAATCGGAACAAGCTCATAATTAAAAGTGCTTTAGCCTTTATGAGCTCCCAGGCCGCAGAGCTGCGGCGGGAGGAGCTGTTTCCATTTTGCCTCATTACAGGGGAGCAGTGCCATGGGCAGGAACAGCCTGGCAGGTGCCAGAGCCTGGTGCTTGCAGAGGGCAGCCCTGCTGTGACCCACCAGTTACCCCTGGGAGTCTGCACAGGCATTTTTATGGGTGGAACGTGTGGGGAGCAGCTAACCAGGACAGCTTTTAATAGGGGAATCGAGTAATAGCAGGGAAAAAAGCGCAAAATTCAACTAACAATGGGCATTCCCATTTACCAGGGGCATCGTGTCCTCGGGAAGAAAGCCAGGCTCCCACCAGCTGTCCCACAGGAGCAGACACTGTAGCTCACAGAGCGTGATAAGCTCCAGCTTCTGTAACAAGTTTTAAAAAAACCACCAATATTTGCCCAGCACTTTGCTGGGGCTGAGCTCGATTATGCTGTGCCGTGAGAGATTAACACAACCAGATTGCTTTGTGGACTCACCGCTTCCCCACGGCCCCAGGCAGATTTTCCTCTGCGTGCTTTGGAAAAGGTCTCAGGACGTGAACTTGCATTCAGCAGGGAGCCCGAGCCGCTCCAGGGCGCTCCTATTTCCTCCCCACCTGGGATCCAGGCAAGCCAGCGCCTTTCCCAGGGAGCCTGGCTGATCCAGACTCCATTTGGGACCAGGACAGCTGCAGGCAGGACTTTGTGTCTCCAGCTCCCAGTGCAGCCCAACGTCTTCTGGAGGAGGTGGGCACCTCTTCCTGGTGAGAGACTCCAGCAAAGCCAGAATTCCCAGGAGGAACAGCAGTTCCCAGCACCTACAGGGATGGGAAAGCAATTCCTGTGCTTTCCTGGCTATAGTTTCTGCAGTAGCAGTTGGAAAAGCAGCAGCCACCCCAAGGAAAAGGGCACTGTACCTGCTGGTGTGATGGGATGCTCCTGCAGGGAGGGAGGCGCAGCAGGATCCATAGCGAAAGGGGAAACAGCTCTGGACGGAAGAACCTCACGGAATGCTGAGGGCACTGTCACAGCCACCAAAACCTATGCTGTGCCACCTTGAGAAAGGAAACTCCAAAACAGCTGAGAGGGGAGAAAAGAAAAATAGTAATTAAAAAATAATTAATCACTGCTATTCTTCAGGGACAGCCCATGTGCCGGGCAGGAAGCACAGCAAGAATGACCCCTGAGACATCACCATGGCACACAGGGACAGGGAACAAAGGGATGCTCAGCAGAAGACACCCAAGGGATGCTCAGGGAAGGGGCAAGATGGAGCTGTCCTGGTGTTAAGAAAACTGGTTTTATTCCAGAACTCAAAGGAGACCAAGAACAGTACAAAACCAGCTGAAGGGCAAGCACTCCTCTAGGGGTGAAAGAGCTCCCTGTTATCAGCTCAGGATATGGGACAGAGCCCTCGTCTAGGCAAGAACAGTGGAAGGTGACATTAAGCAGAAGTCAGACAAAACCTGCTGCTTTTGGCTGTGACAAACAGGCCACGTTACAGGCAGGGGCAGGGGGAAGTACTTCACCCCTTTTCCACAGAAAACTCCAATCCCGCGCCTCTGCTGACCCCTCTGGAGAAGAGGGCCTGGCGTGTTACCAGCCCCAGAGTATCCAAGTGCTACATCCAGGATCTGGGGCACGAGGGCTGAGCAGCAGCCATGGCTGGCTGCCCCTCTGCCCCTCCAGCAGGACAGGGCAGGGGTGGCCTCTGGCAGGGACAGCCACCCCTGGCCAGAGGCTGTTTGGCCCTGAGGTCAAAGCTGGCACCGCTTTGGAGGCTCAGAGATGTCCAGGGATGGAGGGGACATTCCGGGAGGAGAAGTGCCGAGGAACGTGCGAGTGGCTGCTCCTGTGTTTGCTCAGCTGCTGAACCACTGCCAGGGGAAGGGGAGAGGCTTCAGCACAGCCATTCCTCACGTGTCAGACTCCAGGCAGAGCTTTGGAACACTCCGTGTCCGCTTGAGACAGCACCTGGGGCCTCATCCCATGCAGGACAAGCTTTGCCAAGATGTTGTTCCTGCTCCTCTAACAGACAGTGCCGTTTACTCACATTGCTGGTGAGGAAAGGTGAGTGGTCCATGAGCAGCAGCAGAGCCCAGGGCATGGAAATAATGCTCTCCTGGGCTGTGAGCAGGCTTTGAACCCACAGCCTTCACCTGGCTGTGCTGATCTTCACTATAAGTTCCCCCCACTTTGCCCTGCCCCGTGCCAGCCCTTGCAAGGCTGGAATTTCAAACCAGCAAATCCCAAATCCAGCACAAATGTCTTTTACCCAGAGGGCAGTTTGGGTTCAAGAGCCGTGCAGTGGGAATGCAGAACAGATTCTTGCATCCCACCCCTCTCTGCAGCTCGACCTGCAGGTCCCAGCACACACAAGCCACCCACACAAGGGTCCCCTGGCCCAGGGAAGCCCAAAGGGAAGAAGTTAGGAAAGGATGGGAAGGTTTCTGTCCCACTGGAAAACAGGCTGGAGCTGTGAGGTGGGGGATGAGGACATGTCCAGATGTGAGGGCTCCTGTTCCCAAGGCACCAGCCAGGGCTGACCCAAGGACCTTGAGCAGCTCTCTGCTCACACCAGGCTGCTCTTGAGCATCTAAGGAACACAGCAGGGTCAGCCACAGGTGAACACACTCCTGAGGAGCAACTGCAAGTCATGCAAGGCTCTGCCAGGCCAAAATCCAACATTGGGGCTCACAAAAAGGTTCAAACATGAGACAGCCCCGGGTAACCAAGTCCTTGACCTGCACACCCCTCACTCTGGCAGAGCCTCTGCTGCACAGCACCACAACTGCTGTGCCACACGTACCCATGAGAAGCCACCCTCGTGGGGAGCAAGGGGCTGGCTTGCATGGTATGAGCCAGAAAAGGGTGTTCCCGAGCTCAGGAAGCACCAGAACAGGCAGCAAATTGGTGACAGCCCTCCAGGACCTCGTACTGAAAGGAATCATCCTCTGCCCCTCTCCATCAGCTCCTGCTGAGTGCTCCCACTGATTGTGCTCCTCAGAGGACCTGGAAGAGGAGCTCAATCAAATCTCACCCAGCATCACTCATTTTTCAAAAGATTGGGGACATTTAATCAATTTTTTTATATTCCCCCCTCACATACTTTTCAAGCATTTTCCCAAATTCCTGGAGGCTTTCAGTTCGCTACCCTGGCAGAAGGGGACATTTCCACCTGTCGCAAGTCAAGCACAGCCTTGTGCAAGCCTTTGAACAGGATTTTGTAGATAGCAAGCAGAGAGGGGCAGGATCTCCCACTCTGATGCACATCTGTAACTTTCTAAAGCATGTTTTCAATCTCTGATTGTATCAACCCAACTGTGGTAAAATACACAAGGCACCTGGCAAAACCAAGGGGAAATACATTTTGCTGGAATTACCTGGGAAGCCAATGAGTGCACACAGCAGGTGCAGTTTGTCTGGGGAATCTCACAGTCAACAGGGATGAGACACTCAGTACAAGAATCCCAGAACCAGCTTATTCCCACCTGTAATGAGGAAACAGGATCCCACCCTGTGCAGTTTTCTGTTCCATGCACTGCCCCCAGTGCCAGCAGCATTGTCCTCCACAAAACCTCATCCTTATCAGACTCCTCTCTCTGCAGCCACTGGGGTGGAGCTAAGAACAGCTCAGCTGGAAGAAACCTACAGCCACCATCTTGTCCGAGAGCCATGTCAGGGCTGACCAAAACTTAAAATGTGTTTGTCCTAGGTTACATGGAAGGTGTAACCAAAAGTATGTATGCTATTCCCAGCTCCATAAGCTGTTAAAACAGGTGGGGCAGTGTTCTTTATGTTCATCATGACCCAGCCCTGCTAACACCATCGGGGCTGTCTCTGCTCATGGCCATCGAGGGCTCCGGGAGTGACTCACAGATTCCATCAGCCATTGGGAGATGCCCTGCCCAGAGGGGAGGAGCTGAACATTCCTACCTGCACATAAACTGAGACCCTGGAACACCGGGGTACCTTTCCCACTGATTCCCAGAGGAGAAGAGCTCAAGAGCCACCACTGGACCTGCAGAGACTGACGAGACCTTTTCACAAGATCACCACTTCAACAAGAGCACATCCATCACTCCAACGGGACTGCAGCCACCATTGAACTGCACTGCCAGCACTGCCCTAACAGGGTGCAGGTTGGATTCCGACTTTGTCTATCTAAACCATTGTTTCTGTATTATTGCCTTGCTCTAACTAGTAGTAAAGAACTATTATTCCTTTTCCCATATGTTTGCCTGAAATCCTTGATTCCAAAGTTATAATAATTCAAAGAGAGGGAGGTTCACATTCTCTATTCTAAGGAAGGTTCCCACCTTCCTTAGCAGACACCTGTCTTTTAAACCAAGACAGTGTTATTAAGGGCATTGTTCAAATGTCTCTCAAACATGGACAGGCCTGGAGCAGCAAGCACCTCTCCAGGAAGGTTCTTCCAACACAGCAAGGTTGTTCCAGTGCTTGACCACCCATATTCAAGTACCTGAACATCCTTTTCCAACGGTGGAGTCCAGAACTGGGCACAGCACTCCTGCATCACCTCTAAGCACAGAGGGAACACCCACCTTTTTTAACCAGCTGTATTTTTTCCCTGCCCAGGATGGGGTTTGCCCTCACATCTACCACCGGCTCCTATTGATCTGCTGCCCCCCCGCCCCCGATCCCTTTCTCTCCCAATTTGTACTCAGAACTCTCAGTTCTCTTGTCCCTCACAACAGTCAACAGCACCTCCCAGTTTATCATCATCAGCAAACTCACTCGTGGTGCATTCAGCTCCTGCATCCAGATCACCGATAAAAATATTGAACAGAACTGTGCTGAGAGGGCCTAACAATTTCATTGTCCTTTAAACACCTTGAATAGTGCCCAGTGTGATCCTCTCTATTTTATTTTTCCCAGGCACTGAGCTTGCACTAACAGGTCTGGAGGCTCCTGGATGTTCCCTCATGCCCTCCTTGGAAACTGGGATAACTCTGGCTGGCTTCCAGCCAGCTGGGACCCCCCAGGCTCCCAGGGCCTTTGGTAGAGAATTGATTGATTAATTAATCGGAATTCCTGGGGTTTGCATGCTCCCAGCTCAGCCCCACCGGCAGGACACATTGCCCCACCCCACCCCATGGGCACCACAAACACTGATCCATGCTGCAGCTTCTCCTCCCAGTAAAATCTGGAGTCTTTCCTGGCCTGACACCAAACAGGCAGCAGAACAGCGGCCCGAAAAAGGGGGGTTAGAGCACTATTGATAGACCTGTTTTAAAATAAAACCATGAAATACAACAGGGAAGCTCATCCCTGGGGAGCCTCCCTGGACTGCAGCAGTCCCAGCAGGATACAGACAGAATTTGTGGACACTGAGGGCTGTGAAGAGCAAAGCCCTGATTCTGCAAGGTGTCCTTGGAGCCCCATTATTTGTGATTAATAAGGCATGATGCAAACACTTAGTTAAATCAGATTAGATCAATAGTACACCATGAATCACTTCTATAGGTTTCCTATAATATTTATATAGACTGCAGTTATCAGCAAGACTCTCCTGTAAAATTGTCTGCGCCGAAATTTATTTGAAAAAGTACCTTTTATACTCTATTAAAAAAAGCAAACTGACTTTTTTATTCTCTCATAGAGCCGAACTTCCCAGGCAAAAGCTCGGGGAACAGCATGTGGCTGTGCAAAACAAACATTTTGAGACTGCTGCCTGTTTTATCACCTCCTGGAATGGGAATTCCACCTCCATCCCTGCTCCTCCTCAGCCTTGTGCATGCATACACTGGAAAAGAAATGTTTTAGCTACCTCTGCTCACTGTTGGGAGGGCACAAGCAGGAGTGGGACAGAGCCAGCCAGGGGTGGGAAAGTCAGCACACTACCACTCTAGTCCAGTGATGACAAAAAAACACCGTGGCAAAGATTTTCATGGGGTTTCAGAAAATGCCTTGTGCAGTAAATCAAGGCAGCGAATTTACAGCAAATTAATGAAACTAATTTTCTGACTGGAATCATCATCTGTGAATTATCGTGTCTTTACTCATTAAATAAATTATCTGTGTCTTCCAAGACATTAAGAATGCATCATAAATTACAGCCCTTCATAAATAATTTGCTTTTTGCCTGGGTTTAATACAGAGGGAGAATGAAGCAAGGGGGAAGAGAAGAATACAGGGGATGAGGGAAGCAAAGCGGCAAAAAAAGAAAGCACAAAGAGAAGGGAAGAGAGTGAAACTGAGAACAAAATGAGTGAAGAGAGGAAAAAAACAGGTGAAAATGGAGACATATATCCAGCTCAGAAGGGAAGGAAATGAGGAAGGAAAAAGGAAGCGAGGGATGAAAGAGGACAGACAGGACAAATAGCCCTGTGCAATATTTCAGGTCGGTGTTAATTGCGACTCGGTGAACATGGCAGGAAATGAAGCGCCAATATCCAAAGGCTCTCGTGACTTTTACAAATGATTTCATTCCCGTTGCGCTTGTTCCGTGTCAATGAGTACAAACATTCTGTCCAAGAGATCTCTGCAGAGGGACGCCAGCGAGGGAAACACACTTTGTCATGGAGCAGTGACAGCACTTACTGAGAGGGCCCAGATTTGTAAATGCCAACAGAGGCCATGGCTGACTTGTCAAAGGGGCAAAGCAACACCCTGTGGATTTGTCCTGTGGGTCCTGCTCCAGGCTGGGCCGGAGAAGGCAGAGCCAGATCCCATCCCTGCCCTGCCCCCAGCCTGGCTCAGCTCAAGGACTCGGTGCTGAGAAACACCTGGACACAGGTGACACCTCCTAGGGACACCAAGGTGACCTGTGCCATGGCCCAGCAGGATTCCTGACTCAGTGCTGAGAAACACCTGGACACGAGTGACACCTCCTAGGGACACCTAGAGGTGATTGAGGTGCAGACCTGTGCCATGGCCCAGCAGGACTCCTGTCCAGATACCATCCAGGACACATGTACCCATCCCATAATGCTACAGCCTTGCCAAGGATCACAGAACAACCTGAACTGGAAGGGACCCACAAGGAACGGAGTCCAACTTGTGGCCCTGCCCAGGACCCTCCCAGAACAATTCCAGCTGTAAGACTCAGCAGAGGCTGCCAAGGAACCACCCAGACCCCTGGCCACAGAGGGGCCAGGACAGCTTCTTCCTCCCTCAGGCCCTTGGCTGCTCCTAGGGTCCTCCTCAGTTCCAGGGCCACCAGGACAGAGCTGGGCATCACCGCTGGCATCTCCCTCCTGCCAACTGCAAGATATGAACCCAGTTCAGAGAGGAGCAGGTTTGGTGCCTGTTCTCCTGCTCTCTGTGAGAGCCTCTCTGCGTGGAGAGCATTCCCATGTAATGTCCCAAAAAATCACAAGCTGCAGTTTAGGGAGATTTCTGATGAGAAGTGGGATGAAGTTTATAGCCACAGTGCTGGTGAAGAGGCCCATGGGACACAGCACAGCCATCTGACTTCTCACCAGCAGATCTGAACTCGTTTGAGGTGACCAGAAGTCCTGCAGGAAAACTAGAGGAGCTCTAAGCCAAGTATTTTAGTCCTTGGTGGAACTCCTTAGCTCAGCACCAGAGACCTGCAGCCACAATGACCTTTCTGTGGCCAAACATCTGCCTCCAAACCTGACGTGGCCATTCCCTGCTGAGCCTCCCGGGCCAGCTGTGGTTTCCACCCTGCCCGGTGACACCGAGTCTGCTGTCCTGCACGCCGGGGTTTGGCAGTGTCAGCACGCAGCCGGGCTGGGGACAGGGCAGGGTCACAGCAGCTGGCTCACCTCTGGCTCCCAGCGAGCTGAAGGGTATTTCTGCAGGAAGCTGGAGGGTGGCCAGTCCTGGGAGCTCTTGGAGAATGAGCACAATGGCAGCTGTTTCCTATTTGGAAGTGGAAGGGCTCTGATCTCAGCCCGTGGGAGTCACCAGTCAGGACAAAAGGAATGGTTTCCTTCTTTTTCCAAGTCCAAACCCAGCCCAGGGTATGTGGAGCCTCAGAAAGTCTGCTCTGCCTCCATCAGATCTGCTGGTTAACAGGTACCAGCAGCACCAAGGCAACAATAAAGGTGAAGCCACAGCAGGGGAAGTCCCAGAAGACACAACAATCAAAAAAAACATCTCAGGGAAACTCCTGGCCAGGTGACAACACACATGGTCTTACCACAGAGTCACACAATGGGTTGGAAGGGACCTGCAAAATCATCTCGTTCCAACCCCCGCCCTGGGCAGGGACACCTCTCACTAGAGTGGGTTGCTCAGAGCCCCATCCCAGTCAGGGGCTTGGGTCTAACGAGTGTTATCTGAAGGATTTGAGTGTGAGGTTCCACCAGCTGTATTTGAAGCAGCTCCATAATGGCAGAGGATTGTGGCCTTTGGTACAAGAGAACCTCCTTGCCACAAACATCAGAGCCAAATACAACATTTCTGTACAACTTTCACAGCACCAGAAACCTGCCTGCTGACTCAGGTGCCTTCTGCCCTGGACTCCAGGTGCTGAAATTCTGTGCCATGCACAGAACATTCCTAAGCTTGAACCACTTGGACACAATCGTTCCAATGTTTGCATTTACCCAATTTGAGGCTGGAAATCATTTCCCCAGCTCCTCTGACCACTAGCACAGCAGCCAGCTTCAGCACCTCAAGTCACCACCAGAGCATCCTGGATGCTAAACCAAACCTTTTGGGCGTTCAAGAGATCCTGAACAATTCACCCAGGTGGCAGGAGAGAAGGGAAAGAAGAGGAACACAAACATCTAGCAGGAAAAAGGAAAGAATTCAGCTTCATCTCTTTTGGGATGACTTTAGCTGGGTGAGAGACTTACACACTTGCCAGAACTCCCCCGAGTGCCTGCTCACAGGGTTGAGCAGAGGGGCTGCTGCAGCAGAGACACTCATCTGGAGCACCCATCTCTTCCCTGGCCCCAGCCAGTCTCCCCCAGCAGAACAGGGGTCACACAGCACCATCGAAGCTTTTCTTGGAAAAAAACCCTTTCCTTTCTCTGCACACAACATCCACAGGGTCACATCGCACAGGCTTTTCACACCTCTTAAACTGCACAATTCTCTCCCGCTTCCGACTTGGCTGCTTCTCAAAGAAATGACCCCAAATCCCGTGCAAGCTGCAGTATAACCCCAGCCTGCCCTTTCCATCCTTTCCCCCCCTGATGCCAGCAGAACACCTCCACTCCAGCTGCTCTTCCCACAGAAGTCCAGCCCAAGCTCCCAAACACCTCCTTGCCCACGCTGCCGTGCTGTTCCTGCAGTCAGACAGCCCTCAAGGGAGGCAACATTTCACCAGATCCAGTAACTCAGGATGGAGATCAGCTGCTAATGGAAAAGCCTTTCCCAGAACAGTCTCCAGCTGATTTTGGAAAGGATCAGAGCAGCCAGTCTGGATCCCACCACCTCCCTGCAGTCAGCATCATCCCTGGAAATATTTACCTCCCTTTTCCTTGGGTAGAGGCCTCTGTTCTGCTCTCGGTACGCTGCCCAAGGGCTCTACAGAGGACTTTTTCCACCACCAGCTCAGACTGATCTGAAACCCTGCTCAAAACAGGGGATTTTCCATCAGTTCCTGAAGCAACAAGTGAGTCCAGCCAAGTGTGAAGGAGGTCACTCTCATCCTTCAAAGCTTTTCACACCATGTGTTTCACGTCAGGGCCGTGACAAGGGCTGGCCTTGGGGACACAGAGGAGGCTGCCGCAGCTTTTGTGCGCTGGCAGCTCCCTTCCCTTGCTGCCGAGCCAGCGCACATCTGCCCCACAGCAGGAGCACCATTCCTTCCTCCCCATCCAGCAGGATGGAGAGCCAGAGATTTACGTACTCCGCGATTTTTATGTGCTCTCGAGAAGGGCTGCGGAGGGAAAACTCCGCCACTCACAAAAGCCTCCATCTGTGAGTTTATTTATCCGTGCTGGGAAGGCTGTTTATTCTGTTTCAGGGTGGAAACTACACTGGGATCGCAGCTTAATTGTACTGTTTGTTGAATTAATTGCTCTGTTTGATCGGCCTTTATTCCATCGTGCTTGGGAACGGGATGGCTTTGCTGCAGTGTGGGAATGGAGAGGGCTGGAGCTGTTTCTCCTGGCAGCCAGCACGCAGCGAGCAAGAGGGGCTGTTTTGGGGCCAGCACGAGGTGCCTGGTGCAGATCTTGCTGCAGAGGGTGTTCAGCAGGGTTAAGCATCCTGGGAAATGGATCCCATCCGGGGAAATGGATCCCATCTGGGGAAATGGATCCCATCCTGGGCTGAAGGCAGAGAAGCATAGGGATGTCTGGGATGCTGGGTTAGCTGTTGGGTCTTTTTCCAGCTGATCTCTGCCCAGCCAACCACTCAGGGTCAGTCAGGGAGGTCAGGGAGGTCAACGGCCCTGGTCCCTGCCCAGGGAGGGACCTGCTGTCCAGCCTGGCCCCTCCATGACCAGCGGCCTCAGACCACCTCTCCTGCAGTGAGAGCCAACATCGTGAATTTTCCAGCTCACCTGATGAATCATGGGATGCAGAGCAAACCTCAGCATTATTTTCATATTGGAACATTCTTCCCCTCACTTTCATTCACAGCTTTTTTTTTTTTTCCCCACTCCTTTTCTTTTCCCTTTTTCATTTCTCCAGCAAACATCCAGCTCAAGTGAAATCCAGCTCTCTTCACACTCCTTTTTTTCCCTTTCATAATCACAGCCCTCACCTTTTCAGGCTTTGTTCCTGCCTCTCCCACTTCCCATACACGCTTCCTTCTGCCCGCTGGCCCTGGGATGAAGCACAATGACCAGTGGCATTTCCCACACCCACTTTTCAGTTTCCCTCTTTCCAAAGTGAAACAGCATCAGGGTTCCATGGGGATGTCGTCGCTCTTCTGCCAGGGCAGACAGGAGGTCTCTCCCTGAGCCACACCTGCCTGGGGAGCCTTCCCAACACAAGAATGAGGCACTAGCAGGGATCAACCCCATGGCCACCCTCCCACCCTTGCTGGCAACATCCCAACACAGACCACAGACTGATTTCTCCCACTAATCACATATCCCAGTAGAGTTCAGGGAATATCTCAGGCCAGGAAGGCACAAGCCCTGGAAGACCAACCCTCCACACCTGATCCTGCCCCTTTCCCTCCTATCTGCAGGCTCTGGAAATCTGCTTTCCATGGCAGAGAGTGAGCTGCTGGAGACAGCAAGATGTTTCAATCAGCAGATCTCTGGTGTCTGAGGCAAACCCATTCCTTGCTGATAAGGAATGAATACTGTCTGTGTCTGTCCGGGTACGTGTTTCTCTCTCTCTCTATTTCTCTTTTCTCCTTCATAAAGCTGTCAGACCAAAAATAACATATTAGTGGAAGGAAGGAATGTCAGCTGTAATACAATAACGTGGTTGGGAAGCTGGGGGATGTGCGTGCCTGGCTGCTGTGCCAGAGCCTCTCTGCGCTGAGCTATGGCTCAGGAGTGCCTTTTCCTCCTCCTCACCTTGTTCTCCCACCAGACATGGAAAATGGGATGATAAATAGGAGGGAGTGCTTGCTCAGCACCACTCCACCGCCAAAAGCCACCTGGGCTTGACACTGCAGGAAGATCACACATCCCCAGGCCAGAGATGGAGGAATGTCAGTCCATTGATAATTCACCCTTGGAAGTGTTCAAGGCTGGGTTGGATGGGGCCCTGAGCAACCTGCTCCAGTGGGAGATGTCCCTGTCCCTGGCAGGGGGTGCGACTGGATGACCTTCAAGGTCCCTTCCAGCCCAAACCACTCTGGGATTCTGTGAACGAGGCAGGAATGGCCAGGCCACCCCAGGCTCAGGGCACAGCTTGAAAATCCAGTCCCCAGTGTTGACTGAACAGGGTCTGGGACAAAACACCTGCTAAAGGCTCCACTGCTGAGGTCACCGCTTGATCTGAAGGCCAACAGGGCCTATCCAACCAGCTCCTGGCAAAACACCCTCCATGGAAAACCGATGGCACCTGAGGGACCAAATCTTGTCCACGGGTACCCAGCACCACCGGAATGGTTTCCAGCTGGACAGAACCGATCCTGTCTCCTTCTTCTCTGTTCCACCCCCAGAGACTTCTGCAAAGGCAAAGAGGAAATACATAAAGGAGGAAAAGCCTCCTGCCCTCACACAGGCTTTCTTATCTTCACCTTGAAGGGCAGGTCCTGCTCTGGAGCCCTCAGGCGTGAGGTTCTTCTCTCACACCTTGCACACTTCATTCCTATTCCAGCACTTGCCGTGGACCCGCCCCAGGGCACAGCACTATCCCATTCCACAGCGGTGCAGATTTCCCAGCCCCAAGCTCTGCCATGAATTGAAAAGGCTGCAGAGTGCCAGGGCTGGGATCCAGCCCCGCGATGCGCTCTGAGCAGCCCCGCTGGCTCCCAGCCCGCTGCAGAGATGTTCCTCCTTCCCACTCGGTGCTCTCCGTTCCTCCCCATTTCCTCCGCCCTGCCACCACAAATGCAGGACCAGGGGAACTGACAGGCAGGAGCAGGCACACGGACATCTTGTCCGGTGTCCAATTTGGGGACGTGCCAGGCTGAAGGATAAGATTCCTACCGACAGCACATATGCAAATCAGGTCTTCTTCTACAGTTTTTAATAGCCCAAAACTGATTTAACTCTTCAAACACAAAGACCAAAATCCCTTTCAAAATGTGTATTACTGTTCCAAAAATTCTGGCTACTTTTGATATGCAAATACCAACCCAGCCTCCTTATAAAACTTGCCAAGTTCTTGATTTCATTTTCTTAATTCCATCCAGTAGCACTGAAGTTGCACAGAAAGATGCAAAGTATTTCTTTTCGCAGCTCCTAATTAATTCGACGCCTGGTCCCTTCTGTGGGTTGTTTTCCAGCCCCCTCCTTTCCAACCTGGTCAGTTGTTGGAGGCATCTGAGCATCCATGAAAACTAATGGGGCAGGAAAGCCACTGTGATGACTCTTCAATTAGCTGGACAAGGATGTGCAGCGTCACGGAAAAATGTTTCTTCTGCTAATGAGAACTAACGATCCCCTACCTGGGGGAATCTGCGCTCTGATCAAAGGAGCCCAATCAAAACCTCTGCAAATTTCTGATTAAACCAGACAAAAGAGGGGAGAAAGGCACCAAGTCAGATGCTGAATAGATAATAAAATTCGCTTCCCCTTTTCCTTGCCAGGAAATGGTAAATCTAATGGGCATGACTAAGCAGCTGTGAGGGAAGACGTGAACAAATTTGTAAAGCAAAGGGGAGTTTAAAGTTCATCTCATTTTCCCCTTCTGCAACATTGTCTGCAATCATATTATGATTTAAAGGCCACCTTTCCCCCAGTGGGAAGCGGGTGAGAAGGGTATGATTCAATTTTGCATGCCAAATGTGATGGGAGAAGGAGAAAGGCCAGGAGGCACAGGCAGAACAGCCACATCCCCTTGGCACTGTTAAATGCGTGTTGCTTTTTCCAGTTCCTCAAGGTACAGGGGGAAAAATAGAATAATGGCACAGTGGCATTTTCTGTCTCAGTTTTTACATGGAAAATCTGCACCTTTCACTGCTGGGAATGAAGCCAGAACAAATCTGATTCAACCAACACCAGCCTTGGGAGACCCTGGTCCACCTTGAGAAACCCCCTGGAAGCCAAATGACAACCCTGCCCTTTTCCGGGAGCTGTCACTGCTCCCTGCTGCATTTCCAGCTCACCAGAAAATGCTCCTGCTGCTGTTAGCTTGCACCTTTCTCACTTGCCAGCAGGATTACTCTCAGCTCTGTGTCGCAGCATTCCAGGGTGGCAGCTGGGCTGCTCCGATTTGAGGCGATGGAGAGGATTATCCCAGAGGCTGTGGAGGAAGGAAACAAAGCAGCATGCATCCCTGCCTAGGCAGGCTCTGCCTGCCCCTCCTGGCCCCTTACTTCTTGGTAGGTAACGTTTTTTCCCAGGATTATGTCCAATTCCAAAGGCTTCATGTCCATAAATGGCCATGGGGGTACTGAACCACACGAAGAGAGGCATAAATTGAGGGAAGGGGGTTCTTCAAAGGGGAAGTGGAAGTGCAAGAGATCTAAGACAGAGATCTCTTGCTCCATTCTCTTCCAGAACAGAGCAGATCTGGATGCCAGGAGGTCTCTCCAAGGTAGGTACAGTCAGGTGGGGGTTGGGCTCTGCTCCCAGGGAACAAGGGACAGGACAAGAGGAAATTACCTCAATCTGCACCAGGCGTGGTTCTGGTTGGACACCAGGAGGAATTTCTTCATTGGAAGGGTGGTCAGACCTTGGCAGGGGCTGCCCAGGGAGGTTTGGAGTCCCCATCCCTGGAGGTGTCCAAGGAATGCCTGTAGGTGGCACTCAGTGACATGTGACTGGTGACACGGTGGAGATCAAAGGTTGAACTCAACGATCCTGATGGTCTTTTCCAGCCTCAGAGGTTCTGTGGGTCTATCTGGACTCCTTTGTCACTGTCCTCCTGCAAGTCCACAGGCTTTGGCTTTGCTTGGCTCCATCATCTCTCCCCTGCCGTGGTGGATTCACGTTTTTAACAGCACGGATGCTCAATCCCAGCGCAGGGATTCCCATCCCACCACGCACAGCCCAGGTTGTGGAGGACTGCAGTGGTCAGAATTCCCAGTGCCCACCATCCTGAGGGGCTTTCCCCCAAGGAATGCTTGAAGAAGCCTCCACTCCCCACCAAGAGCACAACCCCAGCACGGGAAAGAGCAGCTCGCACTCCCCGGCTGCACACACCTGCATCCCCCGGCTCAATAAAACATCATAAAAGCAGAGAAGTTCCACGATAAGCACAAATAGATCAATAGCATTAGAGCTGCTCTTAATGGCTGCCTCAGGCTTTTCATGCGACGCCTTCGAAAATGTCCAGTAGTGAGTAATTAATGACCAAACCAAGTAATTGCTTTCTTGATTTTTCTCAAAACTAGAATTCACCGAAAGAACTTAGAGCTTTACTGGTGCTACACAGTAAATTAATTCAGTAAGTGCTGATATTACAAGTCTGGGCTGCCTGTTAAAAAAACACAGCAGTGCTGTCGAGTCTGGCTTTTCTTGCTGTCTGAGGTAACCCTTTAGAGTCTGCTCCAGCTGCCTGCCAAAGAGAAGCTCAGCCCTTACTCTTGTGCACATCAACCTGCACAGATTTTGCTCCTGGGGGCGTAGCTTGTCTCAGAGGAGATGCCAGGACCTCACAAAGAGGGATTAAGGCAAGTTTTCCCCTTGAACCTTTCTCGTGGCAATGTGGGAGTGGAATCAGGAGCACGGGGGCTTCTGTGAAGGCACACAAAATCTGGAAGTGGGACCAGAATGACTGCCAGACACCTTTGAACTGTTTTCAACACATCCATCGAGCAGGGCAGGATGCTTCCCGTGCAGCTGGCAACTCCAGCCTATTCCAGAGCGGCTTTTATCCCTTGAGGAGAGGTGAGAGAGAAACCAAAGGGGGTGACAAAACAGCAGCGAATGAGGAGCACGAGAGGAACAAAGAAGAAAAGGCAGAGATCAGAGAGCCTGTCTGTCTCTCCAGCACAACACTCCTGGAGTAAGAGGATGGATGTGGCTCCAGTTTCTTGCCATATCTTCTATTCCATATGCTCAGCTTCTGCTGAATGACATCTCTGAAAACAGCCTGAGGTGTCACCTCAAAGGTGATCCATCACTTGTCATTCTTGATCCACAGCACAAACCCAGGACACACACTCCTGGCAGCCCTGGCACACAGCTGAAGGCAAACTCTGCAAGAGACTTCCAACACGTCCATTTTCACTCCCTCGTGGATTTACGCAGCTTCAGCCACCACCTACCCCCACAGCACAGGAGGAATTGCACGTGGAGCAATTCTGATCACAGGCAGTGATCAGAGGCACAAACTCTGATCTGCACTCACTCTGCTGGCCGGGGATGCTCACACCACCTCAGGCACCCTGTCGTGGGTTTGACCCTGGCTAAATGCCAGGCACCTACGACGTTTGCTTTCTGTGCTCTCTCCTGCTGCAGCTATGCAGAGGAGAGGAAAAACTAACACAAAACACTGGACTCATGAGTTGAGATAAGATTACTGATAAGGGACGCACAAAATTCAGGGCAAAAGCAGGCGGGAGACTTAAAGTTGCAAAGAAAAGTGATTTATTAATTTAACAGAGTTAGAGGATAAATTGGAGATAAAAATAAGCTTTTAAGACACTATTTCTTCACTTACCCCCCTTTTCTTTCTTAAGGTACCGCTTTTCAGCTCACCCCCCCCTTCTTTCTAACTTCTCAACAACTCCCAGGCAGGGGCAGGGTGTGGGGTTTTTCTTTTAGGTCAGTTCATAGCAATTCTTTTACTGCAGACACTGTTTCTCTATTTGCTCTCTCTTTTTATTTAACCAACAGATCTGGGCTAGGGCAAGGCATGTGGCTTTTCTTAATCAGTCCAAGGCTACAATTCGTCTGCTACAATCACTGTTTCTCTACTCACCCCTCTCTCTATTAAGGCCATTTCTTAGTTCACCTTCTTCTTCCTTTCTTTTAACCAACAGCTCCGGGGTGGGGGCAGGGTATGGGGGTTTCTTTTGGTCAGGGTCAGCCCATCAGGGGGAAGAATCCTCTACTTAGCCATGGGGGTCCCTCTCACGAGAGACAGTCTTCTGCGAACTTCTTTGGCGTGGGTCTAATTTCACGAGCAGCCCCGCCCGATTGCTGCTGTCCGAGATTCTCTCCAGGCTGCAGAATTCCAAGCCGAGGCCAGGCTGTTTCCATCCCGGGAGCAAGGCCTTTCTCTCTCCTGCAAGGCCTTTGCAACTCTCAGTCTCTGGGACTCCCACTGGATCACAGCTTCCTGCAGGCATCATCTGCTCCTCTGGCGTGGGCACCTCCCCACAGGCTGTGGGGGGTTCTCTGCATCCCCTGGACTCTATGGGCTGCAGGGGGACCACCTGCTCCCCCCATGGTCTTCACCACGGCTGGCAGAGGGTTTTCAGCTCTGGCGCCTAGAGCACCTCCTCCCCCACTTTCTCCACTGACTTTGGTGCCTCTCTGTTGTTCTCTTTCACATATTTTTACCTTCTCTTCCTCCTTCCCTGGCTAAAAAGAAGTGAGTGCTCACATTGTTTGGATTTCTTCTTAAATATGTTTTCACAGAGGCGTAACTAACATCTCTAATTGGCCCTGGTTTGGCCAGGAGCATGTTCATCATTTTCAGAGCCATCAGAGACTGGCTCTGCTGGACATGGTGGAAAATTTCCAGAATCTTTACTCAGGACATGCAGGAGCGATCTTTGTACCTCACCTTGTTTACTGGCAAAAACTGGGCCAGGCAAAACTACCACACACCCAGAGAGGAAGAGGATGATGAGCAAGTCAAGACACCCATCACCCGCGGCACAGTCCGGAGAGAAACCCATGTAAAAGTGCAGGTCCTAAGCGGGGAGGACGGATGTGAGTCAAGACCTTCCAACACCTCTGGCCTTCCTCACCTGGCCTGTCCTTGTGACCACAAGGCATCTCAGACAGGGAAAACTACCCCAAAAACCCTAAATGTCCACCACCTGCAGCATGTGATGCTCATAAAATGAGTGTTGTGATTACCTGTGTGTGTGCCCGCACGAGAGAGCACGAGACAAGGAGCAAATTACTGAAGTAATCCTTCCATCCCCACAGTAACGAATGGCTCTTGCCCTGCTCCCAGGAGCATGGGTGTAGCCTGGGAGTTTAACATTCTATCTGACACGGACCTGCAGCACGCACTGCTAATCCCTCTAAGCGCAGTGACAGCTCCCAACAACCTCCTCAAGCACAGGAAGCGCCGTGTTTCTTCCCCATCTTTCCATTACCATATTTTTAATTGGCTGTGAATATCCTCTTGCTTTTGTCAAAACAAGTTCTGCTAAACCGCCGCTTCGGATATGAACGGGGGAGCCAGGAATCGTGCGAGAAGCCAAGAAAATCCCTCTGTAAATGAAGGTTTGTGCCGAGGGAGGCACGGCCAGGAGGAGTGGGAGCAGGGTCTGCTCAGCCCTGTCGACATCACTGGGCAGGAGGAGCGGTCCTGGGACTCAAGAGTTCACCCAGAAGTTCAGAGATCTTCAGCTGAGTGAGACAGAGCTTGCAGTACAATGAGCCAATAGCCAGTGTTACAGAGAAATCAATTTTAAGAACATTCGAAGCAGAAGGCCCTGGAAGGGAGATTCTGTCAGAGGGAATGTGGCGAGAGGAGAAGGAAGCAAAGGGAAATAGCACACAAATCATGCTCACGCACACAGGTACCTGACATGAGTTAGAGGCTTCTCCCTTGTTTCCTCTCTCCACCTCTCCAAGGAAAATGAGGTCTTGACAAAACCTAAACTTTATGAAAAATCTTCCAATTTTCTGTTTCTTGCTTTTGGTTTTAAAGGAAACTCTTTTCTTTTTAACAAAGGGAAAAAGGCTTACCTCTCTTTTCTAAAGAAAAATGTTTTTCAGAAGGATGTCGTGGAAAACAAGCCGAGCTGAAGCTGCTGGCCAGGCAGGGAGGCACGTTTCTACCCAGCACTATGTTCCCATGTCCTGGATCTCCCAGGCTGGCTGCTCAGCATGTCCCACAGAAGTGTGAATACAGCCCAGAGCATCTCATCCCATCCCGTCCACCTTCCAGCCGAGCTCAGCAAGGAAAAATTCCCTGGCTCTTGTAGGTGGGGAGGCTGGGCCAGGGGAAAAGTTGTTTAAATGCTCCCCCATACAGCAAATCCCACTGCAGTCTGTAACAGGAGGCTAAGGAAACCTCTCCCATGCCCAAGCACCCCACTGAGCCCCCACCCTTGGGATGGGGCAGGGAGGAGATGCAGGCAGCAGAGCAGGCTCATGGCACTGCAGGAAGAGCTCAGAGCTCCCCGTGTTCATCCCAGGACAGCTTTGGTCACCTCTTGGTCTGCTTTCCATCCATAACAAATCAACCAAAAATCACTGTCAGCCCCCGCAAAAGTCCCAGCACAGTCCCCAGGGACACGGGGGAAGTGATAGCCCTGATTTGTTTCCTGCTCCAGAAGGGCAAAGCCTGACTTCATTCACACGGTGAAATAGGGGGGAAACAACTGTAGAAAGGACTTGAGAGTGCACGGAGGATTCAAGGCCAGGTTGGAGTGGACAGTGAGCAACCTCGTGCAATGAAAGTTGTCTCTGCCCATCCCCATCCCTGCAGGGAAGCTGAAGCCAGATAATCTCTGAGGTCCCTTCCAACCCAAACTATCCTATGATTACCATCAAACACACGTTTCCAGAACCTTCAGTGTGTCTGTAGCAAGCCTGGGGAGGGTTGGCTTTGCCGTGTTTGAGTGGCTCTTTTTTTGTCCTTGCTTTGTTTAGTGCAAAAGGAGCTCTAAATAAATCAGCAGCGCACAGGATGTGTACGGATGGAGCTCCACAAAGGCCCTGAGCGGCTCCGTGTCCTCAGGGATGTGGGACACAAGCTGCTCCGCCAGCCTGCTCCAGCAAGGTGATTCCCCTGCCCTCTCACTGCAACAGGCAGCCCTGCACTCACCCGTGGCTCACACCACAAGGGCCGTGCTCGCTGATCTGGGCTTGGAGAGCGCTCAGTGTCCCCACCCTGGCAGAGGCAGGAACGTGGGACAGCCCCAGGATGTGACCCGCAGCCAAGCGGAGTTCCCGGCCCCACGAGTGGCTCCCACAGCCCAGCAGCTGCTGGGGACAGCACCCTGCAGGAGAGCTGTGAAATTGGAGATAATTCTCCTAATGTCCCCAGCGTTTAAAGGCTGATTAGTGCTGCTTCTGAGAGAGCCAGGGACTGAAGTGGCACGAGACAGCTGGCGCAGGATTTCGGTGCAGGTGTCAAAGGGGACGCTGCCAGCACAGACACAAGGCTCCATCCTCCTCCCTCATCTCTTGGCTTCAACCCCAAGCCCTCGGGAGACCCAAGGGGAATTTGCACACTGGAGACACAAATCCTGCCCCTGCACATCAGCTCCTGACCTCCTCCTGTGCTCAGCAGAGTCCTGCTAAGACTATTTTACACAAGTTAAACAGCCAAAAGTTTGAGCAGCTGCCACGGGGCCATGCAGGTGAGACCCTGCACTCAGAGGGTGGCCCTGCCAGCCTGAGCCTGTGACACGGCTTAGGGTAAGTCACACCTCAGACATGCCTGCTGGGGACCAGGGAGTCCTGAGCACCAAATCTGCTCCTCTGAGTGCACAGTTAGACATGTTGGGGTTTTTCCCTTCAGATAAGCCTGGAAAGAGGGCAAAACACACAGAGAAAGGAGGACAACCAAACATTCG
This sequence comes from Origma solitaria, assembly GCA_013397895.1. Classification (NCBI taxonomy): domain Eukaryota; kingdom Metazoa; phylum Chordata; class Aves; order Passeriformes; family Acanthizidae; genus Origma; species Origma solitaria. The sequence goes on from VZRL01005702.1 coordinate 982,804, forward strand.
CAGAGACTGCTGCAGAGCACACCTCCACCAACAGTGACAGAGAGAAACTGAATATAGAAATGAAGAATAGAAATTGGATATGGAAAGTCCCCAGCATAGGGGACACCTGCCATCAGCTGACATGTCCCCAGACAAAGTTCCTAACCCAAAGTTCAGCCTCAGACTGAAAACAGGTAAGCCAGTGCTTTACTGGAGAGAAAAGGGCCGGATCTGCCTTTTTCCAGAGTTCCCTGGAACGAGAACATGACTTCATCAGCAGCTGCAGTCCAAAGCGGACAGCGTTTGCCCTGCAGCACAGAACTCAATATCCCCTCATCGGAACTGCAGCCTTATCTTTGGAGGGGCTCTCCATCCTGGGAACACGTGCAGCGGGGCTGGCAGCCTGCCCACCCCACACCTGCCCCAGCACACATCTGCTCTGCAGCTCTGCAGCACAGAGCCGCAACAGGTGGGCTTGGTTTGGATCTCAGCCGCTGCCTGGGGCAGATTTCCCCTCGGGGAGCCCCTTCTGCCCCACACTGGAATGCCAAGGCCCCAGAGCTGGGGTGCTTGCACCTCTTGGGGTGGCCCTCATGGAATAACAATGGGAACTTGGGGAACAAGAAGTTCATGCTTGAGGTTTCTGGTCAAGATTTTTTTGACCAAGGCTCAGTGGCTAATTCTGAAAGCTCAATTCCTTAGAAATTTAATCCCTCTGCTGAAGCTGAGCACAGAGGAAAAGCAGCCAAGCCCACTAACCTGGATCCTCAGAGAGAAGGAAGCAAAGCTTTCCTACTCTCCTAATGGAGCCAAATCCTGATCCCACAGACCTTCTGAGCACAGCCCACGCCTGCTTTGGCCACCACTGAGCAGGAGCCTGTGTGCCCACAGCCACACAGAGCCATTCCCAGCCTTCCCCACCAGCCCAACGCTGTGCCATGGCCAAGCTCTGCCAGCCAGGAGGGAGGGTCCTGCATTCGAGCACCTCCCGCTCCGACAGGATCTTCTGTGCACCCCATCACAAGCTGCCAAACCAAACCAGCCCCTGGCACAAACCCCCGCCCTGGCACTGCAGAGAAACATGGCTTTTTGGAGATGCCAATGACAGCCCTGGGATGGGCACAGCTTAGCCACCCAGGAAGGCAGGGCAGGGAGCTCAGGGAAGCACAAGGGGTAAAAATAAGTGCTGACATCTCCCACAAACAAAGCAATTATTCCGTCTGGCTTTTCTCCCTGGTATCCAGCGGTGGGGTGAGTGGGAATGGTTCAGAGCTGCACAGGGAAGGTTTAGACTGGACATCAGAAAGCATGTCTTTACCAAAACGGTGTTCAGTCCCTAGAACAGGGTAGTTCATCTCTCAAGCCTGTCCATGTTTAAGAGACATTTGGGCATTGCCCTTAGAATCCCAGGATGGTTTGGGTTGGAGGGACCTTAAAGCTCATTTCGTTCCACCCCTGCCATGGGCAGGGACACCTTCCACTGTCCCAGGTCCCTTTGAGCCCCATCCAACCTGGCTGTAACTTTTGGTCAGCCCTGAAGTGGGCAGCAGGCTGGGCTGGATGAACATCACAGGTCCCTTCCAACTGGCATGTTCTACCCTTTCCAGGCACTGCTAATGCCCTGGAGAGCAGTGCCAGGGATTTCAGCACAAACCCAGCAGAGGAGCAGTGAGTGAGGTCAGCCAGGCACAAGCCAGGACCCTCCAGGGCAGGCTCAGCCTGAGGAAGTGTCCCAGACCTCAGGCCCCAGCCGGAGTGTGTGGATAGGTGAGATGGTCCCCAGCACTCCACGTGCAGCAGAAGCTGTAGTTTGGAACAGAACCTGGATTTACCCCAGCAAAGCTGCAGCAAGACTGAAAACCAAGGTGAAAACGTGGGGCACAGAGCAAGCCCAGCACGCAGGCCATGGAGAGAAACACCCAGAGAAAACATCCTGGGGTATCCCACAGGAATCCGTCCCATGGTGCTCACTGCCCTCTAAGGTGAGCAAACCCCATTCATCCACTTAAATCCAAGTGAAAGACAAATACCAAAAGACCCAAGAAACAAACACAGAAGGAAACCTGCACTTTCTAACCCACAGGCTTGCACTTTGGATTTTCTCCAGATATTTCTATGCGAGGCTCATTTCCACTATGGAAGTCTGAGAGGTTTAAGCATGAATTGTTCTAGCCCTGGCAGACACTCGGTTGACAGCCCTAGAGAGAAATTTTGTGTGCACAAGAAGAGCACAGAAAACCCACGTTATTTTAGCCCTACTGTTGAGATCCAGGTCTCAGAGGATAAAGATTACCCAGACAGGCCTTGGGAGCTCAGCTGAGACCCCTCCCAAGGGAACAAATCTCTCACCCTACCTGCTGTGCTGCCTCCTCTGCAGCTGAGCTCCATCCTCTCTCACTGCAATGTGTTCTTCCATCATTTCTCCACCTTTTTTCAAGCCTAACATACAGCTCCAGTTTTCTGCAGCTCAGAGATTTGGCTCCTGACCTTACATCTTGCATCTCCAAACTACAGTCACCTCCTGTCTTGATCTCAGCTTCCCAAGCCATTTGGGAACTAGTCTGTGCTCTGACAAGAGCGACTTTGCACCATTTGCTTTCCTGAATTTATCTTTGAGTTACTTCCCTGAATTTGCTCTTCTGGGGACCAAATTCCTTCTTCTTCTCCTCCTTCCTTCTCTCAACAGCTACCCCAGGGTGCTGCAGGGACTGCATGCACCCCTTTTGCTCTGCTCACACCCCAAACCCCAGCAGTTAACCCCAAGGAGCCCTTCCTGCTCTCTGAACTCAGCACTCCTTGAAGCCAGGGCAGCCATAAAATTGATTTCTACAGTCCCTGCCTGCAAAATAAAGCAAGCCACATCTCCCCATCCTGCTTTAAGCACCTGGCCAAGGGCTTCCCATATATAACTGATGGAGATGGGCAGCACCTGCCCAGAACCCATTTACCCTTCAGCCATAAATCACCACGGCTGCGAGGCCCTGGAGCAATTGCCTCCTCATTTCGGGTGCTGGGAGGAAGCCAGGAGATGGAGTTTGTACCGACCACTGGTGCCCCACATTTCCCAGTCTGTGCTCACATCCCAAAAGTCCCGACCTGCCTTCCCAGCTGCTGCTTTGTAGCTGAGGATGGAACCAGCTGAAGGTTCAACCCACGGTGGCAGCTCCCACTGGCAGATAAAACAAAATAAACCTGGAGTTTCTGATCTGGGTGTAGGGAGACAATTCACCACTCTGGGCACAGAGACGGGCTCACCTCCTTCCCCCCAGTGCTGGATACTCAATCTTGCCCTATCTGCCATGTCCATCACAAAGGCTCTGGCCTTCAGCAGCCAGAGATCTGTTTCCTATAAATTTTCTGCTCAGTGCCTACAACAGTTGTAGTCTCTCTAAAATAATGATTGGAGGGTGGATAGAGGAGAACAAACAGTTCAGCTGAACAGTTTATCTGATGAATTTAGCCTCTTCTCCTGTTCCTGCAATATCAGGTGGACAAATCCAATTTCCTCAAATGCATTTGTTGTTTGAGTTTATTTGACAAATACTTCCCCAAACAATTGCCTCTACATTCACTTAGCAAATATTTAAAATATGAACTGCGCTGTTTAGTGAATCCCCTGGCACTGCACTAGTTCCCAGTGGAGCAGAAAAGTTAGGTTTTCCCCCAATATTAGTTATTTCTGCATTTCAAATTAAATTTTTTGCCAGCTCTCATTCTGTTGCTGATAACACCAGATGATTTGGTGGTGCTTATTAGGAGAGGAGCTGGTCAGTTGTCTCCCAATGCAATCGAGTTTTCCTGGGAAGCAATAACCCATTGAAGCAGACACATTTCATCAGAAACACCCCACAATCAAATGCCTTGCAGCAGCTGAGGGACAAATGCCTGGCAAATCCATCAGAAATCCCTGTGGGTCACTCTCCAGGCTCAGGCCATGCACTGGTGTCAGTCCCCTGTCAGCTCCACATCTCCAGCTCAAAACTGGGAAACTGTGGCTTGGTTGATCTTTGAGCTGGGGCAGTTCTGTGACAAGCATGACAATGGAAGGGATCCAGAAAAAAAGGTGTCCCAGGCATTTTTTTGCCCCAAAAGGAGGCCAAGGGAGCTGGCCTACAGTTCAGCTCCTGCCTGGAGTCAGCAAGAAGCTGGAGCCAGGCCTTTCCAGGGGGAGAGCGATGAGAGACCACAGAGCCAAACTGAAACAAGCAGCTCAAACCCAGGATACAACAACAGCCCCCATGAGGATGGGCAAACAGGGTACAGGTTGCCCACAGAGCCTGTGAAGTCTCCATTCTTGGAGGTTTTCAAAGCCTGGTCTGATCCCAAAACTAACCCAAATGCAAGGTTTTGCACAAAAGTCTTCCTGAGTCCCTTTCCACCCGAATTATTCCAGCCTGTGGCCCTGGGAAACCCTGTGCAAGTACAGATCAAGTTAACAGAAATGAAGGTTACACAGAGTTGGAGGGATGTAACATCATACCTTGGCTAAAGTTTAGTTCTAGGATTGCCTGTTTATAGCAAGATTTGGGGGGAAATAATACTAATATCCAGTTTTGGTCCAAACTGGACCAGAACCAACACTTGAAGAAATGCTGAGGAACAAACATCTGCATTTCAGCAAACTCAGCTACAAAGACTCATCATTTCAGACCTAGGGAAAATCAGTTTCTAGGTCTCATGATTACAAAGAATAACTCAAGAGCCTGAAGAGTTCAACCAGAACCAGAAGGTAAATGAAAAGAAATCACAATTCATTATTCATCAAAATCTTCTCCAATCTGTTTTAAGACCATGTCAGGATATTTTAGCACTGCAGGTATCAATAGCGGTAAAAAAACCTGCAAATATGACTTTGAAATTTGCTTTTTTTTTGTTTTGTTTTGTTTTCTGCCAGTAAAAATCTTGTTGCTTGACTGTTCTTGGAAAGTCACCAGGGAAAGGTTGGGAATATCGCCCAAGCAAATTCACTTAAGAATTCAAATAAACACATCAGGACACAATTTTGCTTTTGTCACCCAGCTCTGAGGGAAAGCTTTAAAAACCCAGCTAGGTAGAGGGCAGTAAAAGAACAAATGCTTCATTAAACCTGGTTTTGGGCAGAGGAACAACAGACAACTCATTACTGGAACAGCCTCTCCTGCTCTCCCATCAACCAGGAGCCTTTGAACACGATATTGAGTTGGACAGCAGCTCTTCATATCCCAATTATTTATTCTGCCACTCAGAGGGGTGCAGCCAGGACAGCCCATCCTTCTAAGCTGTGTACCAATGTGGGAGAGGGAGGAATTTCATATTCTCATTCCACAAACTCCCACTCCCTGCCAAGAGCAGCAAATGACACACGAGTGCACGAGGCAGGCAGACAAAGGGAACCAAACAGGCTATCGGAGACACCAGGAATTCCTTCCCTGACCACCAGGACACTTTCTCATCCAGAAAAACCAAAAAAGGGCACTGGGTGGTGGCTCTGGAAGGGCTTTTTTTTTTTTTTTCTGGTTTTTAACCTTCAGACCAGCCATGTCGAATGTCCACAGCACTGGGTAAGGGGAGAGATGATGGGCTGGGGTTTTCACTCAGAGCTCCATGGCCAGGGCTCGCTTTTGGATGCAGATCCAAATTCCTTCCTTGCCTCGAGGGGAGGCAAAGCATCAGCAGCCTTGCTTCAATAGCCACTGAGTTTTTCTAGACTGGGCTGTTGAGAAGATTTCCTGCAGGACAGGGCATTGCCAGCCGGGCATGGAGCAGCACCATTCCTCCAGCAAGCGCCCAGACTGTCACCTGAGGGCTCCTCATGTCCTGGGAGATGTGAAAACACCTCCCACCAGCTCATCTCTGGCCTCACAAAGCTAAAATCATTGGGATCTACAGCTCCAAAATGAGATTTTTTCAATTCTCCATCCCTGGGAAGTTAGTTTTTGTTCGGTGTCTCAGACAAGTCATGCTCTGTTCAAAGCAGCTGCAACTGCTCCTGGATGTCCTCTCATCCCCAGCTCCATCTCTGCCTCGGCCTCTCCAGAGCGCTCCGTAATGGACTGGCTCACTCCGGCTACATCCTTTATATCTCTTTAGCTCCATGAGCAGACGGAGTCAAGGGACAGCAGGATTTATGCTTCTTGCTCCAGTTGCAGCTTGGCTGGGTGGAAATAAAAAACGAGAAAGGATGGGGAAATGGCATCGTAACATCATTTACCTCCTGGGCTTTGGAGCCTCTGTCTTTACCTGGCGAGTGTTTGTATTATCAGCATTAATCCTGTGCCTTCCTCCCCAGCTGAGGAGGAGGAGGAGGCCCAAGGGATGGTTCTCCTCCCTAGCCCATGTGATGGATGGATGGAAGGAGCTTCCAGGAGCGTGGAACACTCCGCTGCCGGAGCCTGTGCATCAGCGCCAGTTCGTACCGCCGGATAATCCAGCCCAGGCTGTTTCCTTCAGGGCATGCAAAGGAAAACCAGGAAATGTTTCTGACCTCTGAGGGCTTTAAAGGGAGAGAAAAGGAGGCAGAGGTATGAAAGCAAACAGGGAGATTGACAGGGGCTCAGGAAGGAGCAGCACATTAGGGCCCTAAACTCTTTACCTTTCTCTGCGTTTCGTACAATCGAAGGGGAGAAACAAAACGAGGAGAGGGAGGGAATTATAATGAATGTGAAAGCTTCCAGATTAATTAATTACCCCTTTTAGTTTGTGAAAAAGGAGGCTAGAAATATCCACGTCTGCTCCTCTTGGAAGGCAACCCTGGCGCTTGCTCCAAGCATCCCCCCAGCCCGCCTGCGCGCGGGGATAATTAATCCATTACGGGATGGATCCTGCCGTGCTGCCGTAAAAAAGAGATCTATTTCTCCTCCGCTCTCCTCTCCTCCCCGAAGAGACATCTGAAACGGATCATGTAATAAATATTTCTTGGATGGAAGGAGAGGTATTGTTCTCTTGCCGTGGAAACAATCCGGGCAGTGGGGCCAGCCAGGAGGGAGCGGGGCCGGATGCTTCACTCGGCAGCTCTTACGGCATCCTGTAGGCAGGGCGGCCTCTGTGGGACGCGTTTTGGGGTGTCCCCTCTGCACAGCAGTGCTCAGGAGGGCACGGTGGGCTGGTTCCAACCGAGAGGGACAAGCTCAAGGCTGCTCACCAAGGTCTGGGGGGCTGGAGGTGGCCTCCCTCTGTGGGGACACCCCCTCACTGCCTGGCAGGCAGCGGGACACTCTGGGGACAGGAAGGTGGCCCAGAGCCCATCACAACACACCCTAAGGAACACCTCCAACCACACCCTTCCCGCCCTGCATCCATCCCTCCCCAGCACGCCCCGCCGGAATGCAGCCCAGGCTGGGAGCAGTGGCTTTGCACAGCTCCAGGCAGAGCTCCCACAGGCTCCTCTCCCGAGTGTGGCACTCGCCTCTGCTCCGAAGGCCACGGAAACAAACTCCACTGGGCTCACCGTGTCCAGCTACAATAGAAGAGATCCTCCCCCACCAATTATTTTTCATTCCTGGCCAGCCACACTCACTAGCCAAGGTGAGAGGTTTCACTCACCTTTGTCACCGCCCTGCCCCACGCTCGAAAGGGCAGGAGCTCTCTGTTGCTGCACACACAGAACAAAGGCTGCTGCAGCAGGGGATGGATTTCCCCATCCTCTCTAATTAACAACCCACATGCCGTGCTCTTCATTCCCTTTCTGATGTTCCTGTGGAGCAAAACAAGTGATTCCTGAAGGGTTTCCCGAGGAGGATGGGGTGGGCTGCCCATTATCTGCCCGAGCCCCTGTGCTCTGCAGTGGCTGGGTACCCTCAAAGCATGGAAATTGCATGAGATCAGAGTTCCCAGCGCTGATCCCAGCCCTGATCCCAGCATCCATTTGCATCAGTTTATCGGAAACATTGCCTCTTGCTGCGGACATCCAAATATTCCTTGCATGGAGGAGCTGCTGACATTTATTCCTGAATTGCCACATTGCAGGACCTTTGGCTAAGATTCGTGTTCCATGGGAAGAGAGAAGGGACCTTGTTACTTGGTGAAGATAAGTCTTCTACAGCCTATCAGTCTAGATTAGATTTGGGTCACTTCCTTTTATTGATTTCCCTGGATGATTTTTTAAAACTCTTTGAAAGAAACATTCGAGCTCAGTACAATGTTCTTGATTGCAACCAGAACTGGCTGAAAAATGCTGAACTAATTGAAAGAAATTTTCTTTTTCATTCCTTCCTCAAAACATTTCCAGTGTTTCTGGTCAGTACTTGGAACTGTGAAAAATCCCCCTGGGCTCTGCTGTACAACAGCAAAAGCTTTTTCCACGGCATCAGCAGCATTTCAAAATCCTGCGAGCTGATCTTAGGGCTGCAAAGTGACTTCTCTGCCTATCAAAGACACAAGGATGTCACACCACCTGTGTGTTTTCATCACAGCACCCCTCACACCAACATCCAGGTCACGGAGAACAGCTCCCCCCACCAGCTCTCCATCACCACAGGCTCTGAGCATGTCCTGAAGCCCTCTAAGAGCCGTTGGCATCATCAGTCCTCTCTCTCTCATAGGGAAACTGAGGCATGGGGTGGCAGCAGCCCCCACAGCAGAGAATCATTGAATCATTAAGGATAGAAAAGACTTATGAGACCATCAAGCCCAACCTTTGACTGAATCCCACCATACCCACTAAGCCACATCACAGTGCCACATATCATCTTTTGAACACTTCCAGGAATGGTGACCCCAGCACCTCCCTGGGGACCCTGTTCCAGTGCTTGACCACTTTTCCAGTGAAGAACTTTTTCCTAATATCCAGCCTGAAGCTTTCCTGGAGGAAGAAACCTGCCACCTCCCACATCCCTGTGGGGGTCTCCATGTACTAAACCATGGCAGGGGGTCCTACCACACACAAACCTTCATATCTGTCCCTCTGCCCCATGGCCTCCTCTTGGGGCTCTCAGTGGCCCATTCCTCCTCAGCAGCATCCTTCTTCGCGGCTCCCAGGAAGATGGCAAATTCCACCTGAAGCAAGAAGCAAACCAAGCACCCCCACCCTGATGCCCAGGCTCTCTGGCAGAGGGGAGCGGTTCCTGCATCGCTCATTTTCCGTCAAGTTCACACCAGATGAACAATCTCCTTTCTTCCCCGCACATTGCTTGTCTCGGTGGTTCCCCCTCCCCTTCCTTTCTTTTTCCATTTCAACCACCTCAAGCAGAAGGCCCTCCGAGGCACTGGTGACTTCAAAGGCACCAGGTCCAATGTGCGGCAAGTGATAAAAACCTACACAGCATGTGTTGGGCAAATTAATATCCCCTCCAGAGCCACCAGCTCCCTGGTCCCAGCAGCCCCATAATGAGACGTTGTACTGAAGGGGAGGGGGAGCTCTATGCAGAAGGGGAGATGTATTTAATGTATGCAAATTGACTCACATGCAAATTGCCACTAAGTTAAAAATAACGAATTGCATGAGGAGCCGTCTTTTCAAACATTTGTTTATTCATTAGGGTAATCTCTGTTATCAGTCACCTCGTTTCCTTGCACATTAAGTGCTCAGTTTTAGGGAAGTTTGTGTACTGCAGGCCTGTGACTTCCTGCTGATCTCAACCACCACACAACAGCTCCAGTTCCCTCCCCTTCCTTCTCCCTCCTTTCCACTCACAGACTACAGCGATTAAAGTCACCTTTCCTCAGAAGAGAGATGCTCAAAGTGGTGAACTTCAAGGACAAAAGCTATCAGAGCCACCCAGAGCAGCTCCTGACAGCCAGAGCCTTCCCTAGAGCTGGACCAGAACATCTGTCCCAACTGGGCTCAACTCAGCGTGACCAAGCGGGATGGAAGGTACAACATCAGCCTGGCAGCTTCCCTTCCCTCTGCTGACCAGGGACAGCACCCAGGGAGCGGCTGGAGCTGGGCCAGGGCAGGGCAGGGCAGGTCAGGCTGGAGATCAGGGAAAGGCTCTTCCCCCAGAGGGTGCTGGGCACTGCCCAGGCTCCCCAGGGAATGGGCACAGCCCCGAGGCTGCCACAGCTCCAGGAGCGTTTGGACAGCGCTGCCAGGGAGGCACAGGGTGGGATTGTTGGGGTGTCTGTGCAGGGCCAGGGGCTGGACAGTGATCCCTGTGGGTCCCTCCCAGCTCAGGACATCTGTGACTCTCTAATAACACAGCAAATGCCTCCTGCCAGGCTCAGCTCTGCAGGGCAGCCTGTCCTCCCCACACCCAGCACAACTCACCAATCCTGGGCACTGCCGGTGATGCTGAGCACTGCACAGCTGCTGGCAGAGGTCAGTGCATCCAACCCATCCTGCCTGATTGAGCTCATGGCAAATCCTGATCCCACCTGCATCACAAAGGAGCAATGGGGTTCTGAACAGGGCGAGACGGGCAGTGGAGTAAGGACTGGGTGGGTGTGGGGTGGGTGCCATTTCAGATGATGGGTGCAGTCCTACTGCCTGGGGGGCATTCAGCGACCACAAGCATATGCTTTGTCCAGAGTTTGACACTGAGCTTTGCTGCAGCCTTGGGAAGGGCCTCAGAGGGATCCACATGGAGAGCAGTTCTCCATCCAGCCGTGCTGGAGCGTGTGAACATTTTGCAGTGTTTCTCCAGCCCTGAGAGATGGAGTGGGGGGATACCCACGGGACTGAAGCACAGAGGGAGCCCTGGTGTCCTGCTTTCACTGGGACACAGTTAATTTTCTTCCCAGTAATTGACACATTGCTCACCAGTTGCAAAGGACTTGATGTCCAGAAGAGAGCTGGCACTAGACAGAAGCTCCAGCCACCCCCAAGCAGGAGAACAAGCAGACAAAACTCTGCTTTAGCTGTACCAAACCATCAGGGTCAGAGCTGCTATGGCTGGACCATCTCCAGGTCCCAGAGGAACATGTCCTGCCATTCCTGTTTTGATAATTTCTTGTTACTCAGCCCAAGATTGATGAGGTTACAATGTTAGCTCAACCCTTCAGCACCTGCCAATGATCAGAAGTTCCTCACTTCATTAGGTAACTCTGCCCCTCTTGGGAACCTTGTTCTTCTGTCCTGTGCATGTGAAGAGCTGTGAAAACAAACAGAGACTAAGGGAGCAATAAGGACAGCAATTAGCATTATTCATTTTCTTCCAGCTGGCATTCTAAATCAACATACAAATAGATCCTCACACTCCCAAGAACCAGGATTCCTGCTCTGGGCAGAGAGGAGCAGCAGGGCCAAGCTCCTCTCTCCAAGCCCTGCCCACTGGGAGCAGGCTGCTCCTCCTCTGCCTCACCAAGGGACAGACCTGAGCACGGATGGCGATGGAAATCATCCTCCCAACAGCAAGGGCAGATTAAAGCGATTGGGTTAAACTGCATTAACCTCTGTGTGGACACAGTCACTCCAGATTTAAGTGGCCATGGCTCAGTTTAGCAGAAGCCACTTCAACGTGACCTAATTCGCCACCTGAGTAAATAAGGCAAACCAAATAAAGGTCAATGACTGGGAAGAAGTGGCTCCCCAGAGGAGAGTGACCCACTCAGAGCTTACCTATCAACACAGATTAACAGCAGATGACATCTCTCATCCCTCTGCCTGGGGCTTCAGCTTGGGAGAGCCACTCAGTCCTGGGTGGGAGCAGGACACTGAGAGTCAGGGGTCACCCTTAATCCAGACAGGAGCGAAGATCACAAGTCAGGTCGGCAAGAACAAACTCTCACTTCCAGGAGCTCAGTTCTCGCCTCAGCCAGGGGGTTTCAGCTTGCCAAGAGATGGGAACAGAGCAGGACAAGGAGGAGATGTTGGTGCAGGCACTTCCCACGCACAGGGACCTGGCAGAGCACCTCACTGAGCCCCCTCCAGGTACCAGGTTGTGGCCATCCCAGTTTGAGCTGGAGGATGCTGGAGTTCATGACATGTCATGAAGATGCAGGTGATGATGAAGCGGTAGGGACCAACCTGTGAGGCTTCCAGCCTTCCCAATCTCCTGTGCTGGGAAGGCTGGGAAAGGGAGGCTCTTTGGATGTACAGACCTGATGGTACAACACCAAACTCCGCTGGGATGTGGGGATAGGAAATCAGCCTCAAAGTACAGGGCCAGCAGGCAGCAAAATGGGATTAAAGAGATCAAAAAACAAGAGACGTTACAGGGACAAGACAGAAATGCCTTCTACTACCCCCTTCCAGGGACTGGGAATGCCGGGCACAACTGGGATGGATGGGAAGAGAGAGCATTCCTGTGTGCTCCTTTACAGAGCACCCACTGCTGCTGCTGCAGGCAGGGCCTGGCTTAGGTGACACACTGCTCTGTCCCAGAGGGCATTTCTGTCCCCAGCTTGCAGGCTGCTCCTCCCCACACCCCTCCATGTCCGTGGCTCCTGGTCCCCAGGCAGCACATCCCCACTGCTGTGCTGGGCAGGAGTCTCTTGCCTGCCTGTCCAGAAGAGGATGGAGAAGAGCAATTATTTATGCAACAGCAGCTGCTCTTTCAGCTTTCCCTGAGCTCAGCCAAGTCAGATGTTTCTTTTCCCTGTGCCATCCCCCTCTCCCTACCTCGTGCTCCTTCCCCCCCAGCTTGTCATTCCCAGTGACGTGCCCCAGTGGTGACTGAGAGCTGGTGGCCGTCCCTTTCTGTCACCAAGGGTCGAGGTGAGTGATCCTGCCAGGTGGTGCATTTTCCAGAGGATGAAGAGCGACTGAGCCTGAATCCTAATGAGCTGTCAGCCCTCCGCAAGGGTTCAGTGATGCTTTCCCAGTGTCAATCACGCATAAACAGATTATCCTGCCCGGCCTGAAGTGCATGGGCCACCTCCCTTTCCCATTTGTGAAACTCCAGCAGCTGCTGATGAGAAAACACAGAATAATTGCTCTACAGAAATACGCAAAAGGAGGCTGGAGCCAGGTGAGTGTCGGTCTCTTCTCCCAAGCAATTAGGATGAGAGGAAACAGCCTCAAGTTGTGCCAGAGGAGGATCAGGTTGGGTATTAGGGACAATTTCTTCACCAGAAGGGTTGTCCAGCCCTGGCACAGGCAGTCAAGGCCGTGGTGGAGTCCCCATCCCTGGCGGGATTTAACAGCCACGTGGATTTGGTGCCTGGGGCAGGGGTCTGTGCAGGCCTTGGCAGTGCTGGGGATGGTTAGACTCGATGACCTGAGAGGGTTTTTCCAACCTAAAGGACTCTGTGGCTCTGTGAGGAGCACACTCAGAGCGTGTGTGGTGCTGCCCCTGCTGCCCTCACAGCACGCTCAAGTCAGAGGCACCTTCTGAGCGTGGGAGCTTCTCCTGGAGCTCCAGGGCACAGCCCAACCCCACCACAGAGCTCAGCTGATCCCAAAGGAGGAGCAATGCACTTCACTCTCTGCCATAGCCAACTGATCTGCTCCCCCACAGCTCCCAGCAAGAGCTGGTGCTGCCCTGTTGGGTTGAGACCACTCTGAGCTGGTGAGGAATTTCTTTCTCCAAGAACTCAGCATCCTCCATCCTGCTCCGATTCCTTGGCCGAATGCACAGCAATTCCAGGCCAGGGACAGACCAACGTCGCCACTCTCAGATGATTCTTTCTTTCTTTCCCATTCACTGGTGCCAATGATCACAGGAGGGCCTGCAATCTTGAGACTTAAAGGTCAGAGTATGGCGAATTTGAGCTCATCCCAAATTAGGGAGCAGTATCAGGAATTCCTGCTCTCCCTGCGAGGTCTGTTCTCTGCTAGCATTGCTGAACAGCCTGGATACGCTCCCCACCAAACGGCACAGACTGGAAAGCTTCCTAATTAACTGCACGGGAGAGGATAAAAATTCCCTGCTCCCCCCAGTCCTGCAGAAGTTGGGGATGCGAGGAAAGACACTGGAGCAGGAGAGATGGAGTGGCCAGGGTGGAAAATGAACCCACCAGCACGGCAATTCCAGCTTAATCACCTAGGGCTCCTTAGGTGACCATTTCCATGAGGTGGAGCATGCCCACAGACCAAATAGCAGGGCCTGAAAATTGGAAACGTCACAGCTCAAGGCACAGGGATGCGCTCTGCGAAAATCTAATTGCAGGATGCTGAGCAGGACTGTCAAACAGCTGGCACTGCCACCTTGTCACCTCCAGGCCACTGCTACCCGACCTGAGCCTGCAACCACGGCATCCCTTTCCAGAGCCATTAATTCCTGCCAAACACAGCAGCTCTGAAGAACGGCAGCGAGGAAAGGAGGCAGCTTGCTAATGCTCATCACATCCCCAGCCCAAAGCTGAGGCAGAGCTCTCCACCAGCCCCACACCCAATTCTCAGCTGCTGGAGAGGATCTGATTTTTGAAAGGCTCTGCCACCGCCCGAGCTTTGGCTCGGGGTCACCAAGGGCACATTTACGAGGCGCTGGGCTCCTCGTGGCTGTCACTGCTCCTCGCTGAAGCCGTTTCATCCCAGCTGCTCTGGTTGCAGGAGCTGTTTTGGGTTCTGCTCCCAGTTTTCCTTCCTGCTGCCCAGGCACGGCACGTCCTGCTCTGACAGGGAAATCAAGGTGCCGCAGCAGCAATGAATTATTGCTCACAAAAAGGGCCTGGAGCCCCGAGTTCCGGGGTGAAGTGACCTCCATGAATACTGCACACACGCTCCCTTTGAGGGTTCGGTGTGCGAGCACCAAGGCTGCACAGTAAACCAGAGATTAATGCACAGCTGAGCAGAGCATTCCTAGGCAAGAATACAAAGCAGAACAAAGGCCTTGTCATGCCTTCAGTTCCTTCCCCACAGTTTTATTTTATTTATTTCATTTATTTTGGGAAAACTTCCTATGCACAACTTCCAGCTTACAGCCCTGACTTTGCAAAACTCAAGCATGCAATAGGAGCCTCTCTCCTTTGCAGGAGGCAAAGCTCCTGGGAAGCCCAGACCCCAGCAGACTCTCCAGGCAGCCAACACACTCTGGAAGCTTCACGCTGCTTCCAGAGGGTCTGTCCCGGCAGATCTGCTTGGGAAATCTACCCCTTAATGGCAGCCATGTGCACCCAGGGAGTCACAGCGAGGTCCAGAGAGCACCTGGTCATTCAGCAAAACCCTTTAAATCCTTTCACCCTTGGCAGGAGCCAGGGAAGGTATTTTGGGATCACTCTTCTAGCCGGCCTCAAAACATGGCAAAGCAGAGCCAGGAGCAAGAGGGAGAGCAGAGCCAAGTGTGGGCCTTCACATCACACTTTAGCAGAAGGTGATTTACAGAATCACAGACTCATTACAGATGGAAAAGCCCTCTAAGATCATCAGATCCAACCAAGAGCCCAACACTGCCAGGCCCACCACTGACCCATGTCCCTGAGTGCCACATCCACACTTCTTTTATCCTCCTTGGCACAACATCCTCCATGCCCCTGCCTATAGAACATTCCCAAGAACAGTCAAAAGCAGTTCTCTAGAGGTTCTCCTTTCAGAGAAACATTTTCAGGTCATCTCCTTGCACCAATACAACACAGAATCACAGGATTGTTTAGGTGGGAAAATCCCTTTAAGACCATCAAGTCTGACTGTTCCTCCAGCACTGCCAAGGCCACCACAGACCCCTGTCCCCAAGTGCCACATCCCTCCATGGATGAGAATTCCACCACTGCCCTGGGCAGCTGTGCCAGCGCCTGACAAACCCTTTCAGTGAAGAAATTTTCCAGAATATCCATTGTAAATACGATCCTAAGGCAGGCTTTGGGATGGCAGCTGTCTGCAGCACAGGTTGGGCACTGGTGAAATAATCCCCTGAGAGGAGCACAGAGACACAAACACACTTGTGCCTGTTTTCCAAACAACAACAGAGGGTGGAAAACGCTCTCCTGGATTTGGATGGTGGAGGAGCTTGATGCCAACACAACAACTGGGCCTGACCTATTGACATTTCTGCAGGCTCCCGATTCCTGCACGGGGGCTGTCACTTTAAATTTGAATTGCCTGGGTTTTTTCTATCACAACAGCCTGATATTTTTTGCTCGTGAAGAATAAATATTTACAAACCTTCACTCCCGCCAACAAAAGCATTCTGTTCCAGAATTTTCTTGGGTTTTTGTTCTGTTTTTAAACAGTTTTAGGAATCGTTGCCCAACACTTTAATTTCTGTTATTAAAACAAGCGAGACAGTAAAATGATGCACAAACCAGGGGAGGACCACAGCAGCTCTCAGTTCACATTCAAGGGTTTTCAGCAACACGTTGGAAAACGGCCCTGAGCATCTGCAGGAAATGCAAGGGATAATAGCACAGTAACTCCAGCCAAGGACAGGTCACCAGGCTGTAGGAAATGTGTTTTCTTGGTAAACTAATGAGGATTCAACAATTTCATACAATGTGAGGTTGTAAACAGATTAAACAAAACGCGGCAGCGCTCCTCCAGCCGGAGGAGCCGACTCCACATCCCTCAAACATCTCAAGAGCTGCAAACAAAAGCAGAGCCCAGCAAAGCAGTGACCAGCTCACCCTTTATCCATCCCCGAGTCTGTCATCGCCAAGTCCCTGACAGCCCACCCATGTGCCCTGTCCCTGCCAAGCGCAGCTGACGTCAGGGGACGTGAGGGGCTCGGCGAGCGAAGGTCAGGGTGACACTGGGCTGAAGCCGAGCTTCCAGCACCCAGCTGAACCCACCACAGCCCCTGTCCAGGGGAGCACAAAGGGAGCTGTGTCTCACATCTCTGCCTGGTGCCGATGGTGTCCAGCTCTGGTGTTCACACCTACAAAAAAAACTATTGTCAGAAACAGGGAGTTCAGACAATAGCTACAACAATAAATTCTGGGTGTGAAAAACCAGCCTTAAGGTGAGAACCTGAAAGAGTTCAGTCAATTTAGTTTGCTAAGAAGAAGGTTAAAAAGCAACTTGACTCTGGCCCGTGCACTGCTACCCAAAACAATGCCTAATGCTAGTGGCTATTTCCTCTTGCTCACTGCAATCCAACAGCCACAGGCTGGAGCTGAAACATCCAAATCCGGACCTGAGGTGAAAATTGTTGCCATATGGGTCCATGAGACTCAGATGTCTTTCCAGAAGAGACGTTCCTACTCAACTGACCGCACAACCAAAATTCAGGGGTGTATCCTCCTGCCTTCACGATGCTGAAGCCAAGACAGCCCTCCCTGATTCCCCAGAGCACCATTCCTCACCAATCCCAGCTCCAGAGGCGATGCTGGAGCCAGCTCAGCCCCGCAAGGGCTGCAGAGAGCAGGGTGAGGAGATCAGCCAGACCACAGCCACGGCAGCCTCTGCTCTCTGGGGTTTGGTAGGAAAACCTGGGCACAGGTAAGGACATGGCCATGGCTGAGCTGCCAGGGGACAGCCAAGGGACACCCAGACACACCCGAGGAGAACTCCAGCACATTTCCATCACAGCTACTGCCAGGAGGGAGCAGCCAGAACAGGCAACCAGGCAGCTCCTGTGGACAGAGAGATGGAGAGCCCAGGCTGGGAGCGATGAGATAAATTCTGGAGATAGATGATTTATTGCATAACCCCCACAATATGGAGCTGCTTGACTCTATTAGGTGGATGGATGGCAGGGAATTTAAGAAGAGAAATAGATTTTTTACTCAGCTAATTAGCTAAAAAGGCTTGTCTGGAAACACGGGCCCCATTGTGTCTGAAGTCTGCTGACACACAGCTCAGTGCCACATTTTTCTTCCCTGTTATTGCTCTGCCTCCCAGAGCATCCCTCAGAGACACAGAGAGTTGGGTGGGATCCCTGCACCCACAGGCACCCAAGACACCCAAAAAATGTCCAAGGGACACAATAAATACATGAGTTTATGTGTTTATACAAAAATAGATGCACACGCTTTCAGGTATATGCATGCACCTACAGATACACACAAATACATACATTACACACAGATACATACATTACTTGTTCATACATTCTATATATGAAAATATCAGTGCACTAAAAAAAATAAAGTCCATAAAAGAGCAAAGTTTGCCATTAAAACCAGTGTGCTGCTTCACATTAGTCTGCCCTGTAATTTAAAAGCAAACTGGGGGCACCTGATGAAACAAAAGGGCTGTAGATTGAAGAGAAATAAAAGAAAAATACGACTTGACCCAGCACAGTCACTCCTGGAATCCACTACCCCAGGAAGTCATGGAGACGCACACCAATGGAACAGACATTTTAAAGGACTGGATAATTTTATGAGCATTAATAACATTTGCAGCTATGCAAGCTAATAAAATGTTACAAGGGTAATCAAACTTCATGCTTCAATGTGTAAGTTGATCACCTGTGAGCGCTGGGAAGGAATTTCCTCTCTGGTGCTGTTGCGCTGAGCAAGTAGCCAGCTGCACCACAGGGTGCACTTTTAATAAAAAAAAAAGTAAAACACTACAAAAAATAAAAATCTGTGTCACTGCTGTTGCTGCTACATCTTTGCTATGGTTTTCTCCTGCAATAGCTGGCACTGGCCAGACAAATTCCAAATATCAGTGAGAGCTTTGATGTCAACTTGCTAAGGTTTCCTGGTGCAGTTTCAGGACTGCATATCCGACACAATCCAGCAATAATATCACTTTACTCCTGGAGGGCTGTTCCATAAGCTGGCAGCAGGAATTACACCAAGCTTAACCTGTCATCCCAGGACCACGGATCCTGCACTGACCCTCTGTGTTTCCATACTGGACAAGTTATCTCAGCCAGCAAAGCACAGGCTCCTGCAGTAACTCTGAGCCCCATCACAGAGGAGCTCCGGGTATTCCCAGGAAAACTTGGCAGCTTTTGAACTCTCTACCCATTCAAAACTACCCAATATGTTATTTAGAAGATCCAAGCAGCAACCTTGGTGTTTCCAGTGTTTTCTAGCCTCAGAAGTTAATGCCCTTGGAATTAATGAACTGACAGCAAATGCTGCAATCTGCTGCCACAGCCTTTGCAAAGAACGACAGACTCCGCTCCTGTGCCTCCCCTTCTGTTCCAGGGAATCCAGGCTCAGTTCAGCCAGCTGGGGAGGAGGCTGAAGGGAGGATGGGACACAGCACAAGTGTCAAAATAAACCTTTCCCATCAAAATAACAAGCACGGGGGTTACGGATACAAATCCGAAGGGCTGGGGAGGACGAGGGTGTGCTCGAGCAAGGGACCTGCTCCAGGAGCCTGCCCTCTCCAGAACAAAGAGAAAATAGGTATTGCACAGAGAAATAGTGGTGGAACACATGCTCTGGGCTCTCCACTGCGGGCAGAGCACAACAGGGTCTGGTGAGCTCTCCTGTGAAGCACAGCCCTTGGGAACACAGGATTACAGCCCCCTGCCGTACCCCCTCCCTCCATCCTGGTTAAAACCCACGAGTATTGCCATGGTAACCAAACCCTAAATCATTCCCTAAATCCAAGCAGCCAACACCCAGGCCTGGCTTTGCTGCTGTGCTCCTCCTGCCCTCGGGAGCACCTTCCCCTGGCTCCCAAAGCCACACACTTTCCTGGGCCAGGAGGAACACACCTCTCGTTCGAGTTAAGAGGTGCAGCCCTTATCACCTGGGGCCATTCACAAGCTCCTCTTTTGAGCGCAAGGTGTGTTTGAAGGAGGACGTGAGGATCCATCAACCAGCCTGGCCATGCATGAGTCCCTTTCTCCTCTCCTTTCTATCTGTCCTTAGAGAACATCAGTTCAATATTCTTTTGGGAGATGGGAGGCAAAGGACACAAGGAGTATACATGTCAGTCACCCTTTCATCCCCAAACAATCATTCTCGCTGTGACAGTGTCCTCCAGGCCACAAAAACCATATTTTTCTGAATACACAGCATTGAGAATTACACTCGCTGCCCTCCAAAGACCTTTCCAAATGACATTCCCTCCTCAGCCACGGCAACGTTTGGCCTGGAACACAATACGCCCCGAGAAAGCTGTAACTTTTCCATCAGGACAGGAAAGCACTTTAAATCACAGTTGGAAGAGCCTCGTCATCAGAGACCGGAGCTGACAGCCCACGTGATGTCACCCACGTGAACCCAGCACGCTGACAGCAGCCATGGGGTTTCGAGTTACAGGCAATAAAGTATGACATCATGATGACATCATGAAAGGAGAAATTCAATTCCCAGCCCAGGGGCTATCAGTTACTGCTTTATTCGAAAACCTGTCATTATGTGCGTGAGCAATGAGCAGAATCCATCATTTCCACGGGGTTTTATGGCCACCATAAATTCGGAACACTTCGGCCTCAGCCACCTCCCCGTGTGTCTCCGAGCCCATCTGTCGGCTCTTGGCGAGCAAATCCCAATTCAGGGGCAAGCAAAGCGGTCAGGGCCGGCGTGAGGTCACACAGACGTGGCTTTGGGGTGGCCAAAGCTCTGCACGTGGTTTCCCTCACCGCAGGCCTCACACAGCTGGTGCACCATGGACAAACCCTCTGACACTCGCACGCTCTCTAAAAGCCATTTGAACATCTGGATTGAGGAGAGCTCCCGGACAGAAGCTTCCAGAAGCTCCCCCGGTGCAGGCTGCCCATCTCAGCCCTCCCTGCCAAGGCACTTGCCAATATATGTTAATAAAGGATTCGTTTCACATGGATATAAAGCATGAGGCCCAGCAGGTCACAGAGGTGAGCGTGCTCTCCTCTCTCGGTGAGGCTGAAGCAGGTGGAACACTTTGGGGTGTTTTTATGAGTAGATGATATCTGTCTGCTCTCACAAATATGATCTGGCTCATGTGGTCATACACACGTTTAACTCAGTCTTCATAACACCTCAGGCAGCGATAAGGGATGGATTTTTCATAAGATTCCTGATATAGGAGAGGTGTCCCTTGTCTTTGCCGCCTTTTATTGTTTTTATTTCACCTGTTCCTGCAAAAAACAAAGCAGTGCCACGACCCAACAGATATTTCCTGGAGTATATCAGAGACTCTTGACTGTGTTATTTCCAGTCATGAGCTGGAAAACTTCTCCACTGCAATGAGCCCCTACATCAAATTTCCTGACCTCCGTAGCATTAGATTAGGCCACTCGGATCTTTACCAGATACCTTGAAATACAGAAGTATCCTCTGCTTGCTGCCACCCAGGACACAATTCCACAGAGGTGTTAAAATAAAACTAAAATTACTCATTTCCATCCACTGCAGCTGCATTTGTCCTGCTCACCTCTTACAGGTCCCCTGCAAAAATATCATTACATGCAAAAGTGACCTTCCTGCATTTTCGGAGTGATGAGCAGTCATTTGGAGCCTTCTAGATATCCCTGACTCAACCCCAAAATCACTGCTCAGGATGCTTAAAGGTGGTGCCTTTAAGGGAGTTCAGCTGATAGACATCAAATGCGATATCAAGTTTTGACACATTTTTAACTGTTGTTGATGCACAGAATAACCTTGTTGATGCATAATCCCTGAAAAAAAAAGTCACAGCAACCGCTGGGCACAAAATATCCAAGTTCTGCTAAGGATCTGGCAGTATCAGCTCAATCATAACCCAGTGCAGAGTTCACATAATTTTCAAGATATTTCGCGAGATAGTCTTTACACGATCTCAGTTCATTACTTCTGTGGAAAGATCAAGGATAACACTGGGGTTTGGAGATGAAAGAACTTGGCAAGTCACCTTCTCTTTTCTCACAAGCAAAGAACAAAGCCACCTCGTTTAAGAAGGGCTGTTGGACAAGTCACTTTTGAGGGAGGCTGGTGGTATTTAGGGAGGGCAAAGAGCTGCTAAAATTCCTCACATAACCACTCCCGTCTGCTCCCAGGTCTCGCAGTCCCAAAATCCACTGTATCATTTCAGCTCTGCGCCTCTGATTCTGTACAGGATTTCCTGAAGTGTGACTCTGCACTCATACCCAGCACTGAGAATGATTTTAAAATGCCAGTGAGTTTTCCTTAACCCGATTTGCACGGTCCCCATCAGTTACACACAATTAACAGGTAATTAGAGGCAGGTTCTGAGACAGCAGCCTGCATGCAACACTCCCCTTGCCCAACGTGGCCAACACACCGTGCAGCTCCACCTTCATCAGCCAGGAAAAATGGGAAAGGGATTGACTCAATAACCTGAGACTCGCTGGGAAAATGTAGCTCCGAGTTAAACATTCAGAGCATACACGACCAGAGCGCCAGCAATTACTGGATTTGTTACTGCCTCAACTATCATGACAGGCATTGAAATAAATCTCATTTATATGACATACAGTCATCTAGAAATGCCTTTTTTTTTTTTTTTAAGAAATTCTTTTAAGATGTCAATGCACTACACATGGCTCCGTTTTGAGGCCTCTCCAGACTGGAGATCAGACAAGATATACAAGCCTTTCAGCCTGCCAAGTTTCATACTTGTTAGGAGTAAGCCTGAATTCGGAATTTTCTACACGGTGCCTCCATGAATGTGATTAAGGAAGGCCTCTTGCCATTAAATGTTGGCTGCAGAGATCCAAACCCCCTCTCCCATCATCCTGCAGTGTTCCCCAAAGGCCAGGCTCATCACGGCTGCGCTCCAGACGTTCATGTTGCATTTCCCTCTGTAGCTCAGGCCTGGGATCGTTTTCTGGAGCCTGAAGCACAGCCCAGATGTTTCTCCTGGCTCTCCAGGCATCCCCACCCATGTGTGGTACCCCCCATGCCCTCCTCAGTGCACTGGCACAGTCACAGAGCTGAGGACAGGGGGCTGAGGAGCATCTCAGCCGTTCTGCTCCAGAGGTGCCAAGATCAGAGCCATAGGTTATTGATGTCCAAACCTCTGTCGGTGGGGTTTGGTTGGAGATCAGGGAAAGGCTCTTCCCCCAGAGGGTGCTGGGCACTGCCCAGGCTCCCCAGGGAATGGGCACGGCCCCGAGGCTGCCACAGCTCCAGGAGCGTTTGGACAGCGCTGCCAGGGATGCACAGGGTGGGATTGTTGGGGGTCTGGGCAGGGCCAGGAGCTGATCCATGATCCCTGTGGGTCCCTCCCAGCCCAGGATATTCCATGGTTCTATGAAATTCAAGAGCATCTCCCTCAGGAGGTCCTGCCTCCAAGTTCAGGGTGGCTGGCATTCCTGAAAAACACAGTCCTAAGGCAACAGCTTCACTGCATCGCTCTTCCCTTAAATACTTTGGAAAGAGCCATCCTGGCAGATGCTGTAACTGGGAACCATCCACCCACCGAGCAGCAAAGAAAACCACTTGTTACCTTCCTCCATTTATGTATCACATTCCCACAAATTACAGCTCAATTAGGCTCTCCTGGAATCCATCACACGGCTCCAGGAGAACGTGGTCCCAGCGACTGCGCTCTCCAGGCAAGTTGAGGCAGTAAATAGAAAGGGCTAATTGGGGAAGGGGGGAGACGCTGTTTCCTGATGTAAAAATAACTGACACTTCCAGGAAATAATGGTAAAAATAGAAAATGAAGCCATTCCTCCTCCAAAAATATTTCATAATTATGTGTCATAAAAATAATTAGGTTATGGTGAATTAGTACAAATGTTTACAACAAAATTGCCATGCAAAACATTATGGGTAATAACATGCTAATTGCTGTAGAAGCAAAAGCTGATTATGTTTCAGCAATATTAAAAGTTGCCAACTCGGCGCTACCATCCAAGCTCCGATATCTCTCGGCAGCATCTAAGGACACAGGGAGAGCTAACTGGTGAGCAGAGAAGGAGGTGGCAGGTGGGCAGTCTGTGCCCTGCTCTGCCAAGCACTTCCCTGCCTGAGTGGCAATTCCTAGAAAGCTCCCGTCAGGAAATCCTCAGGGAGCACCCACAGAGGACGAGGCATCGCCCTGGCTCCCTGGTTTGGCTGAGTGAACACAGAACAGCCAGGGGGACTCCTGGGGCTGTCCAGGGGCTAGTGAGCTGTGGGCCATGCAGAGCCAGCTGCCACCCAGAGCTGGATGGGATCTGGATCCTGCTCTGTGCAGCACCTGTTTCATGCAGATCATCACCTGAGCAGCTGTGATGCCTCAAACAGGCTGGTAAAAATATGAAGCAGACACAGCAGTAGAGGGAAAAGAGAATTTACCTCAGTTTTAATAGGATCCTAGGTGCCCAGACTCATCAAAGGTGGAAAACACGCCAAGGAGCGAGGGATGAGCCAGGACCAAGCCCCCC